>JAJOZX010007058.1:0-167500 GCA_023014485.1 Bathynomus jamesi
TTTGCATCAAAGACTGTAAATTCACTTTCAATAACGAGTATTATCAACAAGTTTTTGGGATGGCCATGGGCAACCCCTTGTCGCCCCTCCTCTCCAATATTTATATGGAGTTTTTCGAGATTACTTACATTCCGAGAATCCTGGGGGTTGGCATCCCTTGGTTGCGGTACGTCGACGATATTTTGTGTATCTGGCCCATGAATCGTGACCTGGATAACTTCCTCCTTCAGTTAAATGATCAAGTCCCTCCATTAAGTTTACTTTAGAAGTGGAACAAGACAACTCAATCCCATTTTTGGATGTGCGTGTACATAGGGAAAGCTCAGGTTTTAAGTTTAGTATCTATCGGAAAAAAAAAAACAATTTGTCCTACGTACATTTTTACTCGGGACATGACACCCACTAAGAAGGCCATTTTTTCTTCAATGTTTCTCCGCGCCCTTAGGATCGCCAGTCCGGAATACATCGATGCCGAATTGGAAAAAATCAACGGTATTGGAAGTGATCGTGTTATCCATCTGCGTTTATGGAATCTTGTCTCAACAAGGCAAAACGAACTTTCTATCGTGTGAATAATAACACTCATACTTTGTCAAAAAATATTTTAGTACTTCCATTTTTCCCGGGCTTTTTAGGCATTGCTAATGTACTTAAACTTTTGGATATTAATGTAGTATTTTCATATAACAATATTGTGAAAAATATCATAGTAAAAAATAGCCCTACCAATAATTCAGGCAGTATCTATAAAATTGGTTGTAAACAATGTGATTCCTTTTACATAGGTCAGACGGGAAAGGATTTGTACACATATAAAACAGCCTCAATATTCCGTTAAAACAGGACAGTCGTCCAGTGCCCTTTTTATCCATTTGTCAGAGTTATCCCACTCTATTGATTGGAATAATGCTTCAGTTTTATTTCACTCTAGCAACATTGTTAATAGAAATATTCTTGAGTCTGCCATTATCGAACTTACAAATAACTTCAACATAAGCAAAGGTCTTTTTCAACTCGATCCTGTTGTTTTGAATTCCTTCAGAACAGATTTAGATAAGAATGGTAGAACGCTAAATCTTTGGTAAACTTGTATGCTACTCAAATAACTTGTATTTTTTTTTAAATTTATTTTTATATACATCGAACCTAAACAAGAAGGGCAAAGTGCTAAAACCCGGGCAGATTTCCAGTATAAATGTATTTTTTTTTTTTTTTATTTTTTTTTTGTTTTTCTATAACATTGGTTGGAAACAATTAATTTGATCTTGTGTTTATCTTGTGCTAAAAATCGGTAGTTTTTCCTTACAAATTTGTATGCGCCTCCCACAATCCTTTAATGTTTAATAATTTTTTAATTTTTTTTTTCTCTCTCCGTTTATTGTATATATGTATAGTTTTTTTTTTCTGTAACTTATATATAGGCTGTAACCCTTTATGTACTTCAGTGTTCCTGAGGATGTCATTAGACGAAAGCGCTTGAGCACCATTCTGTTTCCTTTCCTTCGTGGTTTTATTCATCATATATATATATATATATATATATATAATATATAAATAAATAAATAAATAAATATATATAAATAAATATATGTATATATAAATAAATATATGTATTTATAAATAAATATATGTATATATAAATAAATATATGTATATATAAAATAAATATATGTATATATAAATAAATATATGTATATATAAATATATGTATATATAAATATATGTATATATATATATATATTATATATATATAAAACTTACTTTAACTTTACTTATATCATTATTTACTTTAATCTTTCATTTCAGGTTTTTTTATTGAAAGAATTGGTTTCAATTTCATTCAATTTAAAAAAAGGGGGGGCATATGCAACGGGTAGGGGGGGGGCGCATAGCGGTGTAATTACAGGTATGTTGTTTAGGGGCCCAAAGAAAACTCCGAGCAGTGTGTAGAAAAAGAATACAAAATTTCGACCCCCCTATTGCATATCCCTCTGACTCTTGGTCATCCTCCTTTCGGGATTTCGGTGAAACCTTTGCTATTGCGCTGAACATAGCGATAACTCTTGATAGAGTCTCTGGACGATCTGTAGTTGCGGTTGTAGATGGCCACTGTTCTTCTAAACCTATCAACAGTGGTGTTCCTCTGGGTTGTCCTATCACCGACTCTTTTCTTTTTATTTATTAATGATCTTTTAATTTGCACTTCTTATCCTATTCACTCCTCTGCCGATGATTCCACTCTTCACTTCTCCACCCGCTTCCCAAAGCGTCCTTCTCAACAGTCACTCTATGATTCGATGTGGGACGGCTATGGGGCACCTGACCTCTGATCTTTCTACTATCTCTGATTGGGGCAGAGAAAACCTCGTGGCTTTCAATGCCTCAAAAACTCAGTTCTTCCATCTGTCTACTCGTCACAATCTTCCACACGACTATCCCCTTACTTTCGACAATACACAACTCAATCCTTCTTCTTCTTCTCTTAACATTCTTGGCGTTTCCTTTTCTCGTGATCTTTCCTGGAAAGATCACATACAGAATACTCGCTTTCCAAAACAGCTTCTAAGAGGTTAGGTGTGTTGTACCGCTTCTGCAGTTTCTTCACCCCCGACTTATTTGCTCTCTCTGTACAGGGGTCTTGTCCGCCTCAATATGGAGTATGTTTTTCATGTATGGGGTAGCTCAACCCACACAGCCGTACTTGATCTTGTGCAGGGCCGGATCTAGAAGTTGCGAGACCCTAGGCAGATCTAGAAATTGCGAGGCCCTAGGCCTATATATATGAAAATATGGACTTAATTATCGGTACTATACCAGCAATATTAGAATCCCGCATAGACAGAACTATGCCAGCACTTAAAAATTAAACCAAACCAAAATAATCACGCATGGAAATTGTATAAGAAATATAAATAAACCATACAAATAAGTATAAATTATAATATGAATCAAGATTAGATTTGTATCGAAAATATAAGACAATGATTTCTAAGATTTATATAATATTATAGGTAATGACTTTCCATAGTGTACAAACGTTTTTCATATGTGATGTATAAGAGATTAGTGATGTAGCGGATGTCATTTTTTTCACATCCGCGGATGCGGATGCGGATGAGGATGTTTGATTTCAACATCCGCGGATGCGGATGTCTACATTTTCGTTATTTTTAGGATATATTCGAGATTTGTTGTGTTTAACGTATATAATAAGTTATTATATAGAGAGAGCTGTAGCTATAATGTAGTATAATTGATTAATTGTACAATAATTGCTGTACTTTTCTCTGAACATATAAAATAATATCAAGCATCTAACTAATATAGAAATCAATTAGTGAATTCGTCTGCAAATAAATTCGTTATATTTTGTTGAGTTTCAGCCACAATTAGAAACCATAATTGTGTTACCAGGATGCGGGACGTGAACCCAACTCAAATGCACCCCACCGACCTCTTTCCCCAACCTCCACCCTTATAGAAAGAGATCTTTAATTAGCTTGATAACTATTTATATTAAGTTTAAAGTTTTATTAGGCATATTTATAAATGAGTAATTAAAATAAAGTAAACTAAGATGTTCATCGTTTAATGTTCAAACTTAATTATAGGAAGGTTATGCTAAGGAACTTTAATTTTTCTGCCTTTTCTGCTGCCAGTCTGTTTCTCTTTTCATCATATATTAATCCAGCACTGCTAAATAATCTCTCGCTTGGTACGTTTGTTGGAGGACAGGCTAAATGTTTCCTTGCAAGTTTACTCAAGTATGGATAGATATTCTGCGTATTTTTCCACCAACTAATAGGATTGTCACATGCAGCCAGGCGTTTTTCTTGGTGATAGCTCTCGATCATTTTTACTACATCTTTTGACATCGCGTAGGTCTCGTCATTGCTGCTTGACTCAAGAAACTGAGAGAGAGATTCTGTGATAGATTTGCTTGTTGAAGGTGTTGGTTCTGTCACTGAAACTTTTATTCTTTTGGTGGGTGGCGAAGCGACAGATTCAAGAGATTGAAGCTCTTCAACTGCTTTGTCAAGTGATGATTTAACTCGTTCTAATGTACTAGGTGAAAATAACTTAGCTTTGTAACGTGGATCTAAGTAGGTTGCAAGAGAGTAACTTCATACAAGAACAGCCTCTCGTCTTGTCGCTTGCATCACTTTTGCGCACAATGAACTAGTTCTATTAATATAGTAGAATTTGATAATTTCCGCTTATTAATGACATTTTATCTCAACGGTCCACATCCGCACGACATCCGCAGTCCAAAGTGCGGATGCGGGTGCGAGAAAATGTGCGGATGTTCCGCGGATGCGGATGCGGATGCGACCTACATCACTATAAGAGATGTTGACATTTCATTTTTTATAATAGTGAGCGATCGACTTATCAGGCTAAATATTAATGCTTTAATATTTGGTTCAGATGCTCCTTGAATATTACAGCAATGCTTTTCTACTTTTCTTCGAGCTAAACTCTTCAATTAATTGAGAATAATCTAATGAATTTGTTATATCGTTTTCTATTGATAACATAGCTAATGATTGCAATCTCGCTTGAGACACGGTGGAACGCAAATATGTTTTAATAAGTTTGAGACACGAGAAACTTCTTTCAGCCAAAGCAACAGTAACTGGGATGGTTAATACTATTCGAAGTGCAACATAAACATTAGGATAAATCTCACTTAGTTGTTTTTGCACTATATAAACAAGGGCATTTCCGAGATCTGTTTTCTTAGGTATAAACTTGGAAAGTACTTTAAGTTCTTCATAGAGTTCTAAATCATTAATATCACTTGAACAGAACGCGCAAAACGGCTTGAGCGAGGCCCCCTTTGGCGCGAGGCCCTAGGCGATCGCCTAGTTCGCCTATAGCTAAATCCGGGCCTGACCTTGTGGAATCAAAGGCTTTTCGTCTCATCAATTCCCCGCCTCTTACTCACTGTCTTCAATCTCTCTCTTCGCCGCAATGTTACCTCACTCTCTCTCTATTATCGCTATTATAACGGACACCGCTCTTCTGAACGCTCTAACTGCATACCCCCTCCTTTAAGGAGAGCACGCAGCACCAGACTTTCGACACGTTCTCATTCCTTTTCTGTCCAACTCTCCAACGCAAATGTTGATCGATATTTTATATCTTTCATCTCCTCAACCGGTCAATTCTGGAACAATCTTCCTCAACCCATCTTTCCCCCTTTCTATGACCTCCACTCTTACAAACGCAGAGTATCTAAGATCTCGAAAACCCTGGACCTTGATTTTAGCTCTTCTTCTTCTTCTATTGGGGGGGGGGGGGGGGTCGCTCTTGAGGGCATTCGCCCTTGGCCCCTCTTTCCTGCATAAAAAATATATAGCTACAATTGAGACCCCCTTAGACCCTCCCTCCCTGGTATATACTCACCAACGATGATCAGTCTCGCCGTATGGTACAGCCTCTCGTCGTCCCAATGCGGGTGTTCCGCCTTCAGTATGTCGCATACTCTGTTGTGTTCTCTTAACCAGATGGTAGCGTACACCTGTCGGGATATGGGTACATTAGGAGATCACACACACACACACACAGACACTTATTTAGCCAATTAATTAAAGAAGACAGGCTTCCCTTATATAAACCCTTCATATATACACACTGCATATACATTTTTTTTTTTCTTCTCTGATTTACCGCGATTCGTACCTAAAAGGAGCGGTACATATCTCGGCGAGGCATTGAGTGGTGATGTTACTGTGCTGGGGGTGGTAGACTAGGGGAGTGAGTAAGGGTCAGTCGCTGGATAGTGGGTAGGAGGGGTACGGTTTTAGATGCGATGGAGCAGCGGGAGTGAGTAAGGAAGAAGAGAATCGCTTCCGTTGAAAAGTGGGGGCCGTCGGCGAGTATGGATCGTAGCGGTCGGGTATGGGATCTTCGGCCGAGAGAGGGAAACACCTGCGACGAAGAGCAGACAACTTTGGGCATTCCACCAGGAGGTGTATGACAGTGATAGGGGTATGGCAGGTAGGGCAAAGCGGGGCTGGCGATTTCGCCATAAGGTGTCCGTGGGTGATGCGGGTGTGGCCTAGGCGGAGACGGGCTAGGATTACTTCCTTATGGCGGGACCGGTGGAATGAGGAGGCCCAGTATCCTTTGTGGCTTGATCGTGTGGAGTTTATTTTGTGTGGCCTGGTCCCATTCCCGCTGCCATATGGAGCGGAAGTGGGAGCGGAAGAAGTCGGAGAAGGGGAGGGGTCGGGAGGAGGCCGGCAGTGAGCAGGCCGTCTTTGCTGTGCGATCCGCCGCCTCGTTACCCTGGATGCCGACATGAGCCGGGACCCAGCAGAAGGCGATTGTCTTGTGTTGGAAGGTCGTTAGAAAGTGGAAGGTTTGCTGGATGGTACAGACGAGCGGGGGGGGAGTTAAATCTTTCCAGGGAGAGGAGTGCACTTTGGGAATCCGAATAAATGACGAAGGAGCTGGCAGAGTGGGTGCGCACAATATCGAGGGCCTCCGTAATGGCGAAAAGTTCCGCCGAAAAAACGGAGGCCTCGCGGGGCAGGCCGACGCCCCGGGAAAGCGGCTGGGACAGAATCACCGCTGAGGAGGCCACACCGGCTTCCGAGCGGGAACCATCCGTGTAAATGGCGACTGCGTCCGGGTGTTGGGTTGCGTGTTCGCGGAAGAGTGACCTGTATATCATGGCGCTCGTGGTAGTCTTCGGTAGGGCACACAGATCTTTGCAAAACTTGATAGGGGTGAGGATCCAAGGGGGGTAGATGCTGAATGAAATGGGGATAACTGAGGGGGTGGGCATGTTGAAAAGATCAAGGAAAGAGCGGACCGCTTCAGTGAAGTGCCAGCTCCGTCCCTGAGGTGGTAGTTCTGAAACCGCCGTGCCCAGAAGCGAAGAGGTAGCCTCTGTGCACGGAGGTATGTCCTCATGAGGAGAAGACCCCGTCGGAGGGCGAGAGGGAGATGATCGCATTCCACATGGAGGCTGGAGGCTGGGGAGGAGCGGAAGGCACCGGTGGCGAGGCGGAGGCCTCTATTAAGTACCGGGTCCAGGATACGGAGGCGGGCGGTGGAGGCTGAACCGTAAACTGCACTACCATAGTCCAGCTTCGACTGCACTATGGAAGTGTAAAGGCGAAGAAGAGAGCGTCGATCTGCACCCCATGTGGTGTGAGAGAGGTGATCCAGGAGAGCGAGGGGGCGTCGAAGGGATTGCTTTAGGTGCTTGAGATGGGGAACCCAATTGAGCCGTCGGTCTAGGGTCATGCCCAGAAAACGCGTGGAGGGTACCACCTCAAGAGGCCTGCCGTATAATGTGACAGAGGGTAGAGGAAGGGTTGTGGGTCTTCGTCTACTGAAGACCATACACTTGGACTTAGGGATGGAGAGGCGGAAACCCACCGACGTCGCCCACCTTTCCACCCGGTAGATGGCGAGCTGCATCTGTCGTTGAACAACAGACGGTTCTCGCCCTGCGAAGTAGATTGCAAGGTCATCCGCGTAAATGGAAGAGCGGATGGTGGGTGGAAGGCATTGTGAGACCGTGTTCATCACGACGGAGAAGCAGAGAACACTGAGGATGCTTCCCTGTGGGACCCCGTCCTCCTGCACAAAGGTGTCAGAGAGGACTGAGCCCACCCGGACTTTAAAGGTCCGGGAAGAGAGGAAGCCCTGATGAAGTCGGCATGGCTCCGACGAGGCCCAGATGTCGGAGCTGACCGAGGATCATTGCTCGACGGGTGGTGTCATAGGCCTTCTGGATGTCAAAAAAAATTGACAGTACGAACTGTCCATTGTCGAAGGCATCCTGTATGTCTCGGCTGAGAAGCAGGAGGGGATCAGTGGTGGAGCGGAATTGTCTGAAGCCGGACTGGGTAGACGGGAAGGAATTGCTATGTTCAAGGACGAACGATAATCGCGTAGCAACCATTTTCTCGAGGATCTTGCAGGCACAACACGTCAGGGCGATTGGTCTGTAGTTTGTGGGGTCCAGGGAATCTTTGCCGGGTTTGGGGATAGGGATGACGTGGGCCTCCTTCCACCTGGAGGGGAAGGCGCCCTCTATCCATATGCGATTGTATAGATAGCAGGAAAATTTGTAAGGTAGAGTGGATGTGCTGGAGCATGCCGTACGGAATACCGTCCGGACCGGGACAAGGGGATCGTCGAGAGGCCAGTGCCGCCTGTAGTTCACGCATGGTAAACAATCGGTTGTAGGTGCTGTCTATGGACGGTGGAGAGGGGCTATCGTCAGGGGCGGGTACGGAATTGGCTGTAGAGGAAGAAACGGCGGCGAAGGTAGAAGCAAGGTGGTCTGCCACCGACTTGGGTTCACATAGGAGTCCGTCGTTAGTCCGGAGGACCGGGGGTCGGGAGGGGACATGTCGCCTCTCGACACCCCGCACCTTCTTCCAGATGGTAGCCGAAGGTGTGTTGGCGGTGATGCCGGACACAAAGGCACGCCAAGAGGCTCGGCGCGCTGTCTTCATTGTGCGGCGGGCGATGGCCCTGACCCGCTGCATCTCCGTGCGATGGATGGGGAGTCGCGTCCGGTAGAAGCGCCGAGTTGCCTTCTTCTTGGCGCGCACGGCCTCCGCGCACTCCGGGGTCCACCAAGGCACCCGTCGGGCGCGGGGGTAGGCGGAGGATTGTGGTACGCTAGTGCTTGCGGCCGCTAGAACGACGGACTCGAAGTAGCGATGCACTCGTCGATGGATGGGAAGTGGGCAGTTGTAAGGGTGGTATAGGTGTTGTCGCGGAAGCGGGCCCAATTCGCGTTGGTAGTAACCCACCTTACCGGTACCCGAACAGTCTGGTCGGGTCGATTGAGGGTGAGTTGTATGGGGAGATGGTCACTTCCATGGTCCTCTCGGAGGACTTGCCACGTGAAGTCTAGGAGGGCATCAGTTGAAACGAGGGACAGGTCTATACAGGATGGAGTGCAGGTGGTGGCATGGTAAAATGTAGGAGAGCCATCGTTGAGGCACTCGAAGGAGAGCTCGGTCATGACAGATATCAGGGTTGGGGCCATATAGGTGGTGCGTGTGTCGCCCCACAAGGGGTGGCGACTATTGAAATCGCCCAGTAGTAGGAAGGGCCTGGGGAGTTGTTCCACGACTTCCACCAGGTCGTCGCGGGAGACTTGAGCGTGGGGGGGGAGGTAGATGGAGCAGACGGTGTACTGTCTATCCAGGGAGAGCCGGACGGCAGTCACCTGTAGTGGGGACCGGATGGAGAGGTTGTAGAAGGGGACTGCGTGGTGTACGAGGATGGCAGCTCCCCTTCGAGTGCAGGTAGGAGGCGGGGTGGCGTGCAAAAATAACCAGTAGGGCAGGGCATGGGCCTGGTCCCCAGGATTAGCTCCTGGAGACACACACACCGGACGGGAAGTGGCAATCAAGGAGTAAGGCCTTCATAATTGCAAATATTCCTCGACAGTTCCAGTGGACTATTGTGGTTTTCGGGGGATCCATTAGTTGATGAAGGGGGATGGGTAAAGGTGTAGGCGCTAGGAGGTTGGAGTGTGAAGGGAGATCGGAGTTCGCGAAATTGAAGGCTTGGTCGGGAGCATGGCTGGCTATCTACCGTTCACCAGGGAAGGAATCGGTCGGCCTGTCGAACCCCGCGGAGGTGCGGGTCGAGTCGGCCGAGCGAGACCGGAGGCGTGGATCACGGCAGGCAGAGGAACATCGTGGGCTGAGAGGGTCGGATGCTGTGACGGGCTTCTATGGTCGGACCAGGAGGGGGCACGTAGCCCCAAAAGTGGCGCACCCCGCCTGTCCGGGGTCTCACGGCGGACTCGAGGTGGTGACAAGGGGTACCAAAAGGACCGGGCGGGTGGGAGGGAGGGCGTACACAGGGTAGCTGACAAGGAGGGGGCCGGGGATGTTGGGGGGTAGGTACTATGGGGTGGAAGGAGGTGAATAGAGTAGTCTCGTGGAGGGGTGGAGAAAATGGCACCAGGAGGCAAGGGCAGATCCATGAGACTCGTGGGCGTGGGCGCGGCCGAGCTTCCCTCGGTCACACCGTGCAGCTGCGCCAGGGCCGCATCCACTGGATCCTCGGGGGAGAGGATATTGTTCGGACTGGGTCCCGTCGTACGGGGCGGGTCGTGGATTTCAGCCACTATTGTCAGAGTCTGTGGGGGTAGAGTGGTGGGACTTCTGCGATGGGGAGAGATGGACATAGTAGACGTGGTGGGCGGAGTGAGGATCCGAGCCGTCTTCTTGGTCCGAGGGGAAGAGGGAGAGAGACGTTGGAAGGCCGGAGGGTCTGGTGACACGCTCCGGCGTCTCCTCCTCGACGGCTTGCTCCGGGGTTCGGGCGTGTGCAGGGGGTACTGGGAAGGCAGGGTTTGAGGTGGATGGGACCTGGGTGTCCTGGTCCCAGACACCTGGGGGATTCGTGGCAGGTGTGGTGTGGGAAGAGGAGGAATGGTGGGGGGACAGGAAACCGTCGGGTCCTGCGAGGGTTTTCTTTGGGGGAACAGGGAGCAGTGGCTGGGGGGGTTTCGGCGGCAGGCCAGGGCGGCGTGCCGAGATGATAGAGCCGAGAGCAGCGGCATAGGACACCCCCGGCCTCACCTCCCGACTCCGCACCCTGTCGCGTGCCTCACGGGGGCTAAGGAAGTCCGTCACCTGTAGGCCTCGGACCTCCTTCTCGAACTGAAGAAAAGGCATTCTCGGGATGAAGAGGGGTGTGCGCCTTCACAGTTGGAGCATTTGGGTGTGTTGGGGCACCTGTCAGGGTGAGCGAGTCGTCCACAGTGAACACACAATTGATGCGGCTGTCGACAAGCGGAGCTAACGTGTCCAAACTTATTGCATTTAAAGCAACGGGTCGGGTCTGGGACGTATGGGCGGATAGAAAACTCGCATGACGCGCGGTCTCCCATACCCCATACAATGCGGCCGGGGGGATTAGTGTATTGAAAGTAAGGAGCAGACGTGGGGTGGGGGAGGGGGTGCCTCCCTGTCGGGATGTGAAACGATAGATCTTAGTGACTCCTTGGGGTGCGAGGTCCTCCAGGAGCTCGTTCACTGCGACCGACAATAGGCGGGTGGCGTAAATAGTGCCCTGACTCTGGTTCAGGCGAGGGTGTGGGGAAACGGACACCGAGCATCCAAGGACCTCAGTGACGGAGAGTAGGGCTTTCGTCTCTGCGGCTGAGCGTGATTTTACGAGGAGGGAGCCATCCCTCTGTGGGCGTACGTCATAGCGGCTGGAGTTGCTGTGGGTTCGGATCGCCTGGAACGTCCGTTCAGAGTTGTCGGGAGGGACCCAGATGTAGGCCGAATCACCAGGAATTTGTGGATACTTGGAAGGGAGAGGGAGGCTGTAGAGTCGAAATGGACTGGGATATTCAACGGTCGATAGGACGGCCGTGAATGCCGGCTCCCCCGTCCGCCGCGAGGCTCTCTCCGTGGGGAGGTGGGCTGACGGCGGGTGAGGGGGGCATATGGGGAGAGCAAGAAGCCGGGTTGTGGGGGCAAGTCCTCGGTGGAACTTGACTTGCCCGAAGGTGGCTGAAGTGGGCTGGGGCGAGACCCCTGCTCCAGAGAGTGTAGGTCCAAGGGCATAGTCGAGGGACGGACTGGGGTCGGCAACGGAAAAGGAGAGTGCAAGCGTTCCGCTTCCACAGGGGGGTCAACCCCATTAGGTTGCGGTCTTCCAGTGGTAAAGGACTCGAGGGCCTGGTTGCCCACCACCCGAGTGTTGGAGAGTAGTAGTCCGGGAATGAGAAGCAGTAGTCGTAAGCCGAGGGGGAGAAGTGTCCATAGCGAAACAAAAAAGAACTTCATCCCCCGCGCGCATCCAGCCACCACCGACTCCAACAAGGGAAAGGCGAAGCGTGGGCACACTTGGTCCCACCGCCGATAGATGTCACGCAGGGGAGATACACCCGTACCCAGTCCCTGTGCGCGGTGAAAAGTGGCAGGGACAGGGTTTGGGTTTGGTTGGAAAGCGACAAGGGTGCAGGGCAACCACCTCCCACACCCAAGGGCCAAGGAAAGGGTCAAAATCAAGGTCCAAAGAACGACGCCAAAAACAGAGAGAAGCCAGAAAGAATGGGTTAAAGGAGAAAGAAAGAAAAAGAAACAGGAGATCAGCCGGGTCCCCAAACGGGCCCAATGGTCCACGAGGGCAGAGAAAGCCCTTACACCGAAGAAAGGTGTATTCCCACATTCGCCACAGAGGGACGCGCCCTATCGCTCCGGACAAAGCAAAGGGGCATATATATATATATATATATATATATATATATATATATATATATATATATATATATATATATATATATATATATGTAAAAATGAACAATGAACAATTCCTATACCATCATTATATGGATTCATTGTCTTCATGCAGTACTTATGTTCGTATAGTTTTTATGTTCGAATGTCCATTTTTACATAAGAAACCAAAATCGCCTAAGCGAGTTTTGGATAGAATTTCGATTTGTACTTCTTTATTCATTACTGTATTTCCCTAATTCATCTTTTCTAATAATGACTTATACACTATGACGTTATAAAATAACTATTCTCTTTACGTTTCCCATACTTTGTACACTGAATCACGTTCTTAGTATTTGGACATCTTCCGTATTCAATGTATGGTAAATTCTTTAATAATAATGTTGTGGTGTTATGTAGTATAAGTATTATTATTCAACCACATTCATCTATACGTCATTAATTTCCCTTGATCATTATCCTATATAAATTTTATTAAATATTCATTCTTACTCGTGTTAATCTATGAAATGCAAAACTTTAGGCATTCGTTCGAAAACGCAAAAATACGTTCTCGTATTATTTTTTCATTATTATTTTTATTATATCACCTCCCGCATTGAATTCGAAAATGCTTAGTTAAGTTATCAAATTTCGCGAACTATGCATAAGTGAACGCTTCAAAGATAAAAATACCTCCTCTCGCTCTGATTTCAAATTTATAACATATTATAACATATGTTGTATATAAATCCAAACCATATGTGCCCCATGTACTTTGTATTATATTTCTAACATCTTAATTGTCTATTAATATGAAACACTGTAAAAACAAAACAAAGTTATAGTAACTGTTTAATTGTAATTAACTAATACTTTAACTTAATATAACGTAATGTACTTTAATGAAACTGTAATTAATAATAACTTGTAATGTACTTCAATGAAACTGTAATTAAATGTAATGATTTAATTTATAATGTAAGAATGTACTTTAAATGGAAGTGTAATTAAACAATAAGTGAATATGAATTAATTGGTAATCATATTTGTAATAGACCAAAACGAAAATGTGCTCAGTGGTGTACTTAAATTGTACCTATGTACTATTACGAAATGATATCGTCTTCTTAATGAAGACTCGGCAAAAATATACGATTAGTTTTTATTTTTATTTTTTTAATTTTTATTTGGAATTTTTCAAACATCTGATCATGTGTTTTAAAAGGGGGGAACTTAACCTTCAACTGTCTTTCCCCCAAACATTTAGGTTTATATTATACATGTATTTGTAAAATGAACGTCACTTCAAGTTAGCACTTCATTATAGCACTTCATTTCGACTCCTTTGTTAGCAGCTTCACTGCGAGGAGGGGGGCAGAGGCCCTTGCCTCCTTAATATTTTTAGATTCCGGCCTGAGCCATGGTCGAAAGAGGTCGAACCTCTACCCCTGTAAATTCAGAGCACTACCTGTACATTTTGAGAAGTAAACTAAATGTAAGAGAAACTTTTTATTTTCCCCTTGGAGCCGTGCTCTCTTCAGAAGAACTTAGTCAGTAAAGTCGCTAATTTTAGTATCAGAGTATTATAGAAAGAAAAGAATTAACAGAATGTCGACCCCATAAAGCGAGAGAAAAGAATTAGAAAGTTATAGAAGAAAAGTATCAAGAAGAAATATCCGTTGCTTGCCTCCGTAACTAGAACCCCCGTCGATCCGAACCACCCCAGGGCCATAGACGGAGGGGTTAACATATATATATATGAAAATGAAAAGGTTTATTGGCAGACTATAGTCCATATGACAAATATTATTAATACAATGACAGTTCATACACTAAGGATAAAAATATATACAATTGATTAGAAATAATACTGCACTGTCGAAGTTAAGTGGAGCTACAGACAGACGTTTTCGTACCAAGAAGTCCATAGCTTAGAGGATAAATGGCAGGACTCATGGATAGCTTGGATGATCGGGTTGGTTGATTTTTTAATTCTTTGCATTAGACTGTGTTGAGCACGTCTTGTTACCTCCGAAACTCGGAACATTGCGGGTGGCAAACATTTGCGAAGCTGAGCATCTCGGGGGTAATTTATGTAAGAGTCTAAAAGACCTGTTTTACAGCAAATTTAGGGTTCTGCCAGAGCCTTTTTTATAATTCACCCACAGTTGCTGACCGTATATATTACTGCCGAAAGTACGAAAGTGTGTCTTTAGCTTCACTTGTACAGAAACGAAAGTTCCTTATGGTCATATTCGCTTTAGCACACAGGCTTCGAGATTGTTTTCTTATATCCGAGTCATCACTCAAGGAGCTGGTAATAGTTTGACCCAAATACTTACTCTTGTACTTCCTCAATTACTTCACCATTCATTTTAAATCTTATATCAGCTGGCTGATTACAGCTTTTAGGATGAAATTGCATAACCTTAGTTTTTGTAACATTAAAAAGAATATCATGTTTCTGCGAATACACTTCGCAGACATTTAGTAGCGGATCCAGACCTTTAACAGAGGGACTTATTAACACCATATCATCGGCATAAACTAAGTTATTTATCCTTGTGTTATCTATACAACATCCTACTGTTGCCTCATTAAGTGAAGCAATTAATCCGTCAATATACACATTAAACAGCATAGGGGAGAGCAAGGAGCCTTGTCTCACCCCGCAAGAGGAGCCAAAACACTCGGATAGTACATTGCCCCACCTAACAGTGAAAGATTGGTGGGAATACCAAAATTTCAATAAATTTAATATGTACATGGGAACCTTCCTGTCTTCTAGTTTTTCAAATAAAATATTGTGGTTCACCCTATCATATGCCTTACTTATATCAAGGAAACAGCTATAAATGGTTGAATTACTGTCAATGTATTTAGATATTGTTTCTTTAAGTACATAGATACACAGGTCAGTTGAGTGGGACCTTTTAAAGCCAAACTGATTAGATGTCCATAAGAAATCATTTAATCGGAGTAACAAGAGTTTTTCTAGTAGTTTCGAGAAGCAGGAAGCGACAGCAATAGGCCTGTAATTATTGCTGGACAGAATGTCTCCATACTTATTTTTGACCAGGGGCAAGATATATATACCCTCATGAACTCTGCAGGGATATAGCTATGAGCAAGCATGGCTGATAGGAGCAATGATATATGCAGACATACTACGTCATTTGCATATTTTAAGTGCTCATTCGATAAGTCATCTACCCCTGACGCAGAACCAGTCTTTAACTCTTTAATTAACCTCTTTACTTCAGAAAATGATATCAAAATATTTTCCCTTGTCCCTCCCACAATCGTTTCGCTGCAATCTATCTTAAGATTATCCCTACTCACACTATTAAGAATGTTAGAGTAGTGGTTTTTCCACAGCTTTGCAATTTCATTCTCCCCCGACACCCCATCGATTGTCGGAGGGAGGACATTTTTGACACCCGTTTGATTCTTAACAAATTTCCAAAATTTGTTATTATCGTTATTTATGCGAGCTTCACAGGCTTTTGATGCTCGAATAGACTCTTCTTCCTGTTTACATCGCCTTATGGCCGCCTTATACTGACCCCGACTTCTACACATATTTATGTATACTGGTCCTAATCTGGGTCTACCATGAAAGCACCACAAATCGTAGGCGTCTTTCGATTACCTCTTCAGGGGGCAATAAAATCATTCCATCCAGGAATAACCTTAGCAGAGCTGGGCATTTGCGGCATATTTCGCGGTACTGCGGTACTACCGCAAACCGCAAACCGGAACCGCATAACGCAAAGGATCGCTGAAAGTACCGCAGTACCGCTACCGCATTCAAATTTCCGCGTACCGGTTTGGTGCCGGTTTGGTAGTACCGCAGTACCGCAAAATATGCCGCAAATGCCCAGCTCTGAACCTTAGTATGATAGTTGTAAGATTTAATCAAGGGGCTTCCTGCTTCTCTTAACAGGGATATTATCTTACTATAATACCTATCTATGAGTTTACAGTGAGAATCATTTGAGCAAGGATTATTACAGCCAAGGTGCAAAATTTCTAAATTATTAAAGAGGTGACATGTTCTGTCTTTGTATTCTATTCTCTGCTGCATATTAACATTGGACCAATCGACGCGATTATTCTTACCTATTAAGTTCTTGTTAAGTCGTGTTGCGCATAAATTGGTAACGTTAATTAATATTTCTAATGGTATATGATCAGAAAGAAGGAAATCATGCAAAATATGAACTCTAACAATTCGATCCTTTAGATTATTACTAGTGAGACAATGATCATTCCACCTGGTGGTACCACTCATATCGCTAACGTATGTAAAATTACCACTGGCTACCCCTAATACATCTACATCACTTATACTTAAATTGGCCGACTCGCACACGTTACCCAATTCTCCAAAGAATTCCGAGTTCACATGTGCGTTAAAGTCCCCCATTATTATACAGTGAGAATATTTGGGGTTATCTGATAATGACTTAATTTTGTACAGCAAATCAATGTATTCATCTAGATTACTGCCGTTGTTATATGGTAAATAGCAGTTTACAATTAATATGCAATCATTGTTCACTTGTAATTCAATGCCTAACAACCTTACGTTATCGCTTGTTAAAAATCTTATGTTTTGACAAATTTTTCCTTAATAAGAAAGCAACACCACCAAAAGGCCTACCGTACATTAATTCATCTGACAAGTCTACTGCTGATGACGCATGGTACATAAAGTCATCATGGATGGTAGAGAGGAATTTTAGCTCTTGCTTAGGTAGCCAGTGCTCCTGCAGGAGTATCAAATCTGCACTGTCGCAGATTTTATGAACATCTACAGTTGAATTCCTCACTGACCTTACATTATATGAGACTATTTTCAACAAGTTATCCGCCATGACTGATAGAAAATTTATTATTAGTAAGATTATTATTATTATACACAGTACAACTTTCAGGCATTACCGATAGGGCGCCTATTATTATTATTATTTTGCCTGTTATCAAATCTCCTGGAAAAGTGAATAAACTCCTTAACAATAATACCGTCTGGCCATTGACTCATTATACGGGTTGAAATGCGCATTTGCACCTTTAATTATTACTTTAAGAGAGTTATAATATGGAGATTTCGTGTTTAGTTTATTAACTATCACTATACTGTGTTCACCAATGATTTCTTCTATCATGTGTCGAATATCGCTTGCCTCGTTCGAGAGCTGAATTCGCGACACAAATAGGGTGAGATTCTCCATCGGTGGCCTCGCCGCGGAGACCGGTTGAGGAGACCTTTGGGACTGGCGCCTATTAACAGTTACCCACCCGTCCTGCTCCCTCGATCTCCCTGCGGCAGGGTTCGCCTGCCTGGGGGATGGGTGGCACAACCTTTGGGGGATAGGAGGCCCCTCCCTTACTCTGTGGCTTGGTGAGGGTCTGTTAGCGGTGTTTATACCCTGACGGCCGCGCGTGCCTCTCCTTCTTCGGTGGGAGGGGGGGAGAACTGCGTACCGAGCGAGGCGTAATCGAACACCTCTCCTCTGCAGTGGGAGGCAGGGGAGAGGGCAATAATGCCTCGACTCTCGGCATTGAACCGTCCCTGTTCCTCATTGTGAGATCGGGAGCAGGAGTCCTTTCCTGAACGGGAGGGGGTTGACCGCTACCCCTGCATGCTGCGTTTCCACCCCATCTTCAGGGGGGGGGGGTTGGAGGCGGGGATTTAGTTTCCCTCGCTGCCCGACACGCTTCATATATATATATATATAATATTTAGGAGAAATCCAATGACAAGGAGAAATGTAAATGCCATGAAAAGTCTTCTTTAATGCGCAACGTTTCGAGCAATACGCTCATCTTCAGGCTGTATAATAACAATGTGAAATTAAAATCAATAATTGAATGAAAAACAAGACAAAGAAAATTTCTATAACCTATTCATAAAGGCAAATTTTAAAAGACTGAAAAAAGAGGGTTAAATTCTAAGTTATACAGATTTACATATAAAATTAAGAAGCTATTTTTAAATACATATAGTAAATGTGAAATTAATACACTGGAAAAATTAACAATAGTACACTGGAATAATGAAACTAACTAACCTTTCACTGCAATTTCCGAGGCTAGACTGATTTAAGCAGAGGCAAAACGAGAAAACATAAGATGGTGAGGGCGATTGGGGAAGGGGGGATTATAAGGAATTGGGGAAGGAGGAGGGATTATAAGAAATTTAAAGGGACAGCTGATGAGTCAACATTTAGCGTAGGGGTCAATGTTTTAATGTAAAGCGATTCCAAAATTCTAAGTGAGTTGGGACAAGTATTACAACCAAGAATTTTAAAATTGTCTAAAGTGACATCAATTTTACATTTTATACTGTGTTCCCGAATACTAGAAACTTCTTTAGTTTTTAAAATTTTACCTGTTCGGCCACTTATTCCCATATGCGAATAAAATCTAGCCCTGAGAGAGCGAACAGTGCTGCCAATGTAATTCCCAAGGAGACACCTAGGGCAGGTAAATAAATATACAACACCGCTACGCAACGAGTCAGGGGTTCGATCCTTCGCTGAGAAAAAGCTACCTAAAGACGTTTTATTAATAAATATGATGCGAAAATCAGAATGATAAAAAAATTTCCTTAACAACTTTGTAAATTTAAGCTTAAATTCCTTATTCAAAGGACCCATTTCAGGTACCAAGAAATATTTTATATCCTTCGGCACTGTAATACAAGGAAGTTGAGGGCTATAAACATTATTTAAGAAGGATCTAATTAGTTTATCTACATATTGAACAGGAAAACTCGTTGCGTAGCGGTGTTGTATATTTATTTACCTGCCCTAGGTGTCTCCTTGGGAATTACATTGGCAGCACTGTTCGCTCTCTCAGGGCTAGATTTTATTCGCATATGGGAATAAGTGGCCGAACAGGTAAAATTTTAAAAACTAAAGAAGTTTCTAGTATTCGGGAACACAGTATAAAATGTAAAATTGATGTCACTTTAGACAATTTTAAAATTCTTGGTTGTAATACTTGTCCCAACTCACTTAGAATTTTGGAATCGCTTTACATTAAAACATTGACCCCTACGCTAAATGTTGACTCATCAGCTGTCCCTTTAAATTTCTTATAATCCCTCCTCCTTCCCCAATTCCTTATAATCCCCCCTTCCCCAATCGCCCTCACCATCTTATGTTTTCTCGTTTTGCCTCTGCTTAAATCAGTCTAGCCTCGGAAATTGCAGTGAAAGGTTAGTTAGTTTCATTATTCCAGTGTACTATTGTTAATTTTTCCAGTGTATTAATTTCACATTTACTATATGTATTTAAAAATAGCTTCTTAATTTTATATGTAAATCTGTATAACTTAGAATTTAACCCTTTTTTTTCAGTCTTTTAAAATTTGCCTTTATGAATAGGTTATAGAAATTTTCTTTGTCTTGTTTTTCATTCAATTATTGATTTTAATTTCACATTGTTATTATACAGCCTGAAGATGAGCGTATTGCTCGAAACGTTGCGCATTAAAGAAGACTTTTCATGGCATTTACATTTCTCCTTGTCATTGGATTTCTCCTAAATATTAAATTGAAGCTCTGTAGAAGCAACCCGCATGATTATATATATATATATATATATACAGGGTGTACATAAAGTCAGGATCTATTTTTGTGAAGCACTTGGAAATTATATGGAATTCAATCAAAATGATAAAGTGGTAACATTTATTAAATAATTAAGAGTAGGATTCGACGTGACGCCCATCAGTATCCCTGCACAGCTCAAATCGTTCCGCAGCATTTCTAAACACATTCTGGAGCATTTGCGGGGTTATGTTATCTGCAGCAGTTCGTATACGTGTACGTAAGTTTTCAAGACTCGTAATCTTCGTCTGATAGACGTGCGACTCGATAAAGCCCCATGCAAAGAAATCTAAAGGGGTTAAATCTGGTCATCTCGCTGGCCAAGGTCTGTTGCTTCCGCGTCCGATCCAGCGATTTGGAAAACGTCCATTTAGATAATCCTGAACAATTTTGGCATAGTGACAAGGAGCACCATCATGTTGATAGACGACGGTACTAACAATCCTATCCCCAATCAGCTGAGGTTCAAGGAATTGCTGCAACATGTCCAGATAAATAAGCCCCGTAACTGTAGCTTCAGCAAAGAAAAAAGGACCATAAACCTTAGATTTTGTTAAACCCATCCAGACATTAACTTTAGGTGAGTCTCTCCCAATTTTGGACGAAATCATTCGGTCTTTCATCTGCCCAAATTCGACAGTTATGGCGGTTTACTTTTCCACACGTATGGAAAGTGGCTTCATCACTAAAGAGAATGTTGTCCATTAAATTATCACTCCAGATTTGCTCTACGAGATCAGCACACACAGCACTTCGTCGAGGGAAATCTTCCTCGTGTAAATCACGTAGAACCTGCAAATGATAGCTTTTCTTCTGCAAATTAACTTTCAGAATTTTGTGCACAGATGACGTCGGGAGGCCGAGTCCGTGTGATGCAGCACGAACGGACGTACGTGGCTCCTCAGTGATAATTCTGCGTACTGCATTCACAGTAAGATCTGACATACACGTCGTCCTGACCTTTGTTCATCATTTACAGATCCCGTTCGTTTAAATTTGTTCACCAATTTTCGTATTGTCTTGTCTATTGGCCCCGGCTTATGAAATCTCCTTCTAAACTTCCCTCTGATGTCATTGTATTTCTTTCCCTCGACTCGCCAAATTACTATTGTCACACGCTCTTCTGTATTCATTCTAAGGGCTTCTGAAAAGAAAAATAGAAAAAAATAATTATTTCACAAAAATAGATCCTGACTTTATGTACACCCTGTGTGTATATATATATATATATATATATATATATATATATATATTAAGTTCGGGAAGAACTGATTCGCTTCTATTTAAAAGGGCATATCTCGGCGGAAAAACAAAGAAAAAGTGAGAGGAAAGACAGAGGAAAAAGAAAGGGTGGAGGGGACAGTCGAAGTGGAAAAAGACCAAGGATGACAAGGACTGCAGGGTCGAGCCCCATCATCCTTGGGTGCTCGGGCCGGGAAGGCGCACGTGAAACCTCCAGGAACAAGCACGTACAAACGAGCACGAGCTTAGAACCCCCTTGCGGGGTGATATGATTCGAGAAAATGTTCATGAGCAAAAACAAATATTGGCAAAAGTAAGTTTAAAGAATGAGAGAGTCAATTAACTCGCAATAAAAATCAGCCTTTTTTTTCGTACACGCAATATTTACACGCCTCAAGTAGAAAGAAAACGGACAACCCACACTTGGTTTTGTGTCAATAACCCCGTTTTATGGTGACCGACAGAACGCCTCCTCCCCCTCCCAACACACGTACAATACGATTTATACAGCCAACGCGTGAGCATCGAATAATTAAAGGTGGTGGTCACGTGACGGAGGGGGGACTGTAAAGCTTTACGCGGGATCCTAATAACCAAGGGTCGCTACATCATCCAAACGCGGAGAACAGTGGTCACCCATCATCGCTTAACCTCGCTGACCAAACGGAAAACGGTGTTGCCACCACGACTCACGATCCGCATCCACCTCCAGTCCACGAATTCTGACCTTCTGCTCGAGTCTTAATCAAAGACTGAAGGAGGAACACTTACGAAGAGTCCCGGCAGGAGGGCGAAGAAAGAGTGTCCCAAGGCGAACTTTGCCTCTTCCGGGATGGGAGCTTGCGGTGGATAATCCATTTTGACTCCTTCAACGTCTCTTAAAAGCGGGGGAAACTCTCCTCCCTGGACTACCTGTAAAAGGTAAATTATAAAAAAGAGAGGTTAATTTCAAATTGACTCACAGATAGACAGATAACACATACACACACATACATACAGGACCCGAGAGAGAGCGGGAGTGCATGCGGCGTTAAAGCACCAAGGCCCGGGCTGGAAGATAGAAAAGGAGGTGATCACGGGTAAAGGGGCACTGAGTCAAAAGTAGCACCAGGGCCCGTGATTCCTCACCCGAGCCTTGCATACACACATCATACATAAGCACACCGGACAAAAAATTAGTCACCCCTCTCAGAATGTACCTAATAACGTGTGACGGCGCCTCTGGCCTTGATAACCGCACGAATCCGGCGAGGCAGAGACTCTACGAGGTTGTGCATGTACTGAACATCGATTTGCTGCCACTCGTTCATCAGCCGTTCCCGAAGTTCCGCCAGAGTCCTGCGCTTCACTTTCTGTTTCCAGCCTGAACCACACCTTCGACGCATTCAGGATTAAAGGCTTCATTGGACCTGCGATGTACTCGTCGCCTCCCATCATTGGAGAACAAACAAAAACGGGACTCATCGGACCAAATTACACGTTTCCAATCTGCCGCAGTCCAGTTTTTGTGCCTCTGAGCCCATTTATAACGTGCCAATTTGTGACTTGCTGTTAACAGCGGCCTCTTCCTTGGTACCCTGCTCCAGATGTCCATCGCATGCAGTTCTCGTCGCAATGTCCGTTCGGAAATTGGTCGCTGGAGAACCTCATTGGTTTCTTGAAGCAATTGTTCTCTGGTTTGAAAACGATTTGCAGTTACTAGACGAGAAACAAGGCGGCGGCCCCTATTGTCGAGAATTGTTTTCCGGCCACAGTTACGCCGTCGATTGTCAGTTGATTGCGAACTACACCACTCTTTGTAAACTCCCTGGACAGTACGCGTTGACACACCAACAAATTGGGCTACTTCAGACACATTGTGTCCGTGGGCTCTGCCAAACACGATGGCTCCTTTTTACAACTAAGTAACGTCTGCCTCACGACCCATTTTGCAGACTATATCCAACACACACTTTGTTCTTCACCACCTCACGAAACAGATCTGATCCTGTGTGCTACGTCACCGCTACTTTTCACCTACCAATGCTACATCAGCGCCCTCTGTGTGACCTTGAACTTCCTACTATCGGTGCTATTAGGGGTGACTAATTTTTTGTCCGGTGTGCTTACATGAACATGTAATTCCAACGATGAGGTCATTGAAACACAGAAATTTGTAACGACAATAAATATAGAAAAAAGAACACTTGTAATTAATTAATTAATAATTATTTCACCTGAGTTTTCAATTTGCCATCTTTCTTCGATCTCAATCCTTGTCTGGTCTGCTCCGTCAAGCCATAAATATGGGATACATCTATCTGAAATTATGATATAAACAAAATATCTATGCAATGTATATATATTACTTTTGTTGAGTTTGAACGACGGTTCAGGATCGACCTGCGGTCGACCCCTCTGCAGCATCCCGCCTGATTTGCGGGACTTGGTGAAGGAGGGAATTGCTCTCTGATCTCCTCTTGCCGTCGTAGCCAGCCACGCATGGCTGGTCAGGGACTTTGCGCAAGAATCTGTCCAGCT
Organism: Bathynomus jamesi; assembly: GCA_023014485.1. Lineage (NCBI taxonomy): Eukaryota > Metazoa > Arthropoda > Malacostraca > Isopoda > Cirolanidae > Bathynomus > Bathynomus jamesi. The sequence continues at coordinate 23,617 of JAJOZX010007058.1, forward strand.
GGTTCTTGAAGTTATTCAGGTCGGTGTGCTGGAGATTCCTCACTTCTTTTGGAAGGACATTGAAAAGCTTTGGGCCCCGTATTCTGAGGGTATTTTCCATCCTCGTTTTCGTGGCTCCTTGTCCCACCGCAGCTGGGACCGTACAAAATCTGCCTCTCCTCTCATTCCAGTTTGTTTCTATTTCATTTCTGAGGTTAGGGACAGAGCCCTCAAGTATTTTCCATATGTATATTATTGTGTACCGTTCGCGCCTTCTTTCAAGAGAGTAGAGTTCCAGGGATTGTAGTCGAGACCAGTAGTCTTCACCTTCCTTTTCCTCTATCTTAGACGTAAAGGTCCTTTGTATAGCTTCAATGCTCGCAATGGTCTTTTTCTGTGTGGGCTTGTGAATACTGAGCAATACTCAATTATTGGTAGGACTAGACTCTTCCATAATTTGAGCATGATGTTTGCTTTTCTGCTGCGGAAGCTCCTCCAGATGATTCCCATTATTTTTCTAGCCATTGTGACTGATTTTATAGTGCTCTCTGAATTCTGCATCCGACGACATTATTACTCCAAGATCCCTGACTTGTGGATTTGGTGTTATCTGTTTGGTTGCGGAGTTTTGTACCCTTTTTACTGTAGCTCTTTGTTATTACCATATCTTAGAAGTTGGAATTTTTCTTCGTTGAACTTCATTTTGTTGTCTTTAGCCCACTGGAATAATGTTTCAATGTCGTTTTGTAGTTTTCTTATGTCATCTTCGTTCAATATTTCCTTACATATCTTTGTGTCATCTGTGAAGCATGATACAATACTGTCCTTAATATCTGCAATCATTATTATGAACAGCAAGGGAGCTAATACTGTCCCTTGTGGGACAGAGCTCACGACTTCCGAGACTTCCGATTTAACTCCGTTTACCACCACTCTTTGCGTTAAGAAATTAAATATCCACCTTCCTAGCTTTCCAGTAATTCCTGTATCCTTAAGTTTGTGTGCTATGATTCCATGGGTGTCCGGCGAATTTGTCTACAACAATTTGTCTAAAGATACAATTCATCTACAACAATTTATCTACAGCAATTAGTCTACAGATACAATTTATCTACAATAATTTGTCTACAGATACAATTTGTCTAGAGAGGAAAAATGAAAGCTATTTGATGTTAATTATTATTAATTTTTTCAAAAAAATGAAAAATTTGTTTCTGCAATCGGTTTTCTTGAGAAATGATAAAGAAAAATGTTATTGGATATTGAATAAATTTATTTACTAAAACGACGCAATACACTCCAACATCTTTTTGAATAAGTCCGAGCTGGTGTGGCGCTTACGCCATACAAATTCACAAAAAATGACAAGAATTAGTGCGATATCTTGCAAAAAACAATAGTACCCGGGTGTTTCAAAAGTCCCTCACTAATTTGATTTTCAATTTTCTTTGCAGCTAATCGACCAACGACGTTCATCTTGTGGTAAACTCTTACTCAGTAGTTGAGAATTTTTTTGAGTCTACATTTGAAGTTTTGCTCCGTTTTCTTCTGCTACCATGCTGACTCTAGAGCAGAGGTGTAAAATCGCTGCATGGCAGGAGGTTTTTCAATCTGTGGTCGAAGTGCAGCGACGATTCCGGGCAGTCTACGGACAGCATTATGCACCGGATAGGAACACCATCGTCGCCACCCACCGGAAGTTTATGGAGACCGGATCCGTAAAGGACAAACCACGATCAGGAAGACCTCGAAGTGGGCGGAGTGAGGAGAATGTCGAAACTGTCCGTGAGGCGTTTACTCAGAGTCAAGGAAAGTCCATTCGGCGAGCTGCTGCGGAACTGAACATCAGCGCGACATCTATCCAACGGATTTTGCGGCGTGGTCTCAAGCTGTATCCGTACAAGATCCAGGTGGTTCAGAAGCTGGAACCTCAAGACTACGATTGCCGGGTGGAGATGTGTGAGACACTGCTACATCACTACGAAAGAGACCCATCGATCCTGGAGCACATGTGGTTCAAAGACGAAGCTCTCCTCCACCTTTCTGGTTGCGTCAATCGGCACAACACCCGCATCTGGGGAACTCACAATCCTGCGGAGATCCGTGAACATGAAAGGGACACGCCGAAATTGGTCGTCTGGTGTGCCATCTCCTCAGCTGGGCTGATTGGTCCGTTCTTCTTCCGGGATCAAGATAGAAATTCCGTGAACGTCAACGGAGACAATTACCTTCGTATGCTTCAGGAGTTCTGCATCCCCCAACTGTCAGCTGTAGCTGACATGCAAGAAGTCATTTTCCAGCAAGACGGTGCCCCTGCTCATTACTCGCGTGAGGTTTGCTCATTTCTGGATAAGCAGTTCCCGGATCGGTGGATTGGTCGCCGTGGTCCCATCGAATGGGCTGCTCGCTCGCGTGATCTTGCCCCATGCGACTTCTTTTTGTGGGGCTACATTAAGAGCAAAGTGTACGCCACCAAGCCGCGAGTCCTCCCCACACTAGAAGAACGTATCAGGAATGCGTGTGCTTCTGTTACTCCCGAAATGTTGTCCAATGTCGGCCAAGAATGCGTAAAACGGTGGCTCGCTTGTTTCGAAAAAGACGGTGCCCACGTTGAGGTGTACCAGTGACTTTCCAGTAGACTTATGAAGCCAAGTTTGATGCCACCAAAATTCTCATGAATCGTAGACTCAGCAACCAAATTGTCATTTCATTCCTCTTGTAATTGCTATTTTAATAAAATTTTAAAAATAATGAGGGACTTTTGAAACACCCTGTATAAGAAACTCGATTAGGTCAGGTCAGGTCAGGTTTCTCAAGAAAACCGATTGCAGAAACAAAATCAGGGTCATCGACTGCCCTTGTTTTCACTTTTGTAGGAAAATCGAGAGCAGTCCATGAAACATACTAGGTCCAATATTAGTAATAGTTTCTCTAGACAAATTGTATCTGCAGACAAATTATTGTAGATAAATTGTATCTGTAGACTGTTGTAGATAAATTGTAGATGAATTGTATCTTTAGACAAATTGTTGTAAACAAATTCGCCTAAAACCGATTCCATGGTCACATTTATCGAAGGCTTTAGCAAAGTCAGTATATAGTACATCAATGTTTTGTCCTCGACACAATGTTCCTAATATTTTCTCCTGGTGGTCTAGTAGCTGTGACAGGCATCATCTACCCGCCCTGAAGCCATGTTGATTTGGGTTGTCAAGTCTTTTTCTTGTAGGTAGTAGGTAGTTTTGCCTCTAATTATGCGTTCAAAACACTTTATAAGGTGTGAGGTGAGAGCCACTGGCCGATAATTTTTGGGCATTGCTCTGTTACCACCTTTAAATAGGGGGGCAATGTTCGCGTTCTTTAAGGGGAGTGGAATTTGTCCTGTGTCGAGTGATTTCCTCCATAGTAAGTATAGCGGTTTTGCAACACACTGCATTTCTTCAGAAATGTGGCACTCCATGTGTCTGGCCCTGGCGCTGAATTGTCTCGCATCTGTGATAAGGCCGTAATTACATCTCCTTCCGTGAACTCGAAGTCCATTAATAGGTTTGTGCCGGGATTTGTTCTTGGTTGATCTGTATCAATGTCGAAAAACTCGTCTGGGTTTTCCATTTCCATCTCGGACTTAGGGAACAATTTAAATCTGTGTTTAACACCCCTAAGCAGTTCACTTATTTCTTTCGGGTCATTTGTGTATTCGGCCTCCCCGTCTATCAACAGTCCAACACTCTCCTTACACTCCATTTTCCTTTTCGCAAAAGTGTAGAAGTATTTTGGGTTATTTTTTGTTTTCTGCTACCTTGTTTTCCTCCTCGTTTGTCTTATGTATGAATATTTGCTTTAGGTCCATTTCTATTTCGCCAAGTTTCCTCTCTAGTTTGAGTCTTTTTGCATCAGTTCTGCATCTGTGGAGATGTTTTACGGTTTGTCTTCGTTGCCTGAATAGTGTCCTGATTTTCCTCTCGAGCTTGCTACGTTTTCTTTCCTGTCTCTGGGATATGTTTCAGTATTATAGGGTTGGTTTCCGTCTCTATTATACATAGTATTTCTTGTGGAGTCTTCTCGTGTAGTAGCAATTCCCAATTTACTTCCTTTAAATCTTTATTTACGTTTTCCCAATTTACTTTCTTTGAATTTATGTTTAAGCCTTCAAATATTCCATCTGCCTCTCAAGGATGCGTTTTCGGACCTCTGGGTGCTAACTTCAATTGTATATCGATGAGGTTATGGTCGGAGAACTTTGTGTGCGTTACTTTTCTATTTGTTATTATCTCGTTGTTATTTGTCCAGATTAAATCCAAAACGTTCTCCTTTCTCGTGGCTTCACCGATTTCCTGGGTAAGGGCGTAATGTTCCATAATATCTAATAGCGTTGTTGCTTGGGTTATGTCATCTTTAGTAATGTTGCCATGAAACTTCTCAACATATGTAACTTCGTCATTTTTCTTCCATGATATGAATGGGAAATTAAAATCTCCGAAAATTAGAATATTTGTTGCTGGAGTTTCAAGTAATTTTAATATGTTTTCTATTTCATTTGTAGCAAATTGGAATTCACTTTTTGTGGTGTTTGGTGGTCTGTAGATGTTCATAATGGTTAGGTTCAGTTCTTTTACTTCTAATATAATAACTTCAACTGTGCTGTTTGATTTCTTTACCCTCACTTCACATGTGTAAGTGTTTTTCACGTAGATACAAAACCCTCCTCCTCGTCTAGCCGCTCTATCTGCTCTGTATATGTTGTAGTCCAGCAATGTTATTTCAGTATTCTCGATGCAGTTTTCACAGCCTTTTTCGCAGTTATGTTAAGTGTGTTTCCGTTAGGCATATGATATCTATGCTGGTTTCCGTAGCTAAATTTTGCAAGTATTGTAATTTGCAGTATGCATGGTCCGTATAGAGGCCTTGTATATTTGTGTATAATACATTTACCGGGTTTCTAATCTCCGTGTTCGATTCTCCTAAATGATTGTCGTTTCCTGGTCGATGTCGGGTCCTGTTTGGTTTGGGCCGCTGCATTTGGGAGTATTGGGCTTGCGGCCCGTGATACCACTGTTGTTGTTGCATTATTGGTGGGTGGTGTTGAATAGGAGGGTGATGTGCGTAATGTTGTGGTGCATATGTTTGCGGCGTTCAGAGCTGGGCAGTATTTAAATACATTTGTATTTAAATACGTATTTAAATACATTTGTGTATTTAGAACTGTATTTATAAATACATTGTTTTTCATGTATTTAAATACAGTATTTAAATACTTTAATGAGTATTTAAATACAATGTATTTAAATACTCAAAATATAAAAATGTAAATACTTTTACTGGTTTAATACACGTTCTGTGCTAGCACAGTACGACGCGTCGACAGTGTAGTACAGTATGGTTCATGTTTCAACGTGTCAGTTCAATCAGTTGTGTGCCACTCTTAGTCGAAAGCGGTTGATTTCTTTATCATGTGCGTGTCATGGCTTAGTGAATTAGTGAATGCATATGTTAAAATTTGTATGTATTTAAAATGTATTTACAATGTATTTAAATACAATTGATGTATTTTGTATTTAGTATCTAAATACATTCGTAAAATGTATTTAGTATTTAGTATTTAAATACATTTCTCCCATGTATTTAGTATTTAGTATTTAAATACATTCAATGTATTTATTGCCCAGCTCTGGCGGCGTTCTCTCTCCCCTTGTCAGAAGGGCAAGCTGAGCTTTTATTATCCTCATTTCTTCTAACATCATCATCACTACCTATATATATATATATATGATGCAACTGTACCAGTCCAAAACACTTTTTAAATTTTTTAAAGTATATATATATATATATATATATATAATAACCTCAGTGGTGTAGTGGTTAGCGTCGCTGACTACGAATCCATCGGCCCTGGGTTCGAGATCCGACGGCAGCCGGCGCACAGCAAAACCCAGCTGTTCATCCTTCCACACAATAAAGAAGTGATTGGTAGATAAATGGGTACCCTAGGTGGCCTAGTGGTTAAGACGCTGGGCTGCTGATGGGGCGTGGTTCGGATTCCACGTTAAACTGTAGGTCTAAGGTGGAGTGAAAATCTTGACCTTCGTCAGAATGAACAATTCGGGCAGAAGCTAACCAAAGGTTATATATGTATATAGTACTCACTCGGTTATCCGTGATTGAGGGGGGTGGCCCATTGTTACGGATAACCCGACTTCACGGTTAACTCTGTCATGATCACGGATAAGTGCACAAATGTCAATTGATAAATCGCGGTTAACTCGATTCATGGTTCATTGAATCATGGATAACCGCGTGAGTACTACAGTGTGAGTTTAAACTAAACTATACTTGCTTTAATAAATAATTAATACAAGTAATCGTCCACTAACACGTTTCTGCCACAATTTGTGACTTAACCCTTTCATATATATATATATATATATATATATTATATATATATATATATATTATATATATATTACGGCCTTTTTGCAAAAGGATTAAGTCGTGATATTTTCGTTAAACAACGAAAATATCATGACTTAACCTAACCAATAGTCAAGGGCGGACAGTTAACCTAACCGGGCATTAAATTAACCTAAATCAACTGCCCGTCCTTGACAATTGGTTAGGTTAAGTAACGATATTTTCGTTGTTTAACGAAAATATCACGACTTAACCCCTTTTGAAAAGGGCCATAACATTATATATATATATATATATATATAATATATATATATATAGTGTGTGTGTGTTAGACCCTTATTACCCCAATTTTCTTTTAGGACCGGAGATTGTTTAATCCCTTTCGTAACGGCCAAAAAGGTCATGTGACACAGAGGACCTGCAATATAAAACGTTACGTGGGTTCCGAACTGGGAATTACGAGTAACTACATCATTTGAACGAGGAGGTGCAGAGGACAGTCACCCACCCATCCAACTATTGATCAAATCCAGCGTCGATTAACTTCACTGCCGAACGGGATGCGGTGTTGGCGTACGCTTTTTCAGAAAATATGACGGTACCACAACTACACTAATGTTAATAGTTACCCCTCCTGATCCTTTCGTCATCTTGCCATCGGAGCTGTAATCCGTTCTGAAGTACTGGTGATTAAAGTGCTGCGCGTAATATTGGAACAGCAGGTTCGACCCGTGGTGCTCTGGCTTGAACTCGCGACGAAGGAAAATTCTCTTAAAAAGCTCAGACGGTTCTACCAACTTTTTGGGTCCTGTCAATAAGAAAACTTCTACTATTTTAAACTATAATAAAGATGCGAGGAATTACGGGGTTAAGGAATTATGCCGAGTACGGGATAAGAGCAGAGCTGGGCATTTGCGGCATATTTTGCGGTACTGCGGTACCACCGCACTACCACCCCGGGCCCCCATAACGCAGTACCGCAAAGGATCGCTGAAAGTACCGCAGTACCGCTACCGCATTCAAATTTCCGCGTACCGGTTTGGTAGTGCAGCAGTACCGCAGTACCGCAATATGCCGCAAGTGCCCAGCTCTGGATAAGAGTTTCACAGTCCAAACTCGCATTCAGTCAAAAATAATTTTATTATTATAAACAACCCTTCTTTTTTTTCCGACTGATAACGGAACTTTTGGCGAATTTCTCGCATACCCTGAACTTTACTCATCGTAAAGACGAACCTTTGACGCCCATGGGCGTAGGACAATCGAGTGGCACGGGCGGCAGAGTCCTCGCGTAGTAGGATTCGTTGTAGTAGGCGTCCAGAGTGATGTAAGAGTGATCACTTTCGTACCGAGGCGGTGAGTCTATCAAGTCTCCCCGAGCTACGTAATTAATTAATTAATTAATTAATTAATTAATTAATAAGTAAATTATAAGAATTCAAATAATTGAACTAATTAATAATCGAATATTTTTGTTTTTCTTTTCACAAGCGACAACTACTCATTGAACGACACTCAAAGAATTCCGAGGTCTTCACGACTTCGAATATACAAACCTTTCGACATAAATATAAATATACAAATGTACAATTTCGGGAGAAAAAAAAGATCGCCAAGAAACAAAATTTCTAAAAAGCATAAAAAAAAAAATAATTTGTAATTTCGTTTCCCTTCGAATATTTTATTCACTTTTGGTGAGACAAATCAAATTTTATTACCAATTATTAATTTTTGCTTTTTCGAAATTTTTCTCTTTAGTCGAACCTTTTCCGAAGCCATTGCCGAGGCTCAGTTGGTAAAACAATTCCCCCTATAAGCCAAGTGAATACACTGAGATCGGGTGTTCGATTCTCGATAGTGTTGGTTAATAATACTCCGGGGTTATGGACCGCATTAATTGGCCTGAGCACTATGCCAGTTCCTGGCCCTCCTCATTGATCATTATCATATCGAAAATAGGAATAAATGTACTCACATAAATAGACATATTTCAATAACATCTTCTGCAAGGGTCCAATCTTGTTAAGGATGGTCCATAATAAAGGATTCTTCGTCAGGAGATCGTGCATGAACTGCGGCGATGGTTTTAATTTCTTCCTGATCGCTTCTGACCACGTAGCTGAAGAAGGAAAAGGATGGGTAAAGTTCGTGCGTGGATTAGTCTCTCGCCGGGTTTGGGGCTATTGAAATCGATTGGATTTACGATTACTTCACCCAGTTTGGTAAAGCGAAAGAGTTGTAACAATCTTACGAAGATTACAAAAAGAAAATCCGCCGGAGGTTAGTCCAGCCAGGGTTGGCCATTATTTTTTTTTTTTTTTTTTTTTTTTTTTAAAAACCAACCCACAGGTTTTTTCACAAAAACCCAGAAAACCCCCAGCCCAGTTGGAGTTTTTCATGGTTTTTTCATAATGTTGACAAATCGTAAATGTATACATCTTCACGATCTTGTATTGTATTCCTGCTTCCACTTTGCCTAAAATTAAAGGATAATACAAAGAATCACCATTAACAGCCATCAAAATAGATAAAATCAAAATTATGACTGGTTTTACCTTGTCTGAATACCCATTAGGCCATTACCCTTTCCAAAATACAAAGCAGACCAGAAATAAACTTGGCAAGCAAGTTAGTAACCCATTTGAGACAAATATTTCCAAGTACAGTACTCAATTTGCTAGACAACCTTGAACCAAACGCATATGGAACACGTATGTAATGAGTATGCTGTATGCAATACGCACATTTGGAGTCTACCTCAGTCCTCAGACTTGCTAAGTGTCACTATTGTGTCTGACTCTGACCGGTAGTGTTGGTTGTGTTTGCAATGCAGTTTTCAAGATCAATGTAACTAGTTTACTTCTATCATATTTTTCCTCACACAGAAATTTAATCACAGAAGTCGTATCCAATATTGTATTAAAATGCCTAGGTTACCAGGCAGTGGTCGTAAGCAAGCGAGTGAGTGGCTTGAAGTGTCCCGAATAGAAAACTCGAGCAAAGTAAAGTGTAATCACTGTGGATTAGAGCCGACATCCAAGGTAGAACGTATAAGAGCACATCTCGGCAACTGTGACAATAGGAATCGTCACGAAGATGATGGATCAAAGGGAGGCTCGTCATCATGCATCAACATCACCTGACCAGAGTCGAGAGTCTACAGCTTCACCAATAGATTCTCCACTTCTCTCACCAACGTCACCATCTATATCAAGCATCTTGCAGGCATCACGAGGAACATCTTCAAGATCAGAATTAGAGGTCATGTCTCCAACTCCAGAAAAAGTTAAACTGGTCCAAAATAAACTTTTTGGTTATGCCTGCAAGACCACAGAACCACAAGGGAAACATATTGACCCGCAAGTAGCGAAGTTCTTTCATGCTAACAGCATTGCTTTCAGAGCTGCTGAATCAAAGCAATATAAGGAAATGATGAACTCCTCGAGACCAGGTTATCACCCTCCATCAAGAAAGGATCTAGCAGGAAAGTTGCTGGATGAAGTTCATTCAACGATTGAAGAGAACATGAAAAATGACTTTAGTGAATCTACAGTCACACTCCTTCAGGATTGATGGTCATCATTGCAAAATGATCCCATAATTGCGTCATCAATTCACACTGGAAAAAGTTCCTACCCGCTAACTACTCATGACTGCGATATTGAAAAGAAAAGAGCGGAGTTCTGTTGTGAAATTGCAGCCAAGAGCATTCAGCAAGTAAAAAACACCTATGGAAAGATGTAAATAGCTGATAGTTTTTGTATTAAACATAATTTACTAAACATAGGTACACTGAAAATAACTAAACAAATAGTTGAGAGCATACTGTATCTCCTATGAGATAAACATTACAAAATGACTATATGTAGCCCAAGCAACAACACATTGACATTAAATTGAAATTGCTCTATTAGTAGGCTGACCATATTTCCTTGAGACAAAAACGGGACATTGGGATGGCAAAAAAGGGACGGGGGTTATGTAATATTCTGTATTCATGAAAAAGTAAGTACATAAACATATTGAGCTTACAATTATTCTTCAGTGACAGAACCCATACAAAAACCCATACAAAACGGTACTGTCCCGTTCAAAACGGTACGTATGGTCAGCCTATCTATTAGCCTAAATGGTCAATACTTCATTACATCTTTCCAATTCAATAGAACAGAAACCCAAATTGTGACTGTGTAACATCATTAATTTGTTTTTCTTTTCTCCTGGGTATTTGCTTTATGCACCGATAATGAAAGCAAGATGGTTCGGATGAAGGAACTCCTAGCTGAACAATTCCCTTCAGTTCTTACCTATGGATGCTCCGCTCATTACCCGAATCTTGTGGAGGAGGTGGTGTCTCCAAACACTGTACTGAAGCACACTGTCCAAGTTCAGAAGTATTTTCGTAACCACCACCAACCTCATGTATGTATTTGGCAGTTTTTCTGAGCAACCCATTCCAAATGTTTATATCGTAGATCATACTTCTTATTTTATATTCCAGGGATGTAGATACCAAAGGTAGGCAAAAAAACAATTTCAACTAAAATAAATTTTATCAATTTCGTATTCAATATTTTGAATTTGATACCGTAATTTTTAAAATGTGATCAGCATCACAAAAAACACATACTTCTGATTCTTGTTCATAACTGATTAGAGTGTAAATTAATGATTTGGTATTTTCATTCAATTTTTTAGGCCTGGCTGAAGAAGAAAGGGGAATTTTTGCCCCAGATTCCCGATGATACTCGTTGGAATTCTCAGCAAGCACGTGTTGACACGTTTGTAAAGAACTTCTACAAGTACATGGAGATAGTGAATGAGCAATCGGTGGAAGAAAGCATCAACACCATTCTAAACAATGCTTCACTGTATCGCTCAGCTGTACATCTACGAGGACAACCGGACCTGGTTTCCAAAGCTCTAAATGAGGTAAGCAGTTGGAGACTAGTCCAAAAAATTGTTTGGTTATGCGCATAGTGACGTGCAATGATATGCTACTTGAAAACATATACCTACCAGTATTTCAATGTACCAAGCATATTCATTTTCAATGAATAGGCTAGTAATTGTTACATGAAAGCTTGAAAGGTAACTACAAAACAATGGCTTAGTATAGTTTGAATGAATAAATAACATTTTTAATAGTGTTCTGTATTTCTTCTTTCATCAACAGCTTCGGAGTGATTCAGCGAACCTGTCGACAGCAGTGCAGGTATGGAATGGTTTGAGCAAAGAAAAAAACTTGGAGCCCTACATAACCACTCTCAACAAAAGGAAACAACAAGCACTGGCGCCATTCTTCTACGTTGCTAATTTGATGGATCCTTTCAGAAAGGGTGCAGGATTTTCTCAAGAAGAGGAAGACAGTGCGGAAGAGTGGATTGCGAGTAACAAACCAGATTTTCTGGTTGGGTTCATGGCCTTCAAAATTAAGGATGAATCTTACTTTCCCAAAGTGGTGGACTTTGATGGGCAGGAGACAGAAAAAGCTAAAAAACTACCAGAGGATTTCTGCCCCTTTTTCTATAGTCTCTTGAGCTGTCCTCCAAGCTTAGCAGCTATAGAAAGAATTTTCTCTACTTTTGGTATAGTCTGGACAAAACTTCGTAACAGACTGGGTGTCGAGAAGGCAGGAAAACTGGTAAAGGTGCACAAATACCCGCAAAATGCACACAAAAGTCCATCTCTTGAAGAAGAGGTCCAAGAGGAGAGTACAGACTTTGAGTGGTAGGGCAGCCACCAGAATAGTAGATAAGGCATCATGGACATCCAGTTCCTAGTCATTTTCATAGCAATCCCTATATAATTGTCTGAGGTTTTTCTTACTTGATATTAGAGTTTTCTTTTTTGAATGTCAGGAAAAATGATTTATTTGGGTTAAGCTAAGGCCTCAGTTTAAATGTTAAGTGTGGTACATTGTATTTAGGGTTTTCAGTACCTATTTAGTATATCCAAGAGTAGCATATCAGTCATTATGAAAGTTAATTGCATTACATTGATGAATTTAAAAAACTCGTTTTATTTTCATTTCCTCGTTATATTGTTATCCTTTATCAGATAGCATTATATTTTTTAAACTAATTGGCAGTAAGTGAAAAAGGTTTGCAAGTATTAGAATTTGCAAAATATTGAAAAAACCCAAATTCCTGAAAAAACCCAAACTGTAGAGGTTTTTTTTCAGACTGGGCTTTTTCGAAAAAAAAAAACACTGGACCCAATCTCATTGGGCACAATCGTGCCAACCCTGCCTCTCCGCGTTCAAACGATGTAACGACCCTTAGACAGCTCGGATCCCAGCTAAAGCTTTATAGGTCCTTCCGTCACCTCAACTTTGCAGTTACGAAAGGGGGTTAAACAGCCCCAAAACATCAAATCATTATCCGTAACTGGTAATTCACAAATCAAACTTTATTCAGAAAACAATACAAGTAACAGAGTTAGCATTTTTTAGATATTTCTTACGACATTAATATATTTACAGTACTCTTATCTCAATATGAAGCATGGAAGCTTTTTAGGCAAAATCAATGACATTTACCTTATTTATTACCTAAAAATAGTGAAAGTGGCAAAGTAATAGTAAAAATTCGCTCATACGAATAATGATGATAGTGCCATTGAGATCCTATACGAGAGTGACAACACGGGGAAAAAGACCGTTGCAGCTTTGTTATTACCTCTCCTCTAAGTTCGACATTTGGGATGGGGGGATGGGGATGGGGGGAAATAACGTTCTTAAGGAAAAACGAATTAAATAAATTGAAAAAACTTATATATATATAAATTAGAAAGTACACTGCGCCTTGGTGGTGTAGTGGTTAGCGTCGTTGACTACGAATCCATCGGCTCCGTGATCGATACCCGGTGACGGCAGGCGGCGCGCAGTAAAACCAAGCTGTTCATCCTTCTACACAATTAAAAGAAATAGGTTGGTACATAAATGGGTACCCTGGGTAAGCCTAGTGGTTAAGACGCTGGGCTGCTGGTGGGGCGTGGTTCGGATTCCACGTTAAACTGTATATCTAAGGTGGAATGACAAGGTTGACCTTCGTCAGAATGAACAATTCGGGCGGAAGCGAAACCAAGGTTATGCATATATTAACACTTCGCTATAATGGCCTTCACTGTAACGCACGTACGTCACACAGTGAAGAAAATGCGTTGAGAGGAGAATGTACAATACATTTTTCAACAAAATGAGCTTTTGTACAATGTATAACCCTGTCAAACTTCTAAAATAGGATTTTCACACTGTAATTGGAGAGTAACTTTTACTGTACATTATAATTACAGTATACTCACCCAATTTTTTATTTACTGTATAAATTATGATTTTATTATTACGTAACTTTTAATTTAAATTTCTGGAACAATATAACATATTTTGATGCAAATCTAGTGAATATCCAAGTGTCGCCGAGATATGGTGGTCCAAGTATCCCGTGGACAATAAGGGTTAATCTGCCTGTAATGCGCAACGGTTATTTTGAATCAACGCGTCTCTTCTCCAAGGTGGGAATTTGTACCACCCTCAGTGTGTCTCACCGAACCTTTTTCAGTTTTGAGATTACACTTACTTTATCAATGTACAGTCAATTACCCTTCTTTAAGCGTACCTATTTTGATCAGTAACCGTTCCTTCAAAATATGAATTCTTGTACAGAGTGGCCACAAAGTCCCTTTGCAGTGAAACAGTTTTTCATGCAAGGCTTTGTGGCCATCTCGCAGAAACTTCATTGAGAACATCGATAACTTTTATATTTTACATTCAATTTAATAAAAAGTTCGTATTTATCTTACATTTTTATTTACAATTGATAAAATTCTCGACTTTTGAGTCCAATTTTCATCGTTGTTTTTTTAAATTTTATCGTAAATTGTTTTCTTGTTTTCAGTCCGGTTTTTACTTTTCATATTTCAAAATTGTCTTTACTTTCAATCTCTTGTTTACTTGCAAATTCGTTTAACTTGGAAAGTCTTCATTTGCCATCTCTTCCAACTTGCACACTTTATTTTATCTATTCGCATTTTCCTTGATCTGGATCACCCGAAGATCAGGGCCCCCAGCCTTCGTTAGTTAGCCTTATAACCTAACCAATCGTCAAGGGCGTACAGTTGACCTAACCTGGCAACCTGGCATTCAATTAACCTAACCGGGCATTCAATAATTTTACCGTAGGTTTCGATATATTATAAATAAGTCCCGAAATGTAAAAACCATTGAGAAGTTTGAGGGCAAGATGACAGCATCAACTTTTCAAACTGAAGTGTTACCATTATTGGTTGAAGATCCATTGCCAGTAATAAATTGGTGTAAGGGAAAAAAACCTTATTAAAAAAGTGATGCTGCGTGTTAAGGGCAATCAAGCAATGACCTCGACAAAGTTTTCGAGGAATGTTGATGTTAAACTCCTTTAATTTGGATTGAGGTTGAAATGGGGTGCTGTTTCTTGGACTGGGGTCTAACTCGGGTGTTTTTTCTTGTCTTGGATTGGGGACTTCGGGGTGCTTATTCTTGGATTAACGCGAAAGAGTAAAAAGTTGAAAACAAAGCAAAGCGCATTTATTTCTGTTAAAGAATCGCTTAATAGTATAGACTATAGATCATACATGGTGTCGACAGACGCGCAGATAGGACTGCCTTTTATATATAGAAGATACGTGTGACGTAAATTTAAAACCGAAAGACATTTTCCTTCTAGTAAATAAACAGTATAGCTCGGAACCACAATCGTCCGAATTCACCTTCACCCCGTTATTTGAATCTATAAGGTGTCCCACAATGTCTTGTCACCCGAGTAAAATACTAACTCATTTTCGTTTTACTTTCAGACCATTTGAAATGTATGATAGTAGCAACTATACGATTGAATAACGCTATTGGCTAGTACCCGGGTCCATGAGCGACCACGTAATGGCAAAAACCATTGAAAATATTTGCGCAGACTTCCAGGACAGATTGAATCATGCAACTGCACGATAAGTGTGATGAGTCTTAGAAATAAAACGATACACTCCCAGGGGCTTTACTCCAGTAGTCGTAACATGAAAAATGTCTATATTGAATATTCGCGACCCAGACCCCAACATAGGAGGCAAATTAGCACTTACCCACGTGGCAATTAAGTCCGTAATGGCCTGTGTTCGTACAGTCACAGTAATAAGTGTTGTTGGGCAGATTCACGCAGATACCCAAATTTTGGCATGGAAATTCGCAGCAAGGATTGTAGTCTGAAATAACCAAAAATCACCAATTACATACAGTGTGTGTGTGTGTGTGTGTGTGTATGTATGATGTAAGGCTTGTAATCTCGTCTAATGCAAAAAGGCGTGGCAAACGATGGACCAATGAGAGGGGAGAAAAAATTGCCTGTTATTATCAAATGTCTTTTTTTTTATCGTTATTCAGGCTGGTAATTTCCTTCGAATATCACTCAGTGACTCAATATTAACAAATATATACACACACACACAAGTTGAAGTCAATAAATGGCCGGAATTGTTTCATTAAAAATATGGCTAATGAATTCTGCGCATTTATTGACTGCACCTGGTGTATGTGTGTGTATATATACTTTATGATACTTTATGATGGCTTTCAGGTTGAGGATCGACCAATGGTCGGTCGACCCCTCCGAAGGATCTCGCCTCATTTGCAGGATTTGGTGGAGGAGAGAATTAGTTACCCTTCTCCTGCCCTCGCAGCCAGCCACGCATGACTGGTCAAAAACTTTGCGCAAGAACCCGCGCAACTGGTTCTTAAAATCATTCGGGTTGGTGTGCTAGAAGTTCCTCAGTTCTTTTGGCAGCTCTTTAGAGAGTTTTGGGCCTCGTATTCTGAAGGTATTTTCAGTCTTCGTTTTCATGGTCCCCCCCCCGTTTCACCCAGTGCAGAATCTACCTCTTCTCTCATTTCAATGCGTTTCTATTTCATTTCTGAAATTAGGGACAACCCTCGAGTATTTTCCATATGTATACCACTCTGTACCGCTCGCGTCTTCTTTCCAAAGAGTTGAGTGTCAGGGATAGAAGTCGTGACCAGTTGTCTTCACATCTTTCGTTTCCTCTGCCTTAGACGTAAAAGACCTTTGTATGGCTTCTATGTTTGCAATGTCCCGTTTTCTATATAGGCTTGTGAGTACTGAGCAACACTCACTAGTTGTACTAAACTCTTCCAGATAATTCCCATTACCTTTCTTGCTGTTGACGCGTGGGTTTGGTATTATCTGTTTATCCTGTAGTGTTTTGCACCCTTTATTCTGTAGTTCCTTATTATTACCATATCTTATAAATTGGAATTTTTCTTCGATGAACTTCATATTGCTGTCTTCTTCTGCCCGCCTGAACAATGTTTCAATGGCGTTTTGCAATTTTTCTGTATCATCTCTTGATATTTCTTTGCATATCTTTGTGTCATCCGCGATACTGTCATTAATACAGGCATCAAAGTCTGTAATCATTATTATAAACAGCATAGGGGCGCTAATACTGTACCATGTGAGACAGAGCTGGTGACTTCACTGGACTTTCGTGATTCCCTTTCTTAAAGATAAGGGTCACGTTGGCTTCCCCTTAGTCACCAGGCACCTGGCCCGTCTCCAACGATTTGTTGAAGACTGTAGCCAGGTGGGGAGCCACCTGGTCGCACACCTCCCGCAACACACTGGGGAGGAACTGGTCTGGCCCAGGAGCCTTAAACGCGCTCAGTTTGTCTATTTTATCGGCAACGACTGTCGTGGTACACAGAACACTATCCAGGCCAGCACCTTCGTGTCTGACGCATTGCTCGGGGATGACGCGGGTGTCCTCCCTGGTGAACACACCCGGAAAGTATTCATTCAGCACATTAGCGATGTCCGCGTCGGAGGTCCGCAGAACGCCGCTGGGGTCCTTTAACGGACCTATCATGCTTCTAATGGGCTTTCTACTATTAACATAACTGAAGAACTCCTTAGGGTTCCCCTTACAGAGGCTTGCCACCCGGAGTTCTTCGTTACGTTTCGCTAGCCTAACCTTCTCCTTCACTTCTCTGCACGGGCGGACATACGCCTCAGTGTTCTCATGGGAACGATTGGCCTTCGCACTCCTATACGCAGCTTTCCTATTTCGGATAGTCGAAGCGATGTCACAACTGAACCACTTAGGCTGCGTTGAAGCAGGGGTGACCGGTTTTGAGGGTATGGCAGCAAACTGCAGCACCATAAACTGGTCCAGGAATGCACTTCATACTTCCTCAACATCGCCACTGACCTCTAACCCCATCTCACCTACGCTATCCCGGAGGCCAACAAAGTCCGCCCAGCCCACCGTAAATCGAGCTTACTGCCTCTTGAGTCACTACGCTTCACCCGGGAGACGCACACACAGAACCTAATCAGACCGTGATCACTCCCGCCCAACGATTCGTCAAAGGTGAGGCCAGTGACGAGGTTGTCTTCGGTCGTGAATATCAAGTCTAGAACGCTTTCGCCTCGTGTAGGCCCATTGACCCACTGAGTGAGGAAATTCTCATCAGCAAAGTCAACTAGCCTCCTCCCTTCGGCATCAGCAGTCCTGTCTTCCCACTTTATGCTGCGACAGTTGAAGTCCCCTAGCAAGCTACGAAGTTCGGTGTACAGGGCTGTATTCTCCTGGAGAAGATGATGCGGAGGTCTGTACACCAAGATTAACCTATAGTTCATCCCTCCCACGTTCAGATCGACGCCAAGCAGCTCCCGTTCCGATCGGAAATGGCAGTCAACCGGACTCAACGTGTCCCTCACGTATATTAGTACCCCTCCCACCTCCCCCACGGGTGCGGTCTTTGTGAAACATTCTATACCCGGGAATCTCGAACTCCCCAACGTAGTCCCTACCATCAGTAGGAATCCAGGACTCGGTGATAGCAACGATATCCTGGTATTCTGATGCTAAGAGCGCCCGTAGCTCGCAAAACTTATTCCTCATCGACCTAGCATTAAAAGGCACTGCACGGAGGAAGCCTTCCCTATTCTGACCGCCCCCTAGCACGACCCGTTTCCCGAACAGCCAGGGCTGTCCGGAGTTGAAGAGCTCCTCACCAACGAGGGGGCAGCTTCCGCAGGAGGCTGAGTCCCCTCCAACGGGGAAGGAGGGTCACCCACCTGTACATGGACGCACCCTTCAGTTGAAGGTACGTCCGCCACAGGCTCATCATCTCTTCCCGGTGGGGGCCCCCATCATCAATCGTCGGGCTTGACCTCACCATACGGTATAGGTGCCGGTCAAGCAGCGTGCCTAGCACACCTTTACCCTTGACAATGAGGTGGACACCATCCCTCTGATAAAGGTCCCACCTACCCGAAAACGCGTCAACAAACCTCACGCCCAGTGGGACGCACAAGTCTTGCACCCTCTCGTTGATGCCAATGACCTTACTCAGCGCATGGTCACTGGCATTCATCCGCGGTAAAATACCCATCAACACTCCCGTGTCTGTTTTAAGTTTTAGATTATCCGCAAGAGACATGATCTCGGTGATAATCCCTTCTGTCGAACCTACCCTACCGCCTTTGAGGAACAGGTCGGTCACCAGTGTGGACAACGATCGCAGTCCTCCGACTAGCCACGCGCAGCTTCTTTAGCTCCTTCCTTAAGTGCGCCGTTCCCCGCCCGGGTTAGCACCTTACCTTCCTCCTGTCCCGGTTCGCAGAAGCAAAGTACTTCTCCTGGCCCCTGATCTGCGAGTTCCCAATCAAAACGGTGTCTTCCTCCTGCCCGACCGGCAGCTACATCCTTCGGTTTCTTTGGGCCATCAGTAGGCCCCTTCCCACCTTTTTTCTTTATCGGCCCCTTCTTTGTGTCCTCCCTTCCCTCCAATTTACGTCGCGGTTCCGTGCGTTCCACGTGGGTCGCTGGCGATTCCTGACACAGATTTTGCATACCGGCCCCCGGTTGCCCCTCTACCCTTTCTCTCGAGCTCTGTCCAGTCCACCGCTGGGCCCCTTTCCAGGCCGGCTATCCTATCAATAAGCTCCGGGGTGGAGGGCGCAGCCGCGTCAGCGACCACCGCACCTCCAACAGCCGATCTGGACGACTCGAGCCGCCAGACCCTCTCTTCTAGCTTCTCGTGATTATATATATATATATATACTCGACTTATAGACAGGACAAGAAATTGACGCCCATCGTGAATTACACACAAGAATAAAATCCTACGTATATCTAGTCAAACCACGGTTGTACAACATTTTGTTCTATTTTGTGAAATCGAGCAATAGTTAGTCAGTTCGTAAATTTTAAAAAAAATACCACAATCGTCAAACTTTTGAGCTTCACGTCCAAAGCCTTTGAAACCAGATTTTCGAAGCTACACTCAAAATCTGAGTGGCTCGTGAGTTGAACCCCTGAAAGCGAGTGTGGCCTATTACGATAAAAGCAAATTCTTTTTCTGGAAATGATCTGTTTTGTTGTACAAGTTAATTTTTATTTTTGTTTAGTAAAACAATATATCGTTTGATTCTACCAAAAATGTAATTTTCACTATGGGATTACGTAGACCCAACACTAGTTGTGTGCGCGGTCCCACATGGCCTCCTAGCTTGGGTTAAAGTAAATGTTGAGGTCTCACTGGCTTAGAAAATTCCCGTTCAAAATCGTTTGTTTGAAATTAAATTGGCATGTTATGATGCGAGCGTGGACAGACTAGATATTGGTAGGCTTTGTAATAAAGTCATTAGTATTAATTAACCATTAACCAAAACCAATAAAATTAAACTTTTCTTTTTTTTTACCTCTGGGCTCAGAAATTTCCTTTTTTAACGTTTCGTCTGTCGAACTGTTCAGCTTCGATGCCAAAATGGCGACCAGAATGCACAACACTACACTCTTCAGGAGCTTGGAATCTAAAAATTAAGAATTATTATTTGATTCTGTCTAAATCTGTGCTTTACACACACACACATTTTATATATATACTAGCAGAGATACCCGGCGTTGCCCGGGATGTAAGGGTTGTCAAAATAAGGTAAAAAGATGAACAAAACTAAATGAACACAAACACAAAGTTTTGGTAATTGTTTTTATTCCTTGAAAACATCAGACATTTTGTAGCACTTCAGTGTAAACAATGTTACGTGTTTTTCCATTGGGTGTCAAAACAAAGATTGCGGTGTTCCAACTTTTTTGGGCCATTGTCACCCATAGCAAAAGTCACACTCAAATGTCAAAATGCAAAAACTTATTCCTTAAACTTATATTTTAAAAAGTTCTCGAAAATAATGATTTTAAGCTTTTTTGTGTTAAAATGAAAAAACTTATTCCTTAACCTTATATTTTAAAAAGTTCTCGAAAATTTTGAAACTTTTATGCACACCATTAGATTCCACTTAAATCCCGTGACTTTATGCCGTCATTCAAAACTAAAGATTTTAATGTATCATTTACTAAATAAAACTGTCTAGTCTACCTACCTACTGTACCTACCTACCTACCTACTGTACCTACCCATTTACTAAATAAAACTGTCTAGTCTACCTACCTACTGTACCTACCTACCTACCTACTGTCTAGTCTACCTACCTACTTTACTAAATAAAACTGTCTAGTCTACCTACCTACTGTACCTACCGTCTAGTCTACCTACCTACTGTACCTACCTACTGTACCTACCCATTTACTAAATAAAACTGTCTAGTCTACCTACCTACTGTACCTACCCATTTACTAAATAAAACTGTCTAGTCTATCTACCTACCTACCTACTGTACCTACCTACCTACTGTGCACACCATTAGATTCCCCGTGAAAAGTTATATCTGATTCACTACCTTAAACACTATTTGGTGCAGCCATATTCATTTCAATAGAGAACAAACAAACATTTTTGTATTGGGGCGTTTACCGCCATTTCCCGCTATACGCTAGCGGATATCATGGCGAAGCAGAATATGAGAAAGAGAAACGGAGACGGGGGAAAGGCACTAGAAGTGGGAGGACCGCGGACGACGGGTGAGAAGTCACCTAAAGCTCAGAGAGGAGGCGAGATTGGGAGAGGAAAAGGAAAAGACGGTCAGCGAGAAGAGAGGGCTCTCAGCGAGCATAAGACGTAAACGATCGGGGAGGGGGAAATCAGAGAGGAACGGGAAGGCGCGACGACGTACTGACGACAGGTGGGGCATTCCACAAGGTGTGAAAGACGGTGAGGGCGACTGGCAGGAGGCGCAACAAGGAGCCTCCTGCCGGGACATAGATAGCCGTGCGTGAGGCGCGTATGGCCGATGCGAAGCCGCGCAAGGACGACCTCTGTGTCGGGAGCGGTGGAAAGAGGACGCCCAATAAGACAGGCGGGGCGGATGGACCAGAGTTTATTTCCGGTGGCATCGTCCCAGGACTGCTGCCATATGCGGTCGTAGAGGGACCGAAAGACCTGCACATAGTCAGAGAAGGGGAGCGGGCGGGGGGAGGGGAGGCATCGAGGCGGCGGACCGGGCTGTGCGGTCAGCCGCCTCATTACCGGAAACACCGACATGGGCAGGAACCCAGCAGAAGGTGACCCGGATCCGGTGAACGGTGTGCAGGACATGGTACTCCTGTTGAATAATGCGTACGAGGGGGTCCGGGGAATTATAGCGCTCGAGCGCTTGAAGGGCGCTCAGCGAGTCCGAAAAGATGGTACAGGAAGACCGCGAAAAACCCGATACCAGACGGAGGGCTTCCAGAAGGGCAAAGAGCTCCGCGGAAAAGATGGAGGCCTGAACCGGCAGGGGGATACCCCGGGAGGTAGTGACAGCGACGGAGAGAAGACGGCGGCCGCGACACCTGCAGGGGAGCGCGAGCCGTCGGTGTAGACGGGAACATCGTCCGAGTGTACGGGAAGATGGGCCAGAAAAGAAGACCGGAGGATGGTAGGAGGAGACTCCTTACGCAGGCCACGGAGCGCCTGGCAGCGGCAGATAGGGGTGGTCAGCCAGGGGGGCGACAGGTCGAAGGAGAACGGCAGAATAGAGGGTGGGGGGATCCCCAGGGACGAAAGACGTCGGCCAGGGAGGCAGCGAAATGCCACGTGTCAGGCCGGGTAGCGCCTGGGAGATCGCGGAGAAGAGTAGGGACCTCGGGAGGCGGCAGATGCGAAGGTAACACTTCGCCATGAGAAGGCCCGGCGAAGGGGCAGGGGGGGGTGTCCGCAGTCCACCTGAAGACTAGCGACAGGGGACGAGCGGAAGGCACCCGACGCCAGGCGAAGGCCACGGTGGAGAAGAGGATCCAGCATACGGAGTGCCGGAGAGGAGGCGGAGCTGTAGACCACACAGCCCGTAGTCGATGCGGGATTGCACCAGGGAGGTGTACAGCGCAGCAGAGTACGCCTGTCCGCCCCCCAGGTCATGTGGACAGGTAACTCAAAAGGGAGAGGGTGCGGCGAGATGATTGCCGCAACCGCCTAAGGTGTGGAACCCAACCGAAAAATTCGTCGAGGGTCATACCCAGAATCGAACGGATGGGACGAGGGGAGAGGAGTGCCGGCAAGGGTAAGGGCGAAGGTATGCGATAGACGGAGGCGCCGAGGACGGAAAAGCATACTGGAAGACTTAGAGGGTGAGAAAGCATAGCCAACCGAGGACGCCCAGCGAACCACCGCGTTGATGGCTAGCTGGAGTCGACGTTCAGCCAAAGACGGGAGGCGGCCAGAGCAATAGATAGCCAGGTCATCGGCATAGAGGGAGCTACGAACGGAAGTAGGCAGGACCGTAGCGACTGTGTTCATCACTAGTGAGAAACACAGGACGCTAAGGACACTACCCTGAGGGACACCCTCCTCCAACGGAAAGCGGTCAGAGAGGGTAGAACCGATGCGGACGCGGAAAGAACGGTCGGACAAGAAGTTATAATAAAGGAGGGGAGAAAGCCTACGAAACCCAGGGAGCGTAAGCAGTCAAAGACCGCGCTCCGCCGAGTAGTATCGTAGGCCTTCTGGAGGTCGAAAAAGACGGCGAGTACAAAGTGACGCCGGGAGAAAGCCTCCTGCACGTCGTGGCTAAGGAGGAGGGGGGGGGGGGTCGGTGGTAGACCGGAAGCGCCGGAAACCAGCCTGGGTAGCAGGGTATTGGTCACTCGCCTCCAGAGTAAGAGACAGCCGCGAGGCGACCATCGCCTCCATAACCTTGCAGGCGCAGCATGTCAGGGAAATGGGGCGATAGTTCGACGGGAGTGAGGGGTCTTTATCGGGCTTCGGGATGGGGACGACGATGGACTCACGCCACCGGTCCGGGAATGAACCCTCCAACCAAATCCGGTTATAGAGGTCCAGTACAAAGCTGAGAGCAGAGGGGTGGAGGTGCCGTAACAAGTCATAGGGGATATTATCGGGGCCGGGTGCGGAGGAGCGTCGGGGGCGGAGGGCCTCCCGAAGCTCCGTCATGCGGAAGAGGTGATTATAGGGGTCATCCCTGAGGTGGAAAATCCGGTGGGTCGCGGCGGGAATGGGGGGAATCGGAACTGGAGATGGCTGCGAAGTGCGCCGCGAGTGCGTTCGCGACGGCCTCCGGATCGGAGACGAACTCGTCGTCCCCGACCCGAAGCACCGGGGGGTCGAGGGGGGGATACGGGTCCCC
Organism: Bathynomus jamesi; assembly: GCA_023014485.1. Taxonomy (NCBI): domain Eukaryota; kingdom Metazoa; phylum Arthropoda; class Malacostraca; order Isopoda; family Cirolanidae; genus Bathynomus; species Bathynomus jamesi. The sequence continues at coordinate 47,574 of JAJOZX010007058.1, forward strand.
TCAAAGCTACGCACCTTGCGCCAAACAGTCGAGGGAGCAGTCGTGGAGGAGATCCCGGACACGTAACTCCGCCAGGAGGTACGCCGGGCCAGTTTCAGGACCCGACGGGCCACTGCCTTCAGGCGCTGAAACTCGATCTTGTGCTCCAGCTGGCGGGTCCGGTAGAAGCGACGGCCGGCACGGCGCCGCTCCTGAACGGCATGGGAGCACTCTGGGGTCCACCATGGCGCTTCGCGGCCTGGGGGAGCCAGAGGTACGGGGGATGCAACTGGCGGCAGCCGAGAGGATCTTACTCTCGAGGAAGGCGAGGGCCTCACTGACGGAGGAAAGGCAGGAATTGATGGCGAGATCGCCGTGCCCCTCGCGTATGAGGCCCAGTCTGCTCGGGCGAACAGCCAGCGCGGGCGGACAGAGGTGGGGGGGAGGAGACGGGTCGGGGTAAGACACACTGGGAAATGGTCACTGCCGGAAGAATCCGGCGGACCTCCCAGGTGAACTCCGTCACGATTTCGAGGGAAACCAGGGAAAGGTCGATACAGGTGAAACTGTCGTGGGCCGAGTGAAGGCAGGTTGGGGAGCCATCGTTCAGAAAGGTGAACTCGAGCTCGTCCATAAGGGAGAGAAGGGTCCCGGAGAGAAAGGTGGAGCAAACGTCCCCCAAGGCCGGGTCCCGACTGTTGAAGTCCCCGAGAATCAGGAAAGGGCGGGGAAGCTGAAGAATTAGGTCACGGAGAGAATCGGGTGGAGGGCGTACGTTAGGGGAGAGGTAAAGAGAGCAGACCGTGAGCTGGCGCCCCAAGGAAAGGCGCACGGCCACAGCTTGCAGGACTGTACGGAGCGGGAGGGGCGGAAAGGGACGGAGCGGTGCACGAAGACCGCGGCGCCCCCCCCTCCCCGCCCATCGAGAGGCGGGAAGGGAGCCCGCAGCAGCCGGACACTCGAGGGAGGGAACGGGATCCCAGAATCGTCTCCTGAAGGCAGAAACACGCCGGACACCTGGAGGCCAGGAGAGAGGAGAAACTCCGAGGCCTACCAGGAGCCCCGCGGATGTTCCACTGCAGGAGCGAGGTATAGGGAGGGGTAGGAAAGTCAGCGTAAAGGATGGTTTATGGGGTGGGTGGGCCGATCGGGCGGCCCGAGATTAAGAGGGAATCGGAAAGCCCCGGAGTTCAGCGAAGGACGCCGAACGAGGGCGAAGGCGAGGGTCACCCCGACGAGGGGGCGATGTCCGACGAGGGGGAGTGGAAAATAATACCTCACCCAGAGGCATTGGCAGGTCGAGGAGAGAGATGGGGCGGGTCAAGCGCGGGGGCGTGCACGTCCCACCCACCCCGACCAGGCGGGCGAGTTCCCCCTCCAGTGGGTCCATCGATCGGGCCGGAGAGGGGTGTATCTCAGCCCCCACCACGAGGGCCGTCGGGGACCCCAGGGGGGAACGTGCATAACGGTTGCGCAGTGGGGATGGTGAGGATACCAGGGCGGTAGGGCGAAGGGGGCGTTTGTGTTTGGGAGAGGAAGGTGATGCGAGGCTTATGACTTCGAACCTTTCGGGGTCACCACTGGCGCGGCGCTTGCGGCCCCTACCCCTCCGTCGTGCGGCCCGCATGGGTGACGGCGGGTCACGATCCGGAATGGGGGTGGCCGAAGGCGCCTTTGGAGAGGGCGTAGAAGGGGCAGGGGGGGTTGCCGACGAAGCATCGGCGTTCGCGGGGGAGCACGTGGGGACGCGCTGGTAGTACGGGGAGCCGCGGTAGGAGTCCGCTGGGCGGCAGAGGATGGACTGGGAGTAGCGGACACGGTGGGTGGAGGCGCGTTGGGAACCGCCGGTGAGGACGGGGTCCGGGAACGGAGAACCTCGGCGTACGAGGCACCACGCCGGGCCTCGCAGCCACGCAACCGGTCCCGCGCCTCCCGAGCGCTGAGAAACTCTGATGAACAGAGGGCCCGAACCTCCCTCTCAAAGAGGAAGGACGGGCAAGAGCGGGATGAAGCAGGGTGTGATCCATGGCAGTTGGTGCAGGAAGGCGGAGCAGTACAGGGCAAGGGGTGGGGAAGGCCGCCGCAGCGGACACACAACGGGGCCGGCTGACGGCAGGAGCTGCTCACGTGGCCAAACCTATTGCACTGAAAACAGCGCGTAGGATCTGGCACGTATGGTCGTACTGAGAATTCGCACGCTCGTCTCTCATCAAAGCCCCAGAATACCGAAACGGGGGGCACCAGTGAGTCGAAAGTGAGGAGCAGGCGAGGAGAAGGGGCGGTTGGGGATCGCGATCTGTCGGGAAAGCGGTACACCTTCACAACACCCTGGGAGGCGAGGTCAATCTGGAGGTCTTCCACCGGGATGGGTAGAAGACGAGCAGCGTAAATTGTGCCCTGGCACTGATTGAGGCGGGGGTGGGGGGAACACCGTAATCCCGCAGCCCAGGACATTGGGGATAGCGAGCAGAGAGGAGGTTTCGACAGAGGAACGCGACCTTATCAGAATGGAGCCATCCCTCTGAGGCCGAAGGTCAAAACGAGCCGTCCCCGTCACCCCATGGATCGCTCGAAAGAGGCGTTCATGGTTAGTGGGGAGGGGCTTGGAGGAGGAGGGGCGGAGGACGAGGAACTTGTCCACCGTCCTAAGGCCGAGCGAAGACGTCGGGCCAAACACCACCGGTACTTCGAGGGGACGGGGAGACGAGAAAGGCGGACGGCGACGTCGGGTCCCACATCCCCCAGGGGCCGAGGGGGCCGGGGGCGATGAGGCCCGACCGGAGTGGGAGGCGACCGGGGCCGCGGGCTTCCCACCTGAGGGCGAAAAAGCAGGTGGGTCCCTATCGGACGTGAATATGGGGGATCCAGGGGTCGGGGGGTCCACTGCAGGTCCATCCGCCACTGGCGGGGTCGGGCAGCGGCGCCACGAGCCTGGGGAAGAGAGGGAGAAGAGGTGTCGGCAAGAAGAGCAGACGGGGTGGGCGAGGGCTGCCCTTACCAGACCCAAGGTCCAAAGAGGTAGTCAGAGGGAGGTCAGATGCACAAGCCGGGTCGTCAACGAGGTCCATTAGATTTGTGTGTTCCCTAAAAAAATTTATTGTTGTTTCGCGCCCGGGCCGCGGGGAACCGATTACCCGGGGCCCAAGGGGACCAAGCGCACGCCGGCGGGGGATGGGTGCCTCGTCCCATGTAGGTACCCCCGTTTCAAAAGGGGCCCTTGCAGCGTCGAAAGTTCACCCCCGCCGGCAGCAAAGACCAAGGCCCCCCCAGGGTCCCAGGCCTGGGCACCCTACCAGCCAACTAGTCCGGCCCCAGCCATGGAGCGAGACCCCAGCGACCAGCCCCGGCAGCCCACGGGGCGCGCGAAGTGAACAGAGAAAGCAGAAAAAACAGGGGGGGCAAGGAAGAGGGTAAAGAGGGGAAGACAGGAAAGAGGGGGCTGTAGGATAGCAGGGTATGCTAAAAGTCCACTTCGCAACCGGGCGGGGGACCCGGCAGGGCCCCCAGCCACGGCTGAACCCCCTCGTCACATGGAGGCAGGAGCCCGCGGGCGATCCACCCCAGAAAGACCGCCCGCGGGGAGGGGAATATATATATATATATATATATATATATATATATATATAGTCACTTAATGGTAGAGAGCTAGGCTCTGTCACATGACCATAAAAGATCATAACAATCCCAAAACACCATATTTCTGTTGACAAATGGATCGCTGCTTGCCCACAATGTCAGGAGGATCAATTACACTAATGGACCCTGAATACACTGAAGCTTTTATTTTTATACGTCATGAAAGGAGCTTTGTGCTCGTTCTGAAAGAATGTTTTAAGACTTGCGAATGTTTCTTCTGATTTACATTAATTTACAGTAGTGAGATAGTCAATTTACTTCTTTGTTTACAAGTACATCCAGAGTTTACGTGAATATATATATATACAGGGTGTCCGAGAATTATCTGTACAATATTTGGCTGTTATTAAAAGTCAACCATGAAGTGTAGAAATTCCAGTGTTGTCCCATTTTACAGAGAATCTCATTAAGTTTTTCCTGATACCACGTTTTGACAAGTTTTTTAGAAATGTACGCGGGTGACAGACATTGATATTTAAAAGCAAGAACCACAGCTGCTATTGAGCGAATTGATGTGGATATGCTGTAGCGTACATGGCAACATTTGGAGTATCGATTGGATGTTTTGCGAATCACTAATGGTGCACATATCGAATGTTTGTAACAACGTTACTTTAATAAAGAAACTTTTGAAAATACAGATTCTAAATAATCTTGTTTAAGAATTTTACGTGTGTTATCAAGAATTTTATTAAAAGATGAAATTGTACATACAATGTTCGGACACACTGGAATTTCTAAAAAACGTGTCACAACTTGGTATCAGAAAAAACTTAATGAGATTCTCTGTAAAAAGGGACAACACTGGAATTTCTACACTTCATGGTTGACTTTTAATAACAGCCAAAATTTGTACAGATAATTCTCGGACACCCTGTATATATCGGGTGGCCACAAAAAAACTACTTAATTGAAAGTTTAATAACTGCAACAATTCAAAACTTATGCGATTGAGATTTTGCACACATTAACAGATGCATATAATCTATAATTGCTGGAATTTTCAAATATGTAGGTTCTATAGTTTTGTTACAGTGAACAATTTAAAAGCATATGTCAAAAAATAGCATGCCTGGTGTGCATCTGACACGTACGTGCGCTAGCGTAGGCTAAACCTAATGTAGCGTAGTATGACACGCGCGCTGGCGTAGGCTAAACCTAATGTGAATTTGCTTTTTTATTTTTCCGCTAAAACCCCGCCAGCATGACGTTAAGTAAAAGTGATAAAGCCATCATAGAAGCATGTGTCAAGGAAAAAGGTTGGAATGGAAATAGGATTGTCCGAGAATTCCCAGCAAAGAACTGGACTCGTCAAAGTGTTTATAACTTAATAAGAAAGATAAAGGATACTGGATCAACAGCTAGAAAACCCGGCAGCGGCAGGCCCAAAAGTGTTCCAACAGAAGAAAATAAGGCTGCCGTGGAGGAACTGATTCAATCCCAGGAGAATACACCAGGAACTCATCGCTCCCAGAGACAGATTGCGTACGACCTTGGGATTTCTCGCTCCTCTGTACAAGGGATTGTAAAACGTTTGAAATTGAAGGCCTACAAGAGAATTCGAGTTTCTCGGCGTGATCAGAATGTAAGAGCGTAGAAAGACCCGCTGTAAATCCCTATATGAGCTACTCAGCTGAAGACGTGCAAAAAGTTGTTTACAGACGAAAAGGATTTCACGTTGGAGTGGCCAAAAACAGACAAAATGACAGGGTTTATGGTTCAAGGAAAAAGGACATTCCTCCCTCCAGGCTTTATCATGAAAACCTCACGATTCAGCAGAAAATAATGGTATCGGCGGGAATTTCGTGGAAGGGGAAAACACGAATTCATTTTATTGCCACAAACGAAACTAAAGTTAACTCTGAGCGCTACATCAACCTGTTATAATGGGTTACTTCCTGATTGTCGTCAGCTGTATCCTGATGAGGCCTACATTTTCCAGCAAGATGGGGCACCCGCCCATACAAGCCGAGCGACCCAAAATCATCTAGAGCAAGAGACCCCTAATTTCATCAAAAAGGATGAATGGCCGCCTCAGTCTCCCGACTGTAATCCGATGGACTATTCAGTATGGGATTCCCTCATGGTGAAGGTTTACGGCAGCCAGAAAGACAAATTCACCGAAGATGAACTTAAGGAGAAATCAGTAGAGCATGGGAGGATATCACCTTAGATGAGGTTCGAAAGTGCATCTCCTCGTGGAAGAAGCGATTGAGGGCAGTTTACCAACAGGGAGGTGGTCACATTGACCATTTGTTTAAGTAAATTTTGTTAAGTTCAAATTCATTTTCTTCGGCATGCTATTTTTAGACATATGCTTTTAAATTGTTCACTAACAAAACTATAGAACCTACATATTTGAAAATTCCAGCAATTATAGATTATAACCATCTGTTAATGTTTGCCAAAGCTCAATCGCATAAGTTTTGAATTGTTGCAGTTATTAAACTTTGAATTAAGTAAAGTTTTTTTGTGGCCACCCGATATATATATATATATATATATATATATATATATATATATATATAATCTATATATATTTTGTGACCTATATATAGTCTCGGACTCTGTTTACTTCAGGGGTCCTGAGGATGTCATTAGACGAAAGCGCTTGAGCACCATTCTGTGTTCCCTTTCCTTCGTGGTTTTATTCAGCAAATATTCTTCACGTGTTACTTTCGTGAATAATTTTCATATATATATATATAGTGTCCCAAAAAATGTTAACAAATCATAAGCAAATAGGCGGATAGTAAATAGATAGCAAATAGGCTTCTTTAATGTTTAAATGTTCGAAATATCAGCCAGCAGCGTCAATACCTTCATGGTTGTGCTGCTTACTTTAACGTTTTAAATGTTCAAAATGTCCGCCACTAGCATCAATACATTCTTGACAACGGCGCGCAACAGATCGGCATACTGTTCGGAGTGGAATGTTGGTACAGGCTATTTGAATTTCGTGTCTCAAGGCCTGTAGTGTCCTTGGTTTTTCAGCATACACAGTGTTCTTCAGAGTCTCCACAAGTAAAAGTCTAAGGGTGTTAAGTCAGGAGATCGTGGTGGATACTCCGTACATCCCCTACGTCCAGAGATGGGCAAGATACTTGGAAATTGTATCTGAGATACAGATACAAGATACTCGAAAAAATTATCTTCAAGATACAGATACAAGATACATTTTTAAGATGCAAGATACTTTTGAAAGAATAATTATTTGAGTTTAGTTTCACCTGGTGAGCCATGAGCGCACGAGTTGTCTCATTCAATTGTTTATTATTATATTTTCTGGATATAAATAAATGCCAAATCAATGGTACTTCATATCTCAGTATTCATATACCGTAGTGATATAACTAAAAGGAAAGCACAAAGTAAATATGTATAAATAATCCTGAAATTTTTTAAGTATGGAAAAATAAAATAAACCACACTTTCTCAATTTATGTATTTCAAATAAATTGTTAATACAGGTATGCTCAGTTACCTACTCACGAAAAAAAAATAAAGTTTTCCTCATAATAAATATATTTGCAGGAATAAGCAAATATATGTATAATTCCCGATTTTTAATCATGTTAAAACATGTTAAAACCGCGGGATACAAGATGAAACCTGAGTACGTCTGTGCCGAGACTGTGCGCGCAGCGCAACGGTAGTATTCATGTACAAACATGTAACAGCAGTGGTGTAGTGCTGTGGGAACGCGTGGGAACGGCGTTCCCTTACTTTTTTTGGTAGACGGAACGGCGTTCCCTCACTATTTCAAATAAATCTGAACTTACAAATCTCTAACGTCATGAAATTTTAATTCCCACCCATAGAAGAAATATGAGAAAGAATCATTAACTGTTTCATTTCTTTTAGCTTCGACTGAGGCAATGCTAGCCTATAAAGATCTGATGAAACAGTCACCACGGCGTACCAGTTGTTAACTTTTTTTTAGTTGATCATTCCAGTTGTTAGCTATTTTTATTGATCGTACTGGATGTCGTATATCTAATGACGCTGGAAATACTGCATCTTCAACCTTGGAATATATCCTAATATCCAGTGCATATGACCTCAAAATATCCCTGAAATTGGTCAGATTTCAGAAGATTTCCCGGGGGGCTTACAGTGCCCCCGACCCCCAGCTGTATGGGCTCGCCGCGCTCGCCATTGTCCCCCCCCGCATCTGAGTAACACTTTCAAAATGCGTTCCCTCACTTCTTTATTTAGCACTACACCACTGTCAGTAAAAGCAATCGCCGGCCTGCTTCAACGTGCGTCAGATATGATCATATTTCATGAATAGTTATTAGCGTCTCCATTTAAAAAGTATCTTATGAAAGTATCTTTGAAAGTGTATCCCGGGATACAAGCTACATGACAAAATGTATCTTAGATACTTCTCAAGATCCTCCAAAAATAAAGTATCTAAGATACGTATCTTAAGATACTTTTTGTATCTTAAGATACAAGATACTGCCCATCTCTGCCTATGTCCTATCCATCTTCTTGGAAAATAAACATTGAGAAAATTTCTAACGTCATCGTGGTAATGTGGTGGCGCGCCATCCTGTTGAAAGTAACACTCTTCTTCCAAAAAAAGAGCTTTGATTGAAGGTACAATGTTGTCTTGCAGCATTGATAAGTAAGCAGCACCTGTAACAGTATCCTCAAAGAAAAATGGCCCTATCAGTCTTCTGGAAGACTGACCACACCACACTGACACTCCTGGTTGATTAAGTGCGCGTTCTTCTGTTACGTTTGGATTTTCGGTGGCCCAGTACAAACAGTTATGTCGATTGATAGTACCATTAAGTTTAAAAGTGGCTTCATCGGACCAAACAATGAAATCAGGAAAAGATTATTTTTCATCACACATGTGCAAAAACCACTCACAAAATTCTTTTCGACGATCTGGATCGTCCTCATTCATTGCATGGAGCAGTCTTGGTATGTACGGTTCCCACTTTTCACGTCGCAAAACACCAGTCTCACGAGAACATTGCCTTGTCGACTTATTTGGAGAGTTTGTGAAGGCCTGTAACACGGTCTCAACACTTTCATTGTCAGTTAAAGTGCGACGTCTTCCACTGTTCCGTCAGTCTCAAACTTTTCACATAATCTTGTAATTGTTACCCGTGATGTGGTAATGTTCCAAACTCATTTCTCCAATGTCTCTGTACCTCAGCCACATTCTCCGTCTTCCAGTAGTGCTTCAGAATCCACTTACGTTGCTCAAACGATAACTGCAATGCCGCCATTTCCTGTAACAAGGGATACTACTGTTATTTAAGTACAATACACCATTACTATACTACTATTACTAAGTACTATAAATATACTAATACATCAGCGCATATTACTATCATCTAAAGTGTGCATGTTGATATATATATATATATATATATATATATATATATATATATATATATATATATAAAATGCAAATGCACAAGCAAAAAAGGAAAAATCTTAATTGTGAAATTCATCCATATATATATATATATATATATATATAAAATGGGATTTATATCCTGCCAGTAAAGGTTATCATTATCATGTATTCATTTTTACGACATTATACTTCATTAAATCATAAACATCCTTTAAGGTAGAGAATGTTATTTACAGGCTCACATCTACCACTATTTTGGCATAATAATTATTATTAGAAAATATGAATTTAATGTTGGAACTCTTTCGTAACATCAGAGGTTTACATACTATCCAAATTGCGGGTCGCTACATAATCTGAACGCGGAGTTCCCCATCCAACCATTCTCCAGACCCAATGTCGCTCAACTCCGCTGATCGACGGGGAAGCGGTTACGACAGTGGCCACGAGGTATAAAGACTTAAAATACTACGAGAAACTTACGGGTTCGGATATATTAATTTTAACAATAAACTTGAAAGGGGGTTTTCATACGTTGTCACACATTCGCATAATTGATGCCTCCTTACGTTTAATTCCCACATTATATTTCACTTCTGTAGTGATATTAAACTCCCTTTACACCATTTATAATAAATCTCTATATCTACGTAACGCAATGATGATAAATTCACTCATTCTCAAAATCTCTTTTCCCAATTAATTGAGGTGAGAAGGCAGAAACAGTCCGGATGCAATCCGAGAATATGCGCCTTTCGGGGAGAGAAAGAAGGAACGATGGGTCCGAAGTCACCCCGTTTTACGGTTACTTGTCTTTGGACTATGTTCTTTTTCCGTATATCTTTTTCGATGTTTATGAAACACTTAATATTTTGGGGCATTTTCGATAATTATTATTATTATTGGGTGAAGTTGTTTTGTAACTCGCCTTGAGGAACGCGTCTCTACTTCGAATTTGTTCTTCAAATTTAATATACTTAGCTTTAAAACGTCAAGGTAAAAAAAAAAAACCTATACTACTGATTTTATAGTAACGAAGTATTTAATGACCAGGCAATCGTGGGATCACACTTGTCAAATAGTTACCGTACGTGGAGGAATGTGACAAACTGACGGAGAACATTTACTCTTCCCCAGTTTTGGCGTGGAAGATGCATTATTTCTCATTTTGATTGGGTTATTTAACTTACTTCGCAACATCTAAAGTTGTATGACGTTGGGTACCAACGGCTTTACGCGGAAACCGAGTCCCCACCCAACCACTCTCCAGACTCAATGTCCCTTAGCTTCGCTTATCACCGAGAAGCGGTGTTACGACACTGCTAATAACCTATCCCGGAGATGCCACTGCTAAGTAACCAAAAACCTTCGTATTAAAGATGAGTTTCAGAAACTCGTTCTCTCAGAGTGAGCTTTATCGGAGACAGCTTAAATAAATAATTAACCAATTCGCATTTACAAAAAATATTTATTCTTTATTTCAAAACAATGGTAAACGTGTTTACGACCACGGTTTAAATTACGGCTCGCGTCTAATAGTAGTATTCAACTCTCGTTTCCAGTGTGGTATGCGCAACGACTTAAGCTATAAGTTAGAGCTCGGATAAGAAAGTTGGGTAAGAATTATATATTATATATATATAATTACAACTCAGAATGTCCCGAGAAATTTTTATATCACACACGTGCACAGAACAATTGCATTGTTCCATGCACAGTGTGTCCAACATATAAATATACACGTGTGTGTGTGTGTGTGTTTCAAAGTATCCTTCTGGCACCTGCAGACTGCATGATGATCTTATTTATAAAATACAAAAAATAACGAGTATGATAAAATAAACTAATTCTATAATTAGTGTCTGGGCTTAATATAATCCAATTTAGTTTTTATATATATATATATATATACCGTATATAGGGTGGCCCAAAAGTGTTCCCCCCCCCCCCCCCCCCCCCCCCAGTTCAGAATGTGTCGAGGCAACAGACTTTTGGCCACCATATATATATATATATATACGGGTCATCCCATAAGTAATGTCGTTTTTTACGATAGATTAAGTTTAAACTAGTCCTACTTGGTTTAAGCATAAATTTTCCGAAGGTATTATCTATGAGGAGATCTATCGTGTTTCGCTTCATACTTTACAGACCTTGACCAATGAAGACGTGTGTTTTGCTTTATGTAAACCCCTCATAAACATGGCGGTATCAGAAGAGCATATCAGGCATATAATGCTTTAAGAGTTCAAAAAGGAATAGTGCTACTGAAGCAACGCGAAACATTCAGGACGTTTATGGCAACGATATTCTGCATGTAAGGAAATGTCAAAGATGGTTTCACAGGTTTAGGAATGGCGACTGCTGTTTGACAGATGCAGCAAGCTCTGGACGCCCTGCTCAGTTTGATGATGACCTGCTGTTAGTCGTACTTGAAGAAGACTGTTCAACAACTGTCGAAGAATTGGCCCAGAAATTCAATTCATCCCCATCCACCGACATTTGCAACAACTCGGGAAAGTGCCTAAGTTAGGAAAATGGGTGCTACATGAATTGTCGGTCGACAATCTGAGGGTGCGGGTAAACATTAACACAGCTCTTCATTCCCGTGAAATCCAAGATCCGTTTTTGCGCCGTTTAGTGATTGGTGATAAAAAGTGGATACTGTACCAGAATGTTAAGCGCCGTCGACAGTGGGTTTGTGCCCGAGAACCAGCGACACCACAGCCAAAACCAAATCGTCACCCTCGGAAGGTGTTGCTTAGTGTTTGGTGGGATGAAGGTGGTGTAATACACTTTGAAACCTTACTACACAACCAAATAATCACCGCTCAAGTCTACTGTCAACAACTGGATCGATTGAACACTGCACTAAAAGAAAAGAGACCTTCTTTGGTTAATCGGAAAGGATAGTGTTCCACCACGACAACGCACGTCTTCATACCGCTCGGATCACTTCTGCAAAAACTGAGGAGCTTGGGTGGGAAAAACTTCCACATCCTCCATATTCTCCACACCTTGCGCCTTCAGATTATCATCTTTTCAGGAGTCTGCAAACTATCCTGACGAGAAACAGTATACTTCTTTAGATGACCTGCACACCAGTCTTTGTACGTTTTTTTTGCCTCAAAACCGCCTGAATTTTATAAACATGGCATTGAAAAGCTTATAGGACGTTGGCAGAGTATCATTGATTCCGATGGAAAATATATACTACAGTAGATTAAAAGTTTCAGTCGAGTTTTTTTTTTGTCCTTCAAATTGGATCTAAAAAACGACATTACTTATGGGATGACCTGATATATATACTTTGAATATACGAAATTGAAGCTTTAGCCTATATCAACTAAATTAATCGTGATAGGTTAGATACACCTAATGCTAATACTTACTACAAAATGACGCTCCATTCTAATACAATTAATTCTTTAGACTTAATTAAACAAAAACAGTAATAATTTAAAATTTAAAAAATTAACTTATTATTAAATAAGTTTATTGACTGATAAATTAACAAATTCTAACAGAAGTAAAGCTTCTCCTCTTTTAACACATCTTACTTCTTCCACAGCAAACTTGTCACTGAAGAATCCTAACCACTGTGACCACTTTACAATTTTAATTATCCCAAGAACACCCAACAAAAATTCCCTAGAATTCCCAAGGTTATATCAATATTCGAATTCTTTAATTTTTTATTGAATTATGTTTTGCTTTTCAAAAATTTGACAACTGTGTCATAACTGATATAAAGTGCATAAAAAATATAAAAATACAAAAGAAAAAACAAAATAGGCTTTGTACACCACAAAAAATATACAATTGTATTCAAAACGGAGTTCAAGTAAAAAATCAATCATCATTAACTACATCGTAAAGCACTGTAGTTTTATTTCTTCATCTGAATAAAGTATTTACTCACTGTAATATTTATTATATCTGACCAGTGGCTTGCCTAGTACCATTTAGTAGGCTGCTTAGTTAGGCCAACATTTATATATAATACACACAGAGTACTAAGCTAGCCTAGTACTATTTAGTATTGTAGGGTTTTCAGTTTAGCTAAATTTGTAATATGCAAAACACTGTCAATGCATATACATTTAATCTGTGTAGTAAAATAAAAACTGCTACGGTCCTAGAGCCTTACCCTACCCAGTGATGGGCATCGATACATGAAAATCGCTAAAGCGATACCGATACATCGATACATGAAGAACGTCTTAGGCGATACCGATACGCCGATACTTTCTAGATGTCTTAAGCGATACCGATACATGCATCGCCGGTACATTTTTATAATTATTCATTTAATATGTAGGTATTAGATATTATTGTTTATACTAGTAATTTGTACGCACTGTAAGTAAAATCAACGACATTTTAATGGGTTTTATAGATGTAAATAAAAACAATTGCTTTATTTAATGAAAGTATGTTTTAATTTTGTAGGATACATGAATGACTGAAAATATTACACTAACAATTAAAAGTAATTACTATTACCCTTCAAAAATACCAGCTGGCTAAACATCTGGTCAGACAGTCTATTCCTTTTTGGAGCGTGAATGTGACCAGCCAAACTAAACAACCGTTCAACAGGAGCAGAGGATGGTAGTGGTGTGTTATACTTCAGGAAGACCCGTAGAATTCCTGGGTACTGCCTCAGAGATTGGAGAGAATGACTTCCGTCACCCAGATACTGTAAACCTTCCATCTCAGTGGAATCTTGGATTGCAGAGACATCAGTGGAAGCAGACTCATAACAGAAGAAATCATCTGCACTTCCGTCAGATGCAGCATCACTTAGTTGTTGCTGGGGGGTCTGCTCGCTGAGGCTCTTAACAACAGCATTAACCAACATTTCTTGAACCCTCTTTTTGACAATGTTAGTATTAAATTTGCCTTTTATTGTCATCCACTTTAACTTGAACAGAGGATTTGAAGACGATGCCAGTATTGCTGCTTTACACTCACGCGACGCATCAAGGCACAGAAACTTTTGAAACCGCTTAGTGAACCCTACTGTGACTGCATTGAGAAGTGGCTGACAATGACGCAATGCCTCCGAATTCAAACGCTCTAGCTTCTTCTCTACAGCTAACAATGTCGGAAGCAGGCAACCGTAAAAACATTCTTTGTCGGACTGCAACCTATCAAGTGCTGTTGCAATGGGTTGTAGTACGGTTAGGTATTCCTGGAGAAAATCAAGCTCATTTTCACGAAATGTTGGCAGTCCTAGTTGTTTCATTGTTTCATTTAGGACACTTATGCTTCAACAGAACTGATAAACTGTCGAACAAGGAGTTCCATCTTGTGACGCATGGTAATGTCAACTGACATTTTAGAGTTTCCTGGATTATTTCGGCTGTTTTAGGCTTGCCACAGAAATTCCAAAGGGCTGAACACTTCCCCATGGCAGTATGGTGTATTTTTGCATAAGGTTCTTTCAGCGCAGATTTTGCATCGGTGGTGCACACTAGACTGAGTGTGTGTGAGCAGCATCTCAAATGTGTTGAAAGAATGATTTCTTCAGAATCTGTATCGATGTCTACACAGGACTGTATGAATCCCTCTTCGTTTGGATCCTGTTCTCCAATCAAGTTGTCTTCTCCATCTTCTTGAAGTTCATCCTCGAGATATTCTTTTGTCTCCGGAACAGTAATGCCGTATTCTTTGAATGCTTTCACGAAGTTCGACCCGTCATCAGTAACGGTGGCAACAATCTTGCTCTCACACAACGAAAAGTCTCTCCGAATATGAGCGTTTCTATATTATGAGCGTTTCTATATTATGGTTAATTAATCTCAATAACACAAGTACAAACGTGTTTAAACGTTGCGCCGTACTGTGTGACGTGACCAGTAGAGTAGTACTGTCATTAAATAAATATTTAATAATATTATTTATGTATATTCATAAATATAACTCAGTAGTGTCATATTATAACATCTATTTAAATATTTAAAAATTCTTATAAATGTATCGATGTATCGAAGTATCGATTTTTTTCGATACATTTAAGAAAATTGACCTTAGCGATACCGATAAATCGATACTTTTGTCAAGTAGCTAAAGCGATACCGATACCGATACAATATCGATCGATACGTATCGGCGATACATGTATCTAGATACTGCCCATCACTGACCCTACCAGGACAAGAAACTACGTAACCATGTCGAGGTGTAGCAGCTTAAACCGACTGAAATGTCTGCCTGGAAATCTGGAAGATGTTGTGCGCGACTCTTTTACTTAGGTGTGCGCACCGTTCTTTCTTTTGCAACTTCTGACACCATTTATGTAGTGCGCAACTCGTTTATTTATTTATGGCGCTGTACACCCTTTTAATTATGTTAATTCACTTCACTGACACCCTTTAGGTTGTGCGCCAACCTTTAATTCTATTTCAAATTATTTCTTACGCGCGTTTTCTTTGCGTTCAGGATGACTCGACCTATCTAGACGGATGGCCCTTTAAATTGACAGGCTAAGTTCCCTTCGGCTTACTGAAAGCCTACTTTGAATTTCAATCTTTGAATGTTAATTGACCCTCAGCTTACAAGAGAGGCCTATTGCAAGGTATCTAAAACAACACACGCCCTCTTATAAAGTTTATTAAATGTCACTCGAAACAGTACATGAATTTAGGAAATTTATTCTGAAGTAAATTTATCAATTTTCATACAATGCAATCCAATTTTATATTCAAAGACAAAGTTCACAGTTATCTGAATTTAAGTTGTTTAAATTTACCAATTTTCCGTGAAATACAATTCAATTATAAATCCAAAGAAAGAGTTCACAGTGTAATAAAAAAGTCCACGCGCGAATTTGAAATCTCCATAGCTCGTGACGGTAAAGAAAACCCCAAGCGATTCTTTCAATACGTCAATAATAGAAATCCAGTAAAAAGCGTCTTGGGGCCTTTGAAAAATCTAAACGGAGCTCTAGTTTCTGAAAACAAGGAAATGGCTACCTTGCTAAACGAATTTTTTACGTCAGTTTTTACTATACAAGATGTAACAAATATCCCTACGGTCATAGACATAATACCTTTGGATAATGGTAATAATTTGGATAATATAGTGGTTAGTGAAAGGAAGGTAATGCGCTATATTGATAAAATGAAAACGCGTAAATCACCGGGGCCGGATTCCATATATCTCATACAACTAAAAGAATTAAAAGATAGCATTGTTGTGCCGCTAACAAAGATTTTTAATGCGTCTATTTCTGAGGGGTGCGTACCAGATAATTTCAAATTAGCAAACGTAACACCTATTTTTAAGAAAGGCGATAAAGGTGCGGCGGGAAATTATAGGCCAATCAGTTTAACGTCTGCTGTAGGTAAGCTACTGGAATCAATAATTAGGGATCGTATAGTCGAACATTTAGAACTGCATAAACTAGTTAGAAATACGTAGCACGGTTTTAGGCGAAACAAATCTTGCTTACCTAATCTTTTAGAATTTTTCCAAAGCGTGGTTGACGTTTACGATAGACATTGGGCGGTTGATGTAGTGTATTTAGATTTTCAAAAAGCGTTTGACACCGTGCCGCACAAGACTCATTGAAAAAACTAAGGCTCATGGAATCAGGGGTGTAGTAATAAATTGGATAGATGAGTGGTTGCGAGGTAGGAAACAGAGGGTGGTCGTTGATGGAGCGGAGTCGTGTTGGGCTAATGTAGCAAGTGGCGTTCCTTAGGGTTCTGTATTGGGCCCCTTGCTTTTTCTTATATATATTAACGATTTAGATGTCGGCCTAGTCAGTACAGTTTCAAAGTTTGCGGATGACACGAAGCTGGGTGGTAGGGCGATTAATGACGAAGATAGAGGTAAAATCCAGGAAGATCTGAATAAAATCGTTGAATGGTCAGTCACATGACAAATGAGATTTAACGTCGATAAGTGAAAAATTTTGCATATAGGTTCGCGTAACGGTAATTTTGCGTATAGTATGTCAGGGAAAGAGTTAACAAGGGTAGAGCAGGAAAAAGATTTAGGAGTTATAGTCACTGGTGATTTAAAAGTAGCGAAACAAAGTACAGCAGCGGTCAATAAGGCGAACAAAGTGTTAGGTTTTATAGCTCGGAATTTTGAGTACAAATCGCGCGATATTATAGTTCCTCTTTATAAATCATTAGTTAGACCCCATTTGGAGTACGCGATCCAATTTTGGAATCCGCATATGCGCAAAGATATAGACAAAATCGAAAGAGTTCAAAGACGAGCAACTAAGATGATTCCGTCGCTTAGGTCAAAGTCGTACGAGGATAGGCTTATGGAGTTAAAATTGACTACACTCGAGACTCGGAGGCTAAGGGGTGATCTAATCCAGGTGTTCAAAATTATGAATGGGTTCGATAACGTAGATAGAGATAGCTTTTTCGAAATATCTCAATATAATAGGACTAGAAATAACGGGTGTAAGTTGACAAGTAGAAGGTTCGAGACAGCAGTTGCGAAAAACTTTTTTACGCACAGAATAGTAAATAGCTGGAATAGTTTGCTGGTAGAAGTAATTAGTAGCACGTCTATAAACATGTTTAAAAATCGATTAGACGCATATGTTGATAGATTGGGTATAGTTTAAGGTAGTAAAATTAAGGCTTTGTGGGGATAGATCCCACAGCTCAACACAAGTATTGTGGGATATAGGGAGGCAGCATCTTGGGTTAGGAGATACTCTCTGTCCTTACACACCCCATTTAAAGAGATTCCTCTGCCGAGCGGTGCCCCCATAGTACTGTGAGGTATTGAAAAACTCATGATCTTCACTTGCCCCACAAACACCTTTAAATGGTAGACCCAAAATGGGTGCACACACATTTCTACATTACTGTACAGTCTTTACAGCCACACCTACACTTTTCCTCCTAAGTATATATATTGTAATGTATATGGTGGTAAATTTTGACTTGGTCCGCAATCGATATGGATCGTGACTTATTTTTCGTTGGATGGATACCGTAATGAAATTGACTGGATCCTTTGGATCTGATATATTTGCATGTCGGTTATAAATAGATATAGAGTGTAACATATTTGTGGACAGTTGTCTATTATGACTTGATCCTCTGGATCCAGAGATTCTATCTTTAGTTAATTAAATCGATAATTAATTAGTTTTAAATTGATAATTATTTAGTTTCGTAAAAATTGGTCGTTGCCAATTAGTGATGTAGGTCACATCCGCATCCGCGGAACATCCGCACATTTTCTCGCATCCGCATCCGCACTTTGGACTGCGGATGTCGTGCGGATGTGGACCGTTGAGATAAAATGTCATTAATAAGCGGAAATTATCAAATTCTACTATATTAATAGAACTAGTTCATTGTGCGCAAAAGTGATGCAAGCGACTAGACGAGAGGCTGTTCTTGTATGAAGTTACTCTCTTGCAACCTTCTTAGATCCACGTTACAAAGCTAAGTTTTTTTCACCTAGTACATTAGAACGAGTTAAATCATCACTTGGCAAAGCAGTTGAAGAGCTTCAATCTCTTGAATCTGTCGCTTCGCCACCCACCAAAAGAATAAGTTTCAGTGACAGAACCAACACCTTCAACAAGCAAATCTATCACAGAATCTGTCTCTCAGTTTCTTGAGTCAAGCAGCAATGACGAGACCTACGCGATGTCAAAAGATGTAGTAAAAATGATCGAGAGCTATCACCAAGAAAAACGCCTGGCTGCATGTGACAATCCTATTAGTTGGTGGAAAAATACGCAGAATATCTATCCATACTTGAGTAAACTTGCAAGGAAACATTTAGCCTGTCCTCCAACAAACGTACCAAGCGAGAGATTATTTAGCAGTGCTGGATTAATATATGATGAAAAGAGAAACAGACTGGCAGCAGAAAAGGCAGAAAAATTAATGTTCCTTAAGCATAACCTTCCTATAATTAAGTTTGAACATTAAACGATGAACATCTTAGTTTACTTTATTTTAATTACTCATTTATAAATATGCCTAATAAAACTTTAAACTTAATATAAATAGTTATCAAGCTAATTAAAGATCTCTTTCTATAAGGGTGGAGGTTGGGGAAAGAGGTCGGTGGGGTGCATTTGAGTTGGGTTCACGTTCCGCATCCTGGTAACACAATTATGGTTTCTAATTGTGGCTGAAACTCAACAAAATATAACGAATTTATTTGCAGACGAATTCACTAATTGATTTCTATATTAGTTAGATGCTTGATATTATTTTATATGTTCAGAGAAAAGTACAGCAATTATTGTACAATTAATCAATTATACTACATTATAGCTACAGCTCCCTCTATATAATAACTTATTATATACGTTAAACACAACAAATCTCGAATATATCCTAAAAAATAACGAAAATGTAGACATCCGCATCCGCATCCGCGGATGTTGAAATCAAACATCCGCATCCGCATCCGCGGATGTGAAAAAAATGACATCCGCTACATCACTATTGCCAATGTACAGGCAGTTTTTACATAAATTTCTTAAGTTCTTGTGGTTCGGAACCCACGTAAAATTGTAGGTCCCCTCCGCCACCACGGAGGACATACACAATACACAATTACGAACACAGTTAGGTAGACCAGCCATGAGTGGATCCTAGGGTCTTTGTTGGTCTGAAACATTATAACATTATAACGAGAAATGAAGTGGTCAAAATCGACCAAGAGAATGTAAGAGATGGATTACTTACGATGGAGGTATACCGTTATTCTCAATTGTTCTACGTAAAGACCGTAGACTTATCGCTCGCATACAACCAAACGACAATCTGTCAATTACAGTGGCTCCCTTTGCCAGCCAATCGACGGGTCATGCAAACTAGGGCACATACCTACTGTTTAACATTTACTTTGGACCAACTAAATTTAATTTAAATTTCACAAAATGTTTGGTCTGTTAACTAACAATGGTTCAGATCTTCTACCTAAGTTCTCATTTTCCGGTCGCTAACAATTCGTTTTGGTTTGGTTTAACAAGTTCGCGTGAACAAATGCAATACAAGTTCTTAATTACAGTCATGAGACAGTTATAATTTCAATTCTAGATTTTTTCTTACACCACAAGTCTAATAGAGTTTATTTAGCCACAGTTAATTTCAAGGAGGACGACTACCAACTGACATAACAATTTTCGAATTTACTTTACAATTTTGAAGGACCCCACCTTCCAATGTTCTGAAGGCCTCTCAAACCATTTGTTTCTCCCAAGGCCGTCCCCCAGAAGGTTATTACCCATACAAGAGGGAAAGAAGGCGTCTTTACTACGTTTCCCAGGATCCTGGTACCCCTGATTGGAGCTGAACCTGACTTCCGAGTATAGACCCCTCCTTCTTCCCCAAAATACATTTAAATATAGTTAACAGATTCGAAGTCCCAATTTTATGACTCACGTCGTGGTTCAATTTTAGCAAGCGTCTTCGAATCTGCCTTACAAAAGTCGCACCATCCAGCGAAACGAATCCAAAAAATTTCGACCCAGCGAAAGAGGAACCCAATCATTTCGCATATACACCCAAATCCGTTGGATTGCCCTTCCCGTTGGGGTCGGGTCTCGGTGATAAACCTCTGTCCCAACGTGGTTCGGCTTTATCACTTCCCTGAGAATCCGAATTAAGATAGAACAAACGTTAAACAATCTGAAACATTTCAGATTTATTCGTTCATGAATATTTATAAGCCAAACCACCTTGCTTTTAGAGATGCACACAACGAAATCTTAAAACTAAAGTTTCTGCACTTATTTTACAAAAGATTTCTGCATGCAAATCTCATGGTTACAACAGAGATTTCTGTAACTTGCGCGGGGGCAATAGGCATCCGGAAGGTACTAATTAGTAGTTTCGAACAAGCCAGGAAAGGCCTAGCAAGCCTCTGGTGGTTTTCTTTTGCTCAAGTACAACGCAGAGAGCCTCGGAACGGACGGACCACGATTACGACTTTGGCGCGAAAATGGACTTTCTTTTGGATTGCTCCGATAAATGTCGGAACACTTAGAGATAAATGAGAAAAAATAGTTGAGTTCATGGAATCGAAATCTATACATATTATGGGAATCGCAGAAACCAGATGGAGAGGTGAAGGAACCAAGGTACCGCATAATGTTTATAAGTGCATATACAAGGGCAGAGAAAAGGATACTAGATCGGGTGTGGCAATTATACTGTCCCCCCGATTTTCTGAACATGTTGTTGGAGTGATAATGAAGAGTGAGAGATTGATGGGAGTGACCCTGAGCCTAAACGGAGAGAGACTATCGGTATTCCAGGCATATGCACCGCAGAGTGGAAGATCACAGGAGGAAAAGGAAACTTTTTATGAGGATCTTCAGGGAATGATAGATGGGCTGCCTTATGGACCAAGAATTGTGATGGTAGACCTAAATGGCCATGTGGGTGGAGATCGAAACGGAAATGAAGACGTGATCGGGGCATCTGGTGTGGGGGAGAGAAATTTGGAAGTGGAAATGCTGGTAAATTTTTGTTCAAAAAATGTTCTTAGTATAATGAACACATTTTTTAAGCACCAGGAATCACATCTCTATACGTGGTATGGATGGAATAGTAGAACCGGAAATTATGATAAGAAGTCTCAGATAGACTTTATTGTGGTGGATAAAAAGTCATTGGTGAAAGATGTAAGAGTAGTACCATCTGTGTCTTTTGACTCGGATCATGGACTTGTTACAGCCAAAATGTTGCTTCCAGTACCACAAAATATAAAAAAAGCCTAGAAGGAGAAGTGTGCACGGAGAATATACCAGAAAAACGAAGAGATTAAACTAGAACTGAGGAGGCTTTCGGACAAAGGGTAGCTACGGAAATAGTGGAGGAGGTTTGGGTTGAGTTTAGGAGAACGATGGAAGGAATACAGCGAGAGGTGATTGGATAAAGGGTAGTTGGTGGGTCAAAAAAGAAAAAGACGCATGGTGGACCCAGGAGGTAAAGGAGGCAGTGACAAATAAGATGCGTGCTTTTAAGAGATGGCTTAAGGATAGAAATGAGCAAACAAGGCAAGAATATGTCCAAATGAGAAACCACACCAATGAGGTTAAAAGAAGAGCGAAACGCTCTGTGTGGGAGAAAATAGGTAGAGACTTAGAAGACGATTTTCAAGGCTCGAAGAAGTTACTGTATAGCATGGCTAAGAAGTATAAAAATGGAGAAAGCAAGAAAACAACAGTGGCGATTAAAAATGCACATGGTAAAGTCCTCACTGATAAAAGGTGGCCGCAAGCTGGAACGAATACTTTAGACAGCTTTTGAATAACGAGAACCAATATGATGAGGTGAGATGGGAGGAGCGAGTAAATCATGAGGAGCATGAGGGGAACAGAGAGATCACTAGAGAGGAGGTTATTCAAGCACTAAAGAGGATGAAGAATAATGTATTAATTGGTCTATAGTTTTTTGCTAGGTTTTTGTTTCCTTTCAAAAACGGTAACAAAAACCTAGCTAAAAACTATAGACCAATTAGTTTAACTTCTATTATTTGCAAATTACTTGAAAGTCCCATCAGAGACAAAATTACAATATTCTTAGAAGAAGCAGCAGGATTAATTAGTAATAGCCAACATGGCTTTCGAAATGGCAGCTCATGTTTGACAAACTTAATTGAGTTTTATGATAGTATGTTAAAGCATCTGGATAAAAAAGAATCTGTAGATATTGTGTACTTGGATTTTGCCAAAGCTTTTGATACAGTTCCTCATAAGCGGTTGCTTGTTAAAGTTAGAGCTCATAGAATAAAAGGGACAGTAGCAAATTGGATTGAAGAATGGCTTAAAGAAAGAGAAAAGAGAATCCAGTTAAATGGGACTAGGTCTACATGGAGTCCTGTTTTGAGTGGAGTCCCACAGGGGTCAGTACTTGGACCTCTACTTTTATTATTTATATTTATGACTTGGAAAGGGGTCTAAATAGTAAAACCTCAATATTTGCAGATGATACAAAATTGTGACAAAATGTAAGATCTTTAACAGGTGCCATGAAAATGCAAAAGGACATTGATAAAGTAGTTGCTTGGGCAAATAGATGGGAGATGAAATTTAATGTGGAAAAGTGTAAAGTTATGCATGTTGGTCATGACAATCCAGAATTTGAGTATAACATGGATGGAAGTCGGATAAATAAAGAAAAAAAGGAGATTTGGGTGTCATTGTGAATCATGATCTTAAACCTACAACTCATTGTATTCAAATTAGAAATAAGGCTAATGCTAGATTGAACCTAATGCAGAAACATATAGAATATAAATCGCCAGAAATTATAAGTAGGCTCTACACTTCATACGTGAAGCCTCTTCTTGAGTATTGCATTCAGTTCAGTAGTCCTTATTTACAGCAAGACAAAGCCAGACTAGAAAAAGTACAAAAGAGAGCCACAAGGATGATACCATGCCTTAGACACCTTAGTTACAAAGAGAGATTGGAGCACCTAAACATGTTTTCTCTAAAGCGAAGAAGGTTACGAGGTGATATGATAGAAGTATATAAAATAATAAATGAGTTAGATAATGTAGACTTCCACTCTCTTTTTACAAAGGATCACAATGATAGGACAAGAGGCCATAGCCTTAAGCTTTTTCAGCAAAGATGTAAATCACAGTTAGTACAACATAGTTTTTCAGCAAAGATGTAAATCACAGTTAGTACAACATAGTTTTTCAAATAGAATAGTGAAATTATGGAATAGCTTAGAAGTTGTGAGTTTCCATACTTTGGAGACTTTTAAGAATAAACTAGATAAATTAATGACTGAAAGAGGTATTTGGTAATGACGTTTTGCAGGAACTGGTAATGGTGTGGAGAAGAGGTTTGTGAATCCTTCCCACATATACATATATATATATAGTTTATTTTTTATTTGGGTAAATCTCATCACCCACACAGTGATGGGATGTAGGGAGGCAGCATCTTGGGTTAGGGGATATACTCTGTCTTTATACCCCCCCATTTAAAGAGATTTCTCTGCTGAGCGGTGCCCCTGTATGCAGTGGCGGACCTACATTTTTGGGACCCTGAAGCTTGAACTGTTATGGGGACCCCTTCGCAACCAGCAACAATAGGGCAACATCCAACAAGGTTCAAAGGGCCTTGCTGCCCTTGCAAGGACCTCGAGGCTTATGATTCTATCACTAAAATAGCCTTATTTTAATAACAAACACTTAAAAAAACTCCATCGATTTTGTTGAAAAATTCACTCATTAAAAAAAAAGTTGCTTCAGGGCCCCTCCTGGATTAGGGGCCCTGAAGCTTAAGCTTCATTAGTTTCACAGTAGATCCGCCACTGCCTGTATGAAAGACTCATTATGTTCACTTGCCTCATAGACACCTTTAAATGGGAGACCCTGAATGGGTGTACATTCAAATACTCTATACAGTCTTTACAGTCCCACCTACTCCTTTTATCTTAATTTTAGAGCTTGTATTAAGTATATTATTCAGGTTATAGCTATGTAGATCCATGTAAAACTTCTTGTGATGAGATAACCATATGATGTCTACAATTAGTACAGTAGTGGTATTGATGAATGATCCACAAGATCCAAAGTTTTTAAGTTAATGTACAGCTGTATGACAATTTGCAGAGATCAATTGGATCTTAATTTTGCATGTAACTGTATTTATGATTTGTTTATATTAACAGTGGAGCCACCCAGATGGGCTGAAGGGCCCCTAGTGTGCCCACTATAAAATTTTTGGTGTCCGGCGAATTTGTCTACAACAATTTGTCTAAAGATACAATTCATCTACAACAATTTGTTTACAACAATTTATCTACAACAATTAGTCTACAGATACAATTTATCTACAATAATTTGTCTAGAGAGGAAAAATGAAAGCTATTTGATGTTAATTATTATTAATTTTTAAAAAAAAATGAAAAATTTGTTTCTGCAATCGGTTTTCTTGAGAAATGATAAAGAAAAATGTTATTGGATATTGAATAAATTTATTTACTGAAACGACGCAATACACGCCAACATCTTTTTGAATAACTCCGAGCTGGTGTGACGCTTACGCCATACAAATTCACAAAAAATGACAAGAATTAGTGCGATATCTTGCAAAAAACAATAGTATAAGAAACTCGATTAGGTCAGGTCAGGTTAGGTTAGGTTTCTCAAGAAAACCGATTGCAGAAACAAAATCAGGGTCATCAACTGCCCTTGCTTTCAATTTCGTAGGAAAATCGAGAGCAGTCCATGAAACATACTAGGTCCAATATTAGTAATAGTTTCTCTAGACAAATTGTATCTGTAGACAAATTATTGTAGATAAATTGTATCTGTAGACTAATTGTTGTAGATGAATTGTATCTTTAGACAAATTGTTGTAGACAAATTCGCCTAAAACCAAAATTTTTATCATGTTACCAAGGGGCTTAAAACTGTAACACCAACAAGTGCGCTCACCTAAATTAAGCAACTAGAAGAAAGACCAAAAAGATGATGAGGCCTGACTAAGGAGACCAGGATTTATCTCAATAAGTGAACAATTATATTTCTAAGCCCCAGTTTGGTGATAACATTTAAATTACGTCCAGTTAAATTAGGCCTACATTGTAGTCTAAGACCTAGCATCAACTCATAGCTTAACAAAGGCTAAGGTAAATTACCCGGTAAATTTATAGTATTACACCCGTCTCCCTTTGGAGGTGAAATTTATGTTTTTCCTATGGTTTTTGATGTGTTTTGAACGAATCTGACCTTCAAAACCATCGGAAATGACTCGTTTTTGAGATAACCCCCCTCCCCCCCAGCCGGCAATAAAAAACGAGTCATTTCCGACGGTTTTGAAGGTCAGATTCGTTCAAATCACATCAAAAACCATAGGAAAAACAAATTTCACCTTCAAAATTGACCTAACCTAACCTAAAAGAAAAATAGGAATTACCTTATTCACGTGCAGGGGCAGGCTGAGGCTCTTCCTGGAGTAGATTTCGCTTGTCTTTAACTGAAGAAATTAATAAATACCTTGCCAGGTATTGGTATAGATATTTTGACCGAATACCTGGCCTCTTAACCCATTCCTTTAAATCCCGCCAAAATCTTTCGATATTGTGTGTGAATTTCGATATTCTCGTTATCCACAAATTTTTAGAATGATTAATAACAAAATGCTTGTAACCTAAATCACTTATAGTCTTGTAGGCAGCCCAGGAATCACTATAAATCACAGAGCCAGGCCTAATGTACTTCTGAATGAGTGGAATGAGTGTTCCATTCCGGTAGCAAAGTAATTCAAATTCGAAATGGATGGAGCGCAGTGATTGGGCAGACATGTAACGGTCGCACAAACGAACACACAAACGAACGTACGAACACACAAACGAACGTACGAACACAAACGAACGTATGAACACACAAACGAACGTATGAACATACACTAGATACACACCAAAAAATGTCTATATCTCGAAAACGAAGCATTTGCGACGGAAACCCTATAGAAGGAAAGTGTCTTAGAATTTAAAAATCTACTTAATGAACATATAATAATTGCTGGACGTTAGACGGGTGTAATACTATAATAATACCAATTACCCTAACAGAATTGGTGAGGAATCCTACTGTGGACCTCAATTTACTCTACCAGCTCTGGATCATTTCCGGAATCTCTAGGCTGACCCCTACAAGGCTAGGTTTAACCTACTCTACAGTTAGACTGGAGATATTAGGGGTGGGTTAAGTGGGGACCAATTCATACAGAGCATTTTTCACATGTGTAATCTTTGTACAGCATTCATACGCTTTGTTAGTAGTTTAGTTTCATCTTAAATCTAGTCAGTAGTCAGTCCACTATGTTGGCATTATTTATAACATGTAAATTTATACGAAAGATTATGAACAGAAAAGTTTAAAGTTTGCTATTTACTTTAAGCATTTAGATTTTAAATGAAACCACAAATTTTATCAACTGGCTACACAGTAAAACTCAAACTTTTGGTGGCTGCAGTATCACTAAAATTATGGTCCTTTTTCGTTATCTGCCCCCTTTATTATTGAATGCCAGGTTATGTCAACTGTATGCCCTTGACGATTGGTTAAGTCATGCTATTTTTGTTAAAACTAACGAAAATATCACGACTTAACCTAACCAATCGTCAAGGTGTACAGTTGACCTAACCAGGCATTCAATAATAAAGGGAGCAGATAACGGAAAAGTACCAAAATTATTGATTGACTGACTCTTGTGGATTTCACAAAAAGTGTAGCTACCAAACTTTTGACTTGCATTTGACTTACTGTACATTAACCTTTTTTGGTACTTACGTATTATCGGGACTACCAAACTGTTTATGTATTTTTGCTCGTCATTTTCGTTTAAACTAACGAAACTATCACAACTTAACCTAACCAATCATCAAGGGCGTACAGTTGACCTAACCGGGCATTCAATATTAACCTAAACGGGTTAATATTGGTTATTTCAAATGAATATCTTCTGATCTTTTCGTATTAGGCACTCAGTGTCACATTTCGGGCAAGTAAGGATGAGAGAATAACGCCGTAATTGATAAAAACATCCAGTGTCAACATTCGTGTCAACTGAATGCCCGGTTAGGTCAACTGTACACCCTTGATGATTGGTTAGGTTAAGTTGTGATAATTTCGTTAGTTTAAACGAAAACAACGAGGCAAAACATAATAAACAGTTTGGTAGCCACGATAATACGTAAGTACCCTTTTTTTTCACCTGACTTCAAGCATTAGGCTCCCAGCAGTGGTGTAGTGCTAAATAAAGAAGTGAGGGAACGCATTTTGAAAGTGTTACTCAGATGCGGGGGGGACAATGGCGAGCGCGGCGAGCCCATACAGCTGGGGGTCCGGGGGCACTGTAAGCCCCCCGGGAAATCTTTTGAAATCTGACCAATTTCAGGGATATTTTGAGGTCATATGCACTGGATATTACGATATATTCCAAGGTTGAAGATGCAGTATTTCCAGTGTCATTAGATATACGATATCCAGTACGATCAATAAAAATAGCTAACAACTGGAATGATTAACTAAAAAAAGTTAACAACTGGTACGCCGTGGTGACTGTTTCACCAGATCTTTATAGGCTAGCATTGCCTCAGTCGAAGCTAAAAGAAATGAAGCAGTTAATGATTCTCTCATATTTCTTCTAGGGGTGGGAATTAAAATTTCATGATGTTAGAGATTTGTAAGTTCGGATTTATTTGAAATAGTGAGGGAACGCCGTTCCGTCTACCAAAAAAAGTAAGGAAACGCCGTTCCCACGCGTTCCCACAGCACTACACCACTGGCTCCCAGGCCTAGTTAAGTAAATAGTAACTTCTTAACTGTGATTTTGGTAAACTTATAATAGTTTGTTTAACATTGGTGACTACACGTATCTTAAACAAATATATACAATTATACATAGATACTAATCTAAAATAATTACTATAAGTCTGGTTAATTTGGAGGACTTTTAATAGATCGCTTTCCAAATAAATCCTTTTTCCAATAATAATATCATCGCCTAAGGTCGAAATGCTCACTCTAAATAATCGCCTGGGTTCAGTCATGCTCAACTGTTACACAAGTTGGGAATACAGGTTTTTAGTCTGTAAATTAGAACCAACGAAGCATATATCAATAAAAGTATTTATATTTAGTTTTATTTTTAAGGCAAACTAACATTGATATGCTAAATTTAGACGTTTAGGCCAAAATTACGTGGCCTACACGTACATGTCCTTTGGTGTCATTTTGCTACTATCTTATTTTTGTGAAAAATGCTCTGTATGAATTGGTCCACAATTAACCCACCCCTTATATCTCCAGTCTAACAATAGAGTAGATTAAGTCTAGCCCTGTAGGGGTCAGCCTAGAGATTCCGGAAATGGTCCAGAGCAGGCAGATAAATTGAGGTCCACAGTAGGATTCCTCACCAAATTAGGTTAGGGCAATCTACCTTCACCTTTGTTAAGCTATGAGTTGATGCTAGGTCTTAGACCACAATGTAGGCCTAATTTGTCTGACCCAGCTTAATTTAATGCGTTTACTTTGGTTGGGTTAAAAACACAATTAGTCACTTACTGCTAGTTATTAGAGAGTCCCTTTTCCCGTCTTGTTTAATTGTTAAGAGCGTACTTGCTGGTGGGGATCTTTTTTCGTTGTCTGTTCTCTCCTTCTCTCGTTCCGTCTTCTCGCCCCGTTCCTCGTTTTCGTACTCCTTTGTTCTCCTTTTCGCGGGGCTTTTTCCACCAGCATCCTCTTAGTTTTTTCTTCGGTTGGTTGATCGGTAATGTATATCTATTACCGAGCACGCTCTTGTCACACAGTATATAAATACTAGTGTGGAGAATAACTCTGGTGAGCAACCAATTGGTTTCATCCACCCAGTTATTGACATAAAAGGAATTTAATAATTGTTAGATTAACTACCTACCTACTCAGTGAACCATTTTCGTTACCTCCCAACTACCCACTCATCAGTTTTCCATATACTGGGGGCCCCGGGAGATAAAAATTTTGGTGTCATTGTCACCAATTTTTATGTCTGAGTGTAGACTAGCTAACTATTTGACTGTAAATGTCTGTTAATCTGATTAACAGTGCCTATCCTCACCTTCTCATGGAGAAGGTGTAGCATTTAATTAGAAGAGAAAATATACATCCATAGGATGAAACTGTCTATGGTCTTTACCATAAGAAAAGAAAAAGTGAAAGTTAGAAGATAAAATTACAATTCCCCAGCATCTATTTTTTGTTGTAAAAATAGTCGCGCCTTTAATGCTGTTTGTCGCTGAGGTCTTGTGTCTGTCAATGTTGTAGTAGGATGCGTTACCACTCCTACTGTCAAAGGAATAGTTACTGGAAGTTCAGTGTCTCCAGTTGTTACTGTCAGTGGAGAAGGTTCTCCAAAGTCCATTGTTTTGGGTCCAGACTCTAAAGGGTACAAAAGAGAAATGTCTCTTGTTGTGTCACCCGTTGAAGTCCTTAATTTGACCACTCTTATTACCCCGTCTGCCCCTGGTCTGAGTTCTAAAACTCTAGCCAGAGGCCAGTATTGTCTTGGAGTACTGTCATGTATGAGAACAAGGTCCCCTACCTTAATTGTGTCAGACCAATCCTTCTTAGTCATTTGTTTATGTCTCTCCCTTAGACCCATCAAGTACTCAGTTTTCCACTGTTTAATGAAATGAGCTTTAACTCTAGTTAAATGTTGTAACTTAGTCTGGAGCTCATCATGTTGTTGAGGCCAGTTTGGGTCTTCTGAAGAGTCTATATTGTAGTCCGGCAGGAGACTAACTTGTTCTCCCCGAATCAAATGATTTGGAGTTAATGGTTCCGGGTCATTAATGTTGTCACTCACATAAGTGAGTGGTCTATTGTTAATGATGTTCTCAATCTCAGCCAGGAGAGTGAGCAACTCAAACAAGTGTATCTGTTTTTTACCAATTGCTTTCTTCAAGCAATTCTTTACTGTTTGTATATTCCTCTCCCAGATAGAACCATACCAAGGAGAGGCAACTGGAATATACTTCCACTTTATGTTTGAATTTTGTATATATAATTGTGTGTGTTCGTTGCTTAACAAGTCGTTGATGACTTGTTCACCAGCCTTGAAATATGTAGCATTGTCAGTCCAAACTGTCTTGGGTACTGAATGTCGTGCACAGAATCTCTAAAAGACAGCAACAAAAGATTCTGCTGTAAGGTCCTCCACAACATCCAGATAAACAGCTCGTGAGGCAGCACATGTAAACAGTACAATGTACATTTTTTGTTCAGTGTCAACCACCCCTACAGTCAATGCTCCTGTATAGTCAATGCCTACAGTCTCAAAGGGTCTGTTGAGAGTAACTCTCTCCTCTGGCAAAGCAGGAGGATTTGGTTTCCTATAGGGCCTAGCATGAATACGCCTACATGTGACACACTCACTCAGGACTGTTTTAACAGTGATCCTTCCCTTGGGTATCCAATAAGTTTTTCTTAATGTAGTTAGTGTCTGTGATACCCCATATGATGTACATCATTGTGTGTTTGTCTGATGATTAATGTGGTCAAATAGCTAAATCTAGGTAAAAGGATTGGATGTTTGCTTTTGTATGACAGTTTTGATTTGTCTAATCTCCCTTTACACCTTAGAAGGCCTTCCTCATCTCTGAACAAATTTAGATCCACAACTACTGATGGTACAGGTTCTTTTGTTTGTTTCCCATTAGTCAAGAATTCTAACTCTTTATTGTACTCTTTTTGTTGTGCATGGCCTATCCAGTATTTGGTTGCAACTTCTGTATAATTATGATTGTTTTTATTTAGCTGTTTGTTAATTATAGTTAAACAGTTGTGAGCAAACCTCAAACAGTAGGCTGTGACCCTGACAAGTTTACTGAAATCAGAATAACGTTCATAATTAGTGATTGGTTCAACCTTTTCATTTGAAAAGATTAAATTTAATGTCAAGTTAACTTGTTCCACAGGCCATTGGTCTGTATTACAGAGCCACTTAGGTCCCATGAACCAAGTTTTGTTTGACTTCAACAACTTGTAGGATAAACCTCTGGTCAGAAAGTCTGCTGGATTTTGTTTAGTTGGAACATAGTGAAAGTTTACTTGTAGGCTTTCATTAGCTTCAGCTATTTCTTTTAGCCTATTTCTTACAAAGATATTCTTACTATTAATGCTATCATTCCGTATCCAGGCAAGACAAATCTGACTGTCAAGCCAGATGTGGATATCAGTTATGTTCACATCATGGTAAGCATCCTTAAGCAATGAAATGGTTTTAATGGCTAATGCAGCAGCCAATAGTTCCAATTGAGGTATGGTTCGGGTAGGTTTGAGAGGTGCAACTTTCCCTTTTGCATAAATTAGATGGCTTTCTGTAGAACTTACAAGATACGCACAGCACCCATAAGCTTGTGTGCTTGCATCAGCAAACACATGAAGTCTCTGGGGCTTATCCCTAAACCCACAGCACCTTTGAATTTTAATGTTCTGCACTTTTGTTAAATCAGCAGCTAACTTCTTCCAAGATTTTTGATCTTCATTTGTTATTGGATCATCCCACCCAACATTTGTCCTCCAAACTTCTTGGAGGAGAACCTTTGATTTTATTGTTGAAGGCAGGAATAGACCCATGGGATCAAAAATTTTGGAAGCCTCTGATAATATTTGTCTTTTAGTATTTGCTTCCTCATCAAGTTTAAAACCTTTAATACAGATTGAATCATGACTGTTAGAAGTTGCATCCAAATACCAGTTCATACCTAAAGTTTTAACTCTGTCTGATGGCTCAGTAAGACCATTATTATCCTTTAAAATCTTTTTGTTTAAATCCTCATCATTTGAAATCCACTCTCTAAGTTCAAAGTTACCTTGTTGCATAATGTTTTGAGTGTTTCATAGACTTCAGACAATTCAGATCTTGTTGTTGTTGAGCCTATTAGATTGTCTACGTAAAAATGTTCCTTCAGGAAGTTCAATGTTAAAGAGTTATTAACTGGTTCAAATGAAAAAAAAAAAAAAAAAAAAAAAAAAAAAAAAAAAAAAAAAAAAAAAAAAAAAAAAAAAAAAAAAAAAAAAAAAAAAAAAAAAAAAAAAAAAAAAAAAAAAAAAAAAAAAAAAAAAAAAAAAAAAAAAAAAAAAAAAAAAAAAATAATTGTCAATGCTAATAGGCTAGGTGAGCAATTGGCTCCAAACAACACAACATTAAATCTATAGGTTATGAACCCTTTATTCAAATCAAATGGATCCTTGAACCCTAAGAACCTAAGTTGGTTCTTATCATATTCATTTTTAAGATTTATTCTCAAAAATGCCTTTGAAATGTCACTTTGTACGGCATATTTATCTAACCTGAACCTCAGTAAGATCTTCACAAGGTCAGAAATGAGATTAGAACCCTCAATCAGGCAATCATTCAAACTGTGTTTATCACTGTCTTTGAGGCTACAGTTATATACTACTCTGAGTTTTGTTGTTGGGGCATCTTGTCGATAAACCCCCCTGTGGGTTAAATAATGACAACCATCTTTTTTAAAAGGGTTATTTGTTACTTCTTCAATGAAGCCTTTGTGTAGCTGTTCTTTGAAGACATCACTGTACTTTTGAATATTATTATCTTGTTTGAGTTTTTTCATTACTTTATATAAATGTCCTTTAGCTACTTTGAGATTATCTCTTAAAGTTGGACAATTTATTTTCCAAGGTAACTCAACAAAATAACTATTGTCTTTGCACTGAATGGTGTCTTCAAATCTTTCTACCATTAACTGATCTTCTGAAGTTTGATTTGTGTCATGTATACCCACAGATTCTAGCAACCATAAAGTTTGAATTGCCTCATCCAGAGTTTCATTTGATAGTGATGAATTAATGTTCTCAGTTGATATAATATTATTCAAAGTGTTGCTATTCTTACAGGTGTTATGTAGGACTGAGTTGAGGCACATAGTATTTGTTAGTCATGAACTATTTTGGTTTAGGTCTAGGTTGTATTTGGATAGGTCACCCAAAGGGGCTATCCCTGATGGAGTCTGATAAGCTATACCATCACCTATCTTTACTATGCCCTTATGAATAAGATTAATATAATCTGCCCCCATTAACATTTCAATGTTAGCTACTGTGTTGTTTGTGATATGTCTATCAGCTATTTTGTAGTGTTTTCCCAAATGATTTATGGTTTGTTCTAGTTTGGGTATAACCAGTTTGTTTTGTCCTACTTTAGAAATAATAACTGCTTCAATTTTCTCTAATTTATTTTCTAAATGTAGTTCCAGGTCAATTGTCTTATAGCTATTTTTGTCCGAGTTATCCTTAACAAAGGACGCAATATTGAGTTTTGTTCATTCGGGTTTGGTGTCAAACCCAATTTATTAACTACATTTTGCGAAACAAATGTTTGTTGAGAACAACAGTCTATAAGACATCTCACTGGAGTGGTGCTACCCTCACTATTCACTAAGTCCAAAGTAATAGTTGGTAAAAGAATCTCAGTGTTTCTTGTTACGTTGTTTGAACAAACAGAATGTCCCATGAAAGTGGCATTTTCTTGATTACCTTTGTTTGGTGGAGGTATCTTTTGAGTTTGAGTACTATTGTTTGGACACTTTGGTGAATCACACATTGATGAGACATGTCGTAAACTTTTACAAAACTTACACTTGAATCTTAACCTAGATTTACAGTCTTTCTTATAATGTCCCTGGCCAGTACACTTTTTACATAGGTTCAACTGTTCACATCTTTTAGCTCTTTGGTTAAAGTCTGAATATTTGTCACACCCAGTACTACTGTGTTCATTACTTGCACAAAATTTGCAATGTAGTGTGTAAGTTGAGGCAGCAGTTACATTAAAGTTCTGTAATGTAGGTGTTCGTGTATTACAGTTGGTCACATTTGATTCTACAGTATCAAGTTTTGTCTGTTTGGCTGTAGCTAGTTGGTCTCTGGGAACAGTCTTTGGTTTATCCATAGTCTGGGTCTTATTTTGTATTGGAATATTTCTCAATTTGTAATTAGTTAGGATATTTGGAAAGTGTTTTCTGATATTTTCAAGATTAGGATAATTTTCTCCCGTCTTTAGAACTAAAATATCTTTAACCCTCAAAGGAAGGCACCTAAGAACTATGCCTTGTATAATCCAAGATGAAGCTTTAATATCTATCTCATTGCTAACCAGTTGTCCTATAATAGCTTCTAATTTTGAATAAAATTTTTCCATATCACTATGGTTATCTTTTATGTGTGCAAAATCAAAAATTTGTTGAGATAATTCATATACAATCTCATCATTATTAATGTAATTACGTTTTAAGAGATCAATAGCTACTTCATATGAATTCCCTACAGCTGGTAAATAGGCTATCAGGTTATAGGCTGGGCCTTTAAGGAAACTAGTTAAGTAGCTAAACTTATCAACAGTTGAAATATAAGGTTTATTACCTATTAAACTCTCAAATTTTTCAATGAAAGATGGGAATTGTACTGTGTCCCCTTCAAATGTTGGTACTAGCAAAATGGGTAACTGAGCCCTCAATTCTTGTGACTCAGGATTTGGCATGCCACTTAAATTTTGTTGAAGGTTAGCTTTACTTTGATTAAAATCAGAATTAGGTTTATTTGGTGTTAAGTCAGTCAAACGAGACTGTAGTCTCCTTATTTGCTGTTCAATTGAGATTACCTGAACATCATTATCAGCGTAAAGGTCTATCAATTGTTCTTCAGCCATTTCGGATTCAACTAACTCTGAAATACTCTTATCAATGGCTATTATTTCCTTCTTTTTAGTTTCCAATTTAAGAATTACACACTCTAAATCTTCCTTACCTGGTTGTGTAATATTGTTAAAAGTGTTCACGGCCTTTGTAACAGCACCCAACTTTCCCCCCCCCTTTTCTTTTTTAACTTTTTCAATTCCTCACTGTCCATGTTTAAGTCAAAATTGTTTAACTGGGGATCGTAATGAAATAGAGGACAAGAAGAAAACCAGAGAAGAGAGATCACAGACAAAACAGTCAAGTTTTAAATTTGGTTTAATCCCCCCCAAGTACTTATGTGTCACTCAGGTCTAAGCTCATAAGAGAATGAGACTCCTTAAATGTAAATGTTTCCTAGTTAGGCCCTAGGTTGTAGACCTAATTAGGCAAGTTTGTTACTTTAGGCTTGATTAGGTTAGGCTAGACCATTTAGCCTAATTCTGCAATTTTTGTTAAGTAAGGTTAAGGTTTGTAAATTCCCCACACACGGACCACCAATGTGAAAAATGCTCTGTATGAATTGGTCCACAATTAACCCACCCCTTATATCTCCAGTCTAACTATACTGTAGAGTAGATTAAGTCTAGCCCTGTAGGGGTCAGCCTAGAGATTCCGGAAATGGTCCAGAGCGGGCAGATAAATTGAGGTCCACAGTAGGATTCCTCACCTCATTAGGTTAGGGCAATCTACCTTCACCTTTGTTAAGCTATGAGTTGATGCTAGGTCTTAGACCACAATGTAGGCCTAATTTGTCTGACCCAGCTTAATTTAATGCGTTTACTTTGGTTGGGTTAAAAACACAATTAGTCACTTACTGCTAGTTATTAGAGAGTCCCTTTTCCCGTCTTGTTTAATTGTTAAGAGCGTACTTGCTGGTGGGGATCTTTTTCGTTGTCTGTTCTTCTCCCTTCTCTCGTTCCGTCTTCTCGCCCCGTTCCTCGTTTTCGTACTCCTTTGTTCTCCTTTTCGCGGGGGCTTTTTCCACCAGCTGACCAGCGTCCTCTTAGTTTTTTCTTCGGTTGGTTGATCGGTAATGTATATCTATTACCGAGCACGCTCTTGTCACACAGTATATAAATACTAGTGTGGAGAATAACTCTGGTGAGCAACCAATTGGTTTCATCCACCCAGTTATTGACATAAAAGGAATTTAATAATTGTTAGATTAACTACCTACCTACTCAGTGAACCATTTTCGTTACCTCCCAACTACCCACTCATCAGTTTTCCATATTTTAATATATCTTGCAAAAGGCCAAGGCCTTTCTACAAAAAATATTTTACATTACCATAACTACTGCGTCTTAAAATTAAATATCGATGTAAAAATTACCCGTATGATACGTCATGTGTTAATTAAAATTTTTCTTAAGCTATAAACTCCATTTTTTTAAGTTCATTAACTAACTGAGCAAATTTGAGTGATTGAGTCATTTCAGCAGAGTTGCCAGATTTTCATGAATATTGTCTCCTACATTGCTTTCAAAATTCTCTCTCTCTCTCTATATAATATATATAATAGTGTACATGTGTATATATATATATATATATATATAGAATTTTGAAAGCAATTTAGGAGACTGTATTCATGAAAATCTGGCAATATATATATATATACATATATATATATATATATATATATATATATATATATATATATATATATATATATATATATATATATCAGCCATCAGTGGATCCAAGAGTCTTTGTTGGTCTGAAACATTATAACATCATTTTATATATATATATATATATATATATATATATATATATATATTGCAAAAGGCCAAGGCCTTTGTACAAAAAATATTTTACATTACCATAGCTACTGCGTCTTAAAATTAAATATCGATATATACAGTATATATATATATATATATATATATATATATATCGATATTTAATTTTAAGACGCAGTAGTTATGGTAATGTAAAAATTTTTTGTACAAAGGCCTTGGCCTTTTGCAATATATATATATATATATATATATATATAATTATGTTTCAGACCAATAAAGACCCTAGGATCCACTCATGGCTGGTCTACCTAACTGTGTTCCTAATTGTGTATTGTGCATGTCCTCCGTGGTGGCGGAGGGGACCTACAATTTTACGTGGGTTCCGAACCACAAAGAACATGAGAACATAAAAATTTTTTATAGTGGGCACACTAGGGGCCACGTCGGCCCATCGAGGTGGCTCCACTATGTAAAAACTGCCTGTACATTGGCAACAACCAATTTTTACAAAACTAAATAATTATCAATTTAAAACTAATTAATTATCAATTTAAAACTAAAGATAGAATCTCTGGATCCAGAGGATCAAGTCATAATAGACTACTATCCACAAATATGTTACACTCTATATCTATTTATAACCGACATGCAAATATATCAGATCCAAAGAATCCAGTCAATTTCATTACGGTATCTATCAATACCAGTACCTTGCCAACCAAAAATAAGTCACGGTCCATATCAATTGCGGACCAAGTCACAATTTACAACCATATACATTACAATATATATACTTAGGAGGAAAAGTGTAGGTGTGGCTGTAAAGACTGCACAGTAATGTAGAAATGTGTGTGCATCCATTTTGGGTCCCCCATTTAAAGGTGTTTGTGGGGCAAGTGAAGATCATGAGTTTTTCAATACCTCACAGTACTATGGGGGGCATCGCTCGGAAGAGGAATTTCTTTAAATGGGGTGTGTAAGGACAGAGAGTATCCCCTAACCCAAGATGCTGCCTCCCTATATCCCACAACACTTGTAAAACTGTTTTCTTAAATTTGTTCTACATCTTGGCTAAAATAATTTCATACTATGACCTCTAGTCTGGTTATTGTAATATGTAATGAAAAGAGAATCAAAATCTATCTTATTCAGCCCTTAATTTTACTACCTTAAACTATACCCAATCTATCAACATATGCGTCTAATCGATTTTTAAACATGTTTATAGACGTGCTACTAATTACTTCTACCAGCAAACTATTCCAGCTATTTACTATTCTGTGCGTAAAAAAGTTTTTGGCAACTGCTATTTCGAACCTTCTACTTGTCAACTTACACACGTTATTTCTAGTCCTATTATATTGAGATATTTCGAAAAAGCTATCTCTATCTACGCTATCGAACCCATTCATAATTTTGAACACCTGGATTAGATCACCCCTTAGCCTCCGAGTCTCGAGTGTAGTCAATTTTAACTCCTTAAGCCTATCCTCGTACGACTTTGACCTAAGCGACGGATTCGGACGGAATCATCTTAGTTGCTCGTCTTTGAACTCTTTCGATTTTGTCTATATCTTTGCGCATATGCGGATTCCGAAATTGGATCGCGTACTCCAAATGGGTTTAACTAATGATTTATAAAGAAGAACTATAATATCGCGCGATTTGTACTAAAAATTCCGAGCTATAAAACCTAACACTTTGTTCGCTTTATTGACCGCTGCTGTACTTTGTTTCGCTACTTTTAAATCACCAGTGACTATAACTCCTAAATCTTTTTCCTGCTCCTCGCTTATCAACTCTTTCCCTGACATACTATACGCAAAATTACCGTTACGCGAACCTATATGTAAAATTTTGCACTTGTCGACGTTAAATCTTTGCCATGTGAATGACCAATCAACGATTTTATTCAGATCATTCTGGATTTTACCTCTATCTTCGTCATTAATCGCCCTACCACCCAGCTTCGTGTCATCCGCAAACTTTGAAACTGTACTGACTAGGCCGACATCTAAATCGTTAACATATATAAGAAAAGCAAGGGGCCAATACAGAACCCTGAGGAACGCCACTCGCTACATTAGCCCAACACGAAGGGTTGCCAACCGTCCTTTTTTGTAGATTTTTGTCCTTGTCCTTTCTTGAGTTCGGAAAGGACGCCATTTGTCCTTTTCTGATAACAATCTTGTTCCAAACAACAGTTTTGTAACAAAACTTTTGTTTAAAAGGAAATAATTATAAAGTCTTTAGTCGAGTAACATTTTATAAGTTTTATCTATTTCTGGAACATCTGCATATTGCGAAAGAATTTTCCGTGTGATGAACGCTAAATGGCGTGATGATAGAAACTGATGTTCGGTTGAACGAGTAAAAAGTGAGCTTTTTGTTTATTTCAATTTAAAGGATAATTGTTTGGGTTTTGCGGAAAAAATAAAAATGATACTCTTTTACTGAAGTCGGCAAAAATTGAAGAAAAGTATAAATTTAAAAATAAATAAATATCAAGTTACCATAAATTTTGTCAATGCACGACTCAATGGGTCAATATCTGTATATCAATAAAAATATTTCCTTTAAAAAAATATGCAATAAAAAGCATGCAGTATAAATTGTAATAAATTACAAATAAAATTTTACTTCTTTCCCTGACTCTGTAGACAGTATATTGGAATTGATGCTCTTGTCCTTTATTCAAACTTCATGGAGTTGGCAACCCTACCAACACGACTCCGCCCCATCAACGACCACCCTCTGTTTCCTACCTCGCAACCACTCTTCTATCCAATTTATTACTACATCCCTGATTCCATGAGCCTTAGTTTTCTCAATGAGTCTTTTGTGCGGTACGGTGTCAAACGCTTTTTGAAAATCTAAATACACTACATCAACCGCCCGATGACTATCATAAATGTTAACCACGCTTTGAAAACATTCTAAAAGATTGGTTAACCCTTTACCGCACTGTGCGTCGAATACGTAACGTTTCAGATACACGCATTTAGACTCAACCCTACTCAAAAAGTTCGGCGATAAAGGGTTAAGCAAGATTTGTTTCGCCTAAAACCGTGCTACGTATTTCTAACTAAGTTATGCAATTCTAAGTGTTTGACTATACGATCCCTAATTATTGATTCCAGTAGCTTACCTACAACAGACGTTAAACTGATTGGTCTATAATTTCCCGCCGCACATTTATCGCCTTTCTTAAAGATAGGTGTTACGTTTGCTAACTTGAAATTATCTGGTACGCACCCCTCAGAAATAGACGCATAAAAAATCTTTGTTAGCGGCACAACAATGTTATCTTTTAATTCTTTTAGTTGTATGGGATATATGGAATCCGGCCCCGGTGATTTACGCGTTTTCATTTTATTAATATAGCGCATTACCTTCCTTTCACTAACCACAATATTATCCAAAATATTACCATTATCAAAAGGCATTATGTCTATGACCGTAGGGATATTCGTTACATCTTCTATAGTAAAAACTGACGTAGAGAATTCGTTTAGCAAGGTAGCCATTTCCTTGTTTTCAGAAACTAGATCTCCGTTAACATTTTTCAACGGCCCCAAGACACTTTTTACTGGATTTCTATTGTTGACGTATTGAAAGAATCGCTTGGGGTTTTCTTTACCGTCACGAGCTATGGAGATTTGAAATTCGCGCTTGGACTTTTTTATTACACTTTTCGCTTCACACCTTAGAGATATATAGTTGTTTCGTAACCACAAATTGTCTTTATCGCACTTATGTAGCCTATAAGCCCTATCTCTACTCTTTATAATGTCTCCTACTCTAGAAGTAAACCACAAGGGCTTGTTATTTACTTTCGCATGCTTAATTTTGTACGGTACACATTCCTCATTTATAGTCCTAAATACTGTTTCAAACGATTCCCACATTAGTTTTGCGTTGGAGGTCCCCATTACGTTTTCCTAATTGACGTGTGACAATTTATTTCGAAATTTACAAAAGTCTGCGTGTTGGAAGTTGGGAATTTTAGTCGAGTTAGCTGGTTTCGAGTGACTTACTGAGAGGACAAACTCTACCGTATTGTGATCGCTATTGCTTAACGGTTCTATTACTTGAAGATCAGTAATTAGCCTATCATCCGTAGTTATTACTAAATCTAAAATACTGTCCAACCTCGTAGGTTCCCCAACCTTTTGAATAAGAAAGCTATCCTCGAGAAAATTAACTAAACGATTACCTTCCGCGTCTCCCTGCATTGTATCGTAATTCAAGTTGGCGCGATTAAAGTCACCCATAACTAAAGCCTGCTCACTACCTATTATTCTCTTTAGTTCACGATATAACGCTTCGTCCGTATCAGCTGTTTGATTAGGGGGCCTATATATAACTTCAACAAGAAGTTTGAAATCGTTCAATTTAAGTTCTGCTATAGTCGAATCTATTGGTTCTGGAATTGTGTGCTTTACTTCTATAACGTTCGCAATATTATCTTTGATATACAACATAACACCGCCTCCTCGCCTACCTATTCTGTTTTTAACAAAAAGTCTATAACCTCTAACTTGATACTCCCCTACAAAGTCACGTGTTTCAGTGCTAAGCCACGATTCATTTATCGCAATTAAATCATAGTCTTTCCAAGCAATTAAAGAAAAAAATTCGTTTATTTTATTTCGTAAGCTACAAACATTTAAGGATAGAACCTTCAAATTGTTTGTAATTGCGACACCTTCGCGAGCGCAGGGAAAATTTGTAGAATTTACGCTGGGACCGTTCGAGTTACGGCAGCCTGAAAAGAAGAGACAGTATTATGAAATAGTCTTCCTAAACGCGCAGCTCCAACGTCATTAAGATTAAGTCCATCTCCGAGGAACAAGTCCCTCCTGCCGTAGAAACTGTTCCAAAAACTCGCAAAATGCACTCCTTCCTGTTGGCAAAGAGACTTTAGATTATTGTTAATATAGGTCGCCTTGCTGTAGAAATCGTTACGTTGGATAATTCGAGGAAGTATACCTGTTAAAACAATCTTATTAGTTTTTTCCTTTAATCACTGTAGTAAGTTCCTGTACCTAGCCAGCAGTTCTTCCGATCTAGAATTTAAAACGTTATTAGTACCGACATGAATAACATACGTTGTGTCCTCGGCGGTACTGTCTGTAAAATGGTCAACACTATTAGTTATATCCTCCACCCTTGCACCAGGGTAGCCGTAACGGCGCCTACGACGAGGGTTTCTCCCACAGAATTCCTCGAGCTGCCCTCGAACAATGGAATCGCCAACGAGTCGTATTTCCGGTTCATCAGCATCTTCGAAACCTAAAACAGAAAACTTATTGTTTGTTATTACTGGTAGACAAGTCTTAGGTGTTCTCAATGGGGCTCCATTATGCACTCGAACGAAGGGTTGGGAACTAGGGGAAGAGAGAGGGCCAGGGGCGTCCGCAGGATTTTTCGCAAGGGGGGCAAAACTAACTTATTAGTTCTTAGTTCTTATTAGTTCTTTATTAGTTCTTTATTTTTCTACCAGTCAAGTCCATTTTTTATATGTCATATGATACTATGATTAACTATAATCGTGTAAGTTTCAGTGAAATTGACCAAAAGGTTTTCGAGAGAAAAAATAAATAAAACACTGAATATAATGATCTTTGCAAATAATTCCATTACTATATCTTTCAGTATAGTTTATTTAACACTTCTAAGTTCAACGACACGGCACTTCGGTAAAGTAAAGGTAAAGTAAACGACATTTCCTTGAATGTGGAAACACTGACTGAGCTGCAGTAGAATTATAGAAGTCGTTGCGTGGGCAAACAAATTTCCAAGGGAGGGCAACTGCCCCCTCTTGCCCCCCCCCCCTCCGGACGCCATGGAGAGGGCTATTAGTACTATTTATATTATTAGTAGAAACTGAGGCAGGAGGGGTCGTAATTGGAGTCTCAAGGGATTCTAATTTTGCCGTCAGGAGCATCACGCTTTCTTCAAGCCTAACTCTGGCCTCCCTCTCACGTTCTAACTCGTTCCTCAGCACTTCCATGCTTGAGCACCACCTGCAAACTAACTGTTCATTATTATTAGCCATTGTAAACGCGTAAGCGGCAAATTTCCCTTCACAGCGACCGCAAGTACTTGACGGGGGTGCCATGCTCTTAATTAGTTAAAACAAAAAAAACAAAAAAAAAAACGAGCGCTTAGAAATTAATAAATTACAACGTAGGTCTACTGCGTGCTTATTGCGCCGTCACCTGAGCAAACCAGCAAAAATGTTCCTGAAACGCAGAAACAGATTCTTGTAACACAAATTTATACTAAATGAATATATAATTAAGCTACCGACGAAAAGATCTGTAAAAGAAAGAGTATTAGTAGTACTTATCTGTTCGCGATTCGACAGACTTTTTTCCTTTTTTTCCACAGTGTGTGACCACACTCTACCTGACCTCCCAAAGGAAGGGAAAATGAACCTTATGAAAGTTATGACTCCTCGTTTTCTGATAGATTTG
Source organism: Bathynomus jamesi (assembly GCA_023014485.1). NCBI lineage: Eukaryota > Metazoa > Arthropoda > Malacostraca > Isopoda > Cirolanidae > Bathynomus > Bathynomus jamesi. The sequence continues at coordinate 91,024 of JAJOZX010007058.1, forward strand.
AAAAACAAACAATGCAAGCCACGTGCACCATCCTTAGTTTGATCAAATAATATAGTACTGAATAAGTCAATTGATGAAATATATTCGTTAATGAATGATTAGTAACACGAAGTAATTTAGTTAAGAATGCACCAAACACTTTTTTTCTTTAAAGACACCTCAACGAAAATCACTTATTCAATTGATAATACTGGACACTCGATAAAACACGTCTGGTCACAAGGAAAGACTGATCACAACAATATATATATTTAGTGATGTAGCGGATGTCATTTTCTTCACATCCGCGGATGCGGATGTTTGATTTCAACATCCGCGGATGCGGATGTCTACATTTTCGTTATTTTTTAGGATATATTCGAGATTTGTTGTGTTTAACGTATATAATAAGTTATTATATAGAGAGAGCTGAGCTATAATGTAGTATAATTGATTAATTGTACAATAATTGCTGTACTTTTCTCTGAACATATAAAATAATATCAAGCATCTAACTAATATAGAAATCAATTAGTGAATTCGTCTGCAAATAAATTCGTTATATTTTGTTGAGTTTCAGCCACAATTAGAAACCATAATTGTGTTACCAGGATGCGGGACGTGAACCCAACTCAAATGCACCCCACCGACCTCTTTCCCCAACCTCCACCCTTATAGAAAGATATCTTTAATTAGCTTGATAACTATTTATATTAAGTTTAAAGTTTTATTAGGCATATTTATAAATGAGTAATTAAAATAAAGTAAACTAAGATGTTCATCGTTTAATGTTCAAACTTAATTATAGGAAGGTTATGCTTAAGGAACATTAATTTTTCTGCCTTTTCTGCTGCCAGTCTGTTTCTCTTTTAATCATATATTAATCCAGCACTGCTAAATAATCTCTCGCTTGGTACGTTTGTTGGAGGACAGGCTAAATGTTTCCTTGCAAGTTTACTCAAGTATGGATAGATATTCTGCGTATTTTTCCACCAACTAATAGGATTGTCACATGCAGCCAGGCGTTTTTCTTGGTGATAGCTCTCGATCATTTTTACTACATCTTTTGACATCGCGTAGGTCTCGTCATTGCTGCTTGACTCAAGAAACTGAGAGACAGATTCTGTGATAGATTTGCTCGTTGAAGGTGTTGGTTCTGTCACTGAAACTTTTATTCTTTTGGTGGGTGGCGAAGCGACAGATTCAAGAGATTGAAGCTCTTCAACTGCTTTGCCAAGTGATGATTTAACTCGTTCTAATGTACTAGGTGAAAATAACTTAGCTTTGTAACGTGGATCTAAGTAGGTTGCAAGAGAGTAACTTCATACAAGAACAGCCTCTCGTCTTGTCGCTTGCATCACTTTTGCGCACAATGAACTAGTTCTATTAATATAGTAGAATTTGATAATTTCCGCTTATTAATGACATTTTATCTCAACGGTCCACATCCGCACGACATCCGCAGTCAAAAGTGCGGATGCGGATGCGAGAAAATGTGCGGATGTTCCGCGGATGCGGATGTGACCTACATCACTAATATATATATATATATATATATATATATATATCACTAAATCAAGACAAAAAGACAAACTCAGTAATAATATAGCCAGCAGCATGCATAAAAAAGTTATGTTGTATTGCAAGAGAACATTTTCTGCTATAATAGGCTAACTGTTCACATTTTCACATTTTCAATGCAAAGATGTTTTTCACACGAGACATCTGCACTTTCATCTAAAAATAGGGAATACTTTACATCAGCCATATCATTTAACAACTCACTTTGTAGTTCTGGGCTAATCACATTGCAAATTAAAGAACTACATTTTGTACGTTTAAACGTACAAAGACAAAGCGCGGCAGTGCTGTTATTCACTAACCAGCATTTTTTACCCAAAATGTGCGGTATTGCCATTTGATAACTTTAAATAGTCAAATTATAAAAATATAAAAATTTATAGGCAAAACATTGACTTTTTTGAATTCCAGCATTCTCCTAAAATTATTTTTCATTCTCCTACTTAATTTTAGGAGAATTTTTTTCTCCACAGCCCATTCCATTTTCCTATTTTTAGAGAATTCTCCTACATCTGGCAACCCTGCATTTCAGTCACCTATGATTACGTAACATGGTGAGAAGTTTGCTGCTCAATCGCGAGTTAATTATATTGGCTTTGGCTGAACTGCAATACCAACGGTGATATTCTAAAACCTAATTCTAATTCGTGTTGGTTCTGAATCGTACAAAATATTAGACTCCATTGGGGGCGTGTCTCATCGCGACAAATTAGGTTTCAAACGTTCATCAACATTCCAAATATTAAACATTACTCCTATTTTTCACTTCTGTAAAATTGGGGTTTTGCTACATACCAGGTTTTGGAATAATCACCATCGGCAGATATTGTATCTGCAATGTGTGCACATTACAGATACAAAATAACAAGAACAAATTTGTAACTTTTTAAACCCTTACCAAATTTGAATTGTTTTACTTGTATTCGCCCAATAGGCTAATACACGATGTTTCATTCTCACAAAGATAAATTTTCTTGAATCTGAGATTTCCACAACACAAACACTCAAGACGCTAATGGAAGACTGATGAAATCTGAACCCTGTTGAGCAGAGTTGTCAACTCTGCTGTTTTCGTTTCCAGTCTTTGGTTTTATTTTCAAAGTGAAGCCAAAAATGATTTTTTTATTCGATTTCGTACTTTATTAAGGAAGTCATTCAGGAGCTGAAATTGCAGCTAATAAAGGTTTGCAAATAATCGAAAGTCATTCAAATTTCGGTAGAAATGAAACATGGTATGTTTGGGGACTTCAAATTAGTAGGCGGAGTTGACGGATAATCTCATCCAACTCAGTCTGAATGAGATGTACAAGCCCCGCCTTCGTAGGCGTAGACAAAGAGGTAAAGGAAAGACATTTTCAGGCACCAATCAGTAACTATTCCATAAAAATATAAATACAATATGACGTGACTGAGAAAATGGCTAATTAAATAAACGCTTTTAATAATCTTTATTTTAATAATTATTCTCATTTACAAAAATTACAACATTTGTTTCTAAGATCTGAAAGTATATTATTGAGATAAGCGTAAATACAGCGCTTTTGACACTCTTTCATGCTCAAAATAACAACCAACCAACGAGTGTTCAGAACAAATTTTTTGTCTTTTCTTTCCAGGTACAAACTCTAACAAAACTATTTGCATCACATTTCATTAACACCATTACATACGTATTACTATAAATGTAAATAAAAATAACAGAGTACATCCATATTTTTAGTAACAAACAGAAATTCAGTTATTCTCTCGCGATTCCATTCATCAAAAGTGTCTTAATTTATTCAGTAGTTATTTCTATTCTACTATAGACCACAATCATGTTTACCAAACACTGCACTGTGAAGTTGCTCTAATATTCTTTTTAACCAGTTTTGAAAAGTGCTGCTTTACTGGGAATTTTATATTAACTCATTAGTAGAATAATGACAAACAATTGTTGGTAGGAAATTCTACCAATGGGCACTGATTGGTTAATAATAATAATTTGTTTTATTATTTCTTCCCTGAGCCACGAGACGTTAGGTTAAAAAGTATATATACACAGTACGTATATATATGTGACCGAAATCTAGGTCTAAATTCAGTGAAGCTTCGGTCTATTTTAAAATAATTTGAAAGATTTTTATCAACTATTTTTACACTATCATAAAATTATGCGAGTTAGGTCTATAAAAGTTAATGGGGTAACATATCTAAGGAGTAATGAACAATAGTTGAAATAGAGGAGAGCTATGATTCGTGATGAAGAGGGTATTTTCGTGATGAAGAGGGTATTTTCGGTTATAAAAGGTATAAAAATAGTAACTAGGAAGCTCATTTTCCCAGGACGGTGGGAAGGGAGTGCGTGCCAAGGGGTCACCTTTAACCCGAGTATTAACGGGCTAAACAGCCAATTCAACCCAACCCAAGAGCCAGCAGGCGGGAGCGAACCAGTGCCTCACCGCTCAGAGTCCGCCACCGTAACCACTGAGCTACCGGGCGCCCTAATTTCAGTTCTATTGTAATATTTAAAAATGTCATGAATGTAATATCAAATAACGAATGTTATCCGAAATTAGTTTAATGTTAATGATACATTTCACGCACAAAATGCAAAATTCACAAATATTTCACAATTTGTACACAGGGTGGCGCAAAAGTCAAAAACCGGTCGTGACTTTTGCGCCACCCTATACATACAGGGTTGACATAAGTAAATAAACATTTTCGGTTTTTACAGTTTTCTTTTATTTGATAATAAAAGTCAATAAATAATAACGGATTTATTGAATCAATATATTTAGAATCGTGTTGCTTTCCCCTTTAAACCATTATGTAAAAGTGACACGTTCTGGCATTCCATTGATGAACTTTGCCATTTGTTCTTGAGGACAATCATCGTGGTGTCTATTTACTTTTGTCAACTATATAATTACACAAAAATTTGCTTACATACTACTGCTTATAAAAATCAGGGGGAAACTAATTACAGACTCTTTAAAAAGTGAGTTACGTTCATATAAGCTAAAGTTGTATTGTAAAATGAATTAAATAATCATCGTTCGATGATGGGTCAAGAAAGTGTAAAATGGGTAAAAAAAAAAGAAGTCTAAAAGCGTCATAGAGAAGGGATCGAAACTCATTCTAAATTGTCTACACAATTCCACACACCATTTTCAGTCAAGCAGAAAAATGAAATCCAAGCCTAAAATTCTAGTTAGGACGCGACGTTTGGAACTCACTCACTCACTCACTCACTCACTCACTCACTCACCCTTCCTGCCTTTCTCTCTCTTTAAAAAGAGAAACCGAAGGACTTACGAGCAGCAATAATAATAATGTGTGGGGTTCTTTAGCCTGCTTCGTAACAGTAAAGGTCATATGACGAAAGGAAAAACACAGCTTAACATGGGATTCAAACCATCTTCGGGTCCCCGTACAGTGATCATCCAATAACTGCCAAACAGACCCAAAATCGCTGATCGAACGGGAAGCGATGCTGTGATGTGGCCACGACGCAGCCCAGTGAAACAAGATTTTTGTCCACGAAACACCAATTATGTACCGGACGAACGACATATAATCGACTTGACATGCTATCGACGAGTATATTGTAGGTTAGGTTAAAGCTAGGTTGGGTTTAATTATTTGGTCTCGTTGACGAAATGGATATAGGTCCTTGTATACAGTGCGATCTTAGTCAAGTTTCAATATACTTACGTGGCTTAAAAGGACCTTTTTTCACGCTCATTGAGCAACCACAGTGAACCCAATTTACAGTGACAATTTCCTAGGAAATTTAGCAAATGACTAGAATCACATCTGCGATATTAATTCCACCGAAAAGGACATAATCAAGTTAAGTACTGCGCGCGCGCGCGCGCGCACACACACACACACAAAATGAGCTTCAATAACAAGTTTGGCATTTCGAGAGCCTAAGTCATAACAGAAAAACCGAGAAACAATAAGATTAACTTTACTCGAGAAGCCTACAATAAATCGCGATTTAAAGTTAAAAAAGTAACATCCATGTTTCATATCCACGCAAGAAAGAGGGAGGTAGGGGCTCGAGAGCCGGTTACCTTAGCCAAAGTTCAATTAAAGTGAAGTGACGGACCTGTCGCGTCGTCGTGACGTAATATACAGAAAAGACAACCGACTAGCTCTAGGAAACAGTGTTCGAACCCACGACTCACAGCGAAGTCTCAGCACTTACGATCGAACCACGAGACGCTCGGTTAAAAATTCTGTATGTATAAATATGACCGAAATCGAGGTCTAAATTCAGTGAAGCTTCGATCTATTTTGAAATAATATGAAATATTTTTAGCTACTATTTTACAATATCTTAAAATCATGTTTCCGTTGAAGAATTGTGTCTTGGAGTCATTCTTTTTAATAATAAAAAAAAGTTATTCCTGAAAAATAATTAAGTTTTCCCTTCAAAAACAAAACAAAAACGTTTGTATGAGGTAAAGTTGAGGAAAAAATTTAGGGCGTGTCCTCAGGAACAGTAAACGCAATATGATCGCAATTCCCTCTCATGTTGTCGCAAAAAAGTTTCTTCAGGGAAGCGGTGTTCACGATTTCAAAACCCACTTCTCCTCCAAAAGTCGAAGGTTTCCACCACCTGGGACTGCAAATAGGGTTACTGATCAGCCCCTTCACGCTCCAAGGGCCCCCGATGTTCACCATGGACAGGCCTGTTAAAGATGGTCCGGCTTCTTCGGCGAGCAGACCTGTCAAGAAGGGACAATTAACATCCGTGTTAATAATCCAACCTACTTTAATTAGCTAGCTAACAAACATAACTATTCACTAATTGACAATTCTAAACATTTAAAAATGGCAGCATTGCACACTAAGGCCGGCTGTGCACAGGATCGTCTTGTGACTCACGAATGAATCGTCAGTCGTGAGTCGCAAGGCGATCCTGTGTGCGGCCAGCCTAACGTTTTGCACCAGTGAAACGCTGGTATCCCTATAGTCAAAAGAGTATATATATATATATATAGTTTGTGTGTGTGTGTGTGTGTGTGTGTGTGTGTGTGAGCTCAAAATTGACGATGATTGATTTGGAATCAAAATGAATTTCATCTTGGAAGGCTTCAGTTGTGTTTTATTTCCAATTTGTGGGCAAAGAAATAAATTTGCACAAATTAATCGTACGTATAAAGACATATAAACGTTCCTAAGCCAGCCAAAATTGCTTTTGAGTTTTGAGTTAATAACATGTCCTGGTAACAATGAAATAACTAATTCCATACGACATCAAGTTTTTTTGTGGTGAATGTTGCAAAGTCATCGATTTTTAAAAATTTCTTTTTCAAATATCTTTAATAAGACTAGTAATAATTTTTACAGTGAGGGCCTATGCCACCCCTTATGTACGCCACTGTGTATATACTATTCTGACTGTGGTATCCCTGTATGCATGCGTGTCAGTCGACCCAGCCCTAACTATGAAAACTTCCAAACAGACAAACACACAAACACAGACAAATAGGGTAAGTAAACCTTTTATAAAATATAATGAACTCTATGAAATGTACTCGCTACAGTAAGAAAAGAACTCTCAATGAAATGAACTTACCAACGTAATACTCCACTGCGTCGACATCTCCGTAAATATCCTCCAATTCCTTTGAGAGTTCGTCTTCTCCAGTGAGTTCGCGGAAACTTTCGTAAGGCTCGAGTCCAAACCTCTTTCTGAACTGATTGAAAGGTTGGAACCTCATTTTGCGGCTGTTGTTTATCTCCTTCACGAGAACGGGTTCGATCACCGCCGGGTGATTTCGCGCTGTCAACTGTTAATCGGAGTTAAAATAATGGGGGGTTACTTGTGATGACGTTACAACTACATACAAACGAACGAACTAAACAGATTCGGACTGAGCAAAGAAAACACTACGTTTCATCCAACTGACTTGAAGTCCAAGTCAAGTCTGTCGCGTTCTTTCCGTCTAAACCTCAAGATCCGACGAGACTTGACACAAGTTTTGCCGAAGCCAACTCCGGATGTGGCTAGAGAAAACGCGAGGTACGTTTTTGCAAACAAGCAAATTGTCGTTTATAGAATCAAAAGGTATTTCAAGAATTCATTGTATTAGTTAGGCCCATATATGAAAAAAAAGTTATTTTATTGATGTTAGAAGGCTATATGCTACATTAAATTTACACATTTATAAGCCTTAAGTAAAGAATTGGCCTTCAATCATTGCAATTTTGGGCCTATATTGGCCAAGACTAGCGTTGCTGTTGCGAACTCAAACCAAGACCACAGTCTAAGCCATATTCAGTCTTACTGTGAGTTAGATTCATGAGAAAAGCCTGAAGTTAAGACCCTGCTGCCCTGTATTGAGTGCCCAGATGAATTGCTTAGCCTTTAGCTCATGAATTATGAAGTAGACCTAGCCAAAAGTGAGCCTAACTGAGTTTTGTTTACATTTGACGTCACAAACTCAAATTGCCGCGTTCTTTTCGTCCACAAATCTGACTTGGAGTCCGTGAAAGAATGTGACTTCAAATCAAGTTTTGGACAAAACGAAACCGTCTTAAATTTTCTGGCGATGTGACTGACTCGCTCAACTTATACATTGAAAACGCGTCGCGTTTATATATACACATATGGGGTGAATTTCACAATTAAACACGTGAAAATAATGGATAATGTAAACCCACAAGGAAAAAGAAAAAATGATTCCAAGGCCTTTCGTGTATTCAACAATACACCTCGTCAGGGTACTGACGAGGTGTACTGTTGAATACACGAAAAGCCTTGGAATAATTTTCTTTTTCTTGTAGGTTTGCATCATATATATATATATATATATATATATATATATATATATATATAATAAAATTCATTTTCATAAAGAATTAATAAAAAGGTTGAGAAAAAAGTTAAACAGGGCAAAAGGTATTTAATACTCACAGCTCCTGCTCTATTCTTGGCCATGGCCTCGATGAAGGTTTCCAGACCGTGTTTGAAGACGGCCGCGTTCGAATACGCCATGTCCATGATTGTGTAATATGTGCCATTCACCTGTACAGAAGAGGAAACATTTGTATGTAGTTTCGGATAAAAAAGTTTGGCTATAAAAAAATTTCTAAAAAAAACAAAAAATTACTGATTGGCAATTTTCTGTCTTTCTTTGGATATTTATCAATTTAGTATTATTTTTCTTTAATTTTTGGTTTCTTGGCGACCCTTTTTCCCCGAAACTACAAATGAGATAAAATCACTCGATTGTTTCTTAAATGACCTGACGAAAATCTTGCATTCCTATTAAACACACACACACACACACACACACACACAGTATCTCCAAAAACTTAAGGTTAAAGCGAATATTTTTTCTAAGTTACTTACGTGAATGCCATCTGGCACTAAAGGGTGCCAGTGGTACAAATGGTCAAACTCGGCGTGGATCCTGTTGTGGAACTGGAACCTCGTGCCATGAATTACTTCGGGATCAAACTTCAACTTCACTCTATACTGACTCAAATGTTGAACGTAATCTTCAATCGTGATTTTGATAACTTCACCTGGAAACGTAAATAAAAAGGTTTATGTTAAGAACGGGTAAATAACGTCCCAAATCACGATTCCCAGGGCTCAGTCGTGACCACGTCGCGACACCGCTTCCCGTTCGATCAGCGAGGTTGATCTGCATCGGGTCTGGGTAGAGTAATTGGATGGGGGACCGTCCTCCGCGTTCGGATGATATACCGACCCGTGAGTGGGATTCCGCGTAAAAGCTGTAGGTCCCCTTCGTCACATAACCTTTATAGCCGTTACTAACGAGGTTAAACACAATCGCCAGAAATCATCATCCCTATTCACACCCCGTACCCTAAGAAGGGGTACAGAGTCGGCGTGAACTACAAAGGGAGTCACCTGAACCCGAGCATTAGCAGAGTATAAGCGGTCGGGTACAACTTAAACCGCGAAGGCGAAGGTGGGAGTTATAATAATAATGTTTGGGGACCTACAGCTTTACCTGGGATCTGAATGTTGCTTAACTTCGTTCATCTAACGGGAAGCAGTGATGTGACTTTTTTTATGCAGGAAGGAAGGGCCAAGGCAAATGCCCACAAAAAACGCCCCACCCCAATCTCCCACCCTCGGAAAAGAAAGAGAGAGCCAAAAATCAAGATTTAAAGTTTTGAGATGCTTGGACACTCTACGTTTGAAAGATTGGAGGTCAAAGACTGAGGGAAAGATGGATTGACGTAACGTAGGGAAACCATGAGAGGCGCCTTAATCCCTGAAATCTGGTCCACCCCGAGACTCTGATTTCCCATGGAATGATTACTGCTTCCGTGGCCGGGACCTTTCCGAGCGTGCCGAGCGTATCACGGAGGTGATTCTCTCGGGCATGAAGGTGTACATTCCATATTCTATTCTTACTACTGATGCAAAAAAAACCGTGGTTAAACTTTACTTGTTCTAATGCTATCCGCAACAGAGAGGAGGCTTTCAGAAGGTACCGTCGCCATCCAACCCTTGACTCTCACTCAGCTAATATTTCTGCCTGGAATCGTGCAAAATCTGTTCTTCGACTCGCCAAAAATTCCTTCATCCGACAAAAATGTGAAAACCTCTCCAATTCTAATTCTTCTCGCTCTTTATGGCATCTAGCTAAAAACTTCTAAATCAACTTTACTTCCTCTTCTTTCCCTCCTCTTTTCCATTCCGATGGCTCAGTTGGTCTCTTCTCCTGAAAAAGCTAAAATCTTCGTTCAAACTTTCGCTTCCAACTCAACTATGGACGATTCCGGTGCTGTTTCTCCATCTCCTCCTCCCTCTGACTTTATTATGCCAGAAATTAGAATCTCTTCCAAAGATGTTGTTTCTGCCCTATCTGGGCTCAACTCTAGGGAGGTGTACGATCCTGATGGTGTTTATCCTGTTGTTGTTGTTAAGAACTGTGCTTCTGTGCTGACACCCTCCCTAGGCAAACTCTTTCGTCTTTGTCTCTCATCTGGTACTTTTCCTTCGTGCTGGAAGTTCGCTTTCATTCAGCCTGTCCCAAACAAAGAAGGGTGACCGCTTTCAACCCTCCAACTATCGTCCAATTGGTTCGAGTGTTGATCGATATTTTATATCTTTCATCTCCTCAACCGGTCACTTCTCGAACAACCTTCCTCAACCCATCTTTCCCCCTTTCCATGACCTCCTCCAATCTTTCAAACGCAGACTGTCTAGGCATCTCGAAAACACTGAACCTTGATTTTAGCTCTCTTCTTCTTCTATTGGGGGGGGGGGGGGGTCGCTCTTGAGGGCATTCGCCCTTGGCCCCTCCTTCCTGCATAAAAAAAATATATAGCTATAATTGAGACCCCCTTAGACCCTCCCTCCATGGTATATACTCACCAACGATGATCAGTCTCGCCGTATGGTACAGCCTCTCGTCGTCCCAATGCGGGTGTTCCGCCTTCAGTATGTCGCATACTCTGTTGTGTTCTCTTAACCAGATGGTAGCGTACACCTGTCGGGATATGGGTACATTAAGAGATCACACACACACACTTATTTAGCCAATTAATTAAAGAAGACAGACTCCTTATATGAACCCTTCATATATATATATATATATATAATATATATGATGAATAAAACCACGAAGGAAAGGAAACACAAAATGGTGCTCAAGCGCTTTCGTCTAATGACATCCTCAGGAACACTGAAGTACATAAAAAGGTTACAGCCTATATATAGGTTACAGAAAGAAAAAAAAAGAAAAAATAAATAACATACATACACACACACACACATATATATATATATATATATACATACATACATATCTATATATACAAATACATACATACATACATACATACATATATATATGCAATAAACAGAGAAGTAAAAATAAAAAATTAAAAATTAAAACCTTAAAGGATTACCAGTGAGGCGTACAGATTTGTAAGGAAAAATATCGATTTTTAGCACAAGATCAAATGGATTATAAAAATACAAATTTATACTGGAACTCTGCCCGGGTTTTAACACACTGCTGCCTATGGTCAGGTTTCGATATATATAAAAAAATAAAATGCAAATTAAAAGTTAATAAAGTAGCAGACAAGTTTACCAAAGATTTAATGTTTTACCCTTCTTATCTAAATCTGTTTTAAAGGAATTCAAAATAACAGGATCGAGTTGAAAAAGACCTTTGCTTATGTTGAAGTTATTTGAAAGTTGGATAATGGCAGACTCAAGAATATTTCTATTAACAATGTTGCTGGAATGGAATAAAACTGAAGCATTATTCCAATCAATACAGTGGGCTAACTCTGACAAATGGACAAAAAGGGCACTGGACAACTGTCCTGTTCTAACGGAATATTGATGCTGTTTTATACGTGTGTGCAAATCCTTTCCCGTCTGACCTATGTAAAAGGAATCACATTGTTTACAGCCAATTTTATAGATAATGCCTGAATTATTGGTAGGGCTATTTTTTATTATGATATTTTTCACAATATTAACACTCGTACTTTGTAAAAAAAATATTTTAGTACTTCCATTTTTCCCGGGCTTTTTAGGCATTGCTAATGTACTTAAACTTTTGGATATTAATGTAGTATTTTCATATAACAATATTGTGAAAAATATCATAATAAAAAATAGCCCTACCAATAATTCAGGCATTATCTATAAAATTGGCTGTAAACAATGTGATTCCTTTTACATAGGTCAGACGGGAAAGGATTTGCACACGTATAAAACAGCATCAATATTCCGTTAGAACAGGACAGTTGTCCAGTGCCCTTTTTGTCCATTTGTCAGAGTTAGCCCACTGTATTGATTGGAATAATGCTTCAGTTTTATTCCATTCAAGCAACATTGTTAATAGAAATATTCTTGAGTCTGCCATTATCCAACTTTCAAATAACTTCAACATAAGCAAAGGTCTTTTTCAACTCGATCCTGTTATTTTGAATTCCTTTAAAACAGATTTAGATAAGAAGGGTAAAACATTAAATCTTTAGTAAACTTGTCTGCTACTTTATTAACTTTTAATTTGCATTTTATTTTTTTATATATATCGAAACCTGACCATAGGCAGCAGTGTGTTAAAACCCGGGCAGAGTTCCAGTATAAATTTGTATTTTTATAATCCATTTGATCTTGTGCTAAAAATCGATATTTTTCCTTACAAATCTGTACGCCTCACTGGTAATCCTTTAAGGTTTTAATTTTTAATTTTTTATTTTTACTTCTCTGTTTATTGCATATATATATGTATGTATGTATTTGTATATATAGATATGTATGTATGTATGTATATATATATATATATATATATATATATATGTGTGTGTGTGTGTGTGTGTGTGTGTGTGTATGTATGTTATTTATTTTTCTTTTTTTTCTTTCTGTAACCTATATATAGGCTGTAACCTTTTTATGTACTTCAGTGTTCCTGAGGATGTCATTAGACGAAAGCGCTTGAGCACCATTTTGTGTTTCCTTTCCTTCGTGGTTTTATTCATCATAAATATTTTTCACGTGTTACTTTCGTGAAATAATTTTCATATATATATATATACTAGACTGGACGCTAGCTTAAAATGGTGTTGATTTGCCAATCTGGTTGGGTGACCTTGGTGTTACAGCACACAAAGAAATCGTTTTGTAACTATTTTTAGTTACATAATTACATAATTAAGGTTACCAAATCTCTCATTAAGCCTCGTGTATTCCTATCTTATCCTGTCTCTCTCAGGATGTTGGGGATTGGGGAGGGTTACATAAATGGATAAGTTTTATCACCCCCCCCCCCTCTTAGAGGAGACCTAAAATAATAACCATAATAATATATTAACCAATATATAATATATATATATATATATATATAAATGAATTGCTGTTCTCTCGTTGCAAAGAAACGTGATATGATTCGAGAAAATGTTCATGAGCAAAAACAAATATTGGCAAAAGTAAGTTTAAAGAATGAAAGAGTCAATTCACTCGCAATAAAAACCCGCCTTTTTTTTTTCGTACACGCAATATTTACACGCCTCAAGTAGAAAGAAAACGGACAACCCACACTTGGTTTTGCGTCAATAACCCTGTTTCTATGGTGACCGACAGAACGCCTCCCCCCCCCCCCCCCCCTCCCAATACACGTACGATACGATTTATACAGCCAACGCGTGAGCATCGAATAACACTGCCCAACAAAAAAAAACATTTTTTGCTGGTGATTTAATTCTAAGACCTGTTTCTGGATAATATTGATGTGCTGATTTCAAAAATCACCTTAGATTTTGTCCATCACATCAGGTTTTCGTGCAATGCAATATGCCTATTTTGGGTGATCCATGAAGGGCACTTATCAAAATTGATGATTTTTGAGACCTGTTAACAGCTGTTTTGCTGTTAAAATTTTATCTGTGGAATATGCAAATCTGTGCATTAAATCTAAAGGTCATGTACAACATATTAAAATCTTGGGTATCTGTGATTTCCCCAGGTGTGAGCGTGACGTCATGATCATGGATTCATTTTTTTGCTTATTTAAACACTTTTAATCACTTTATGTGTCAATATTACCATTGTATATTAAAGTTCACTCCCTGCACAATTGTTTACTTTTCCATGCTGATTCTGAGTATGTAAAAACTTATTTTTTGAAAAGAAAAAAAATTGGGCATAACCCTGCCAAAATGCGATATCTCCGTATTTGATTGCTCGAAAACCTGACGTGATAGGCAAAAACTAAGGTGATTTTTTAAATCAGCACACCAAAGTTACCTAAAAACAGGTGTTAGAATTAAATCAGCAAATCAGCAAATCGCTACATCATCCAAACGCGGAGGACAGTGGTCACCCATCGTCGCTTAACCTCACTGACCAAACGGAAAACGGTGTTGCCACGTGACCACCACGACTCACGATCCGCGTCCACCTCCAGTCTACGAATTCTGACCCTCTGCTCGAGTCTTAATCAAAGATTCTTGAAGGAGGAACACTTACGAAGAGTCCCGGCAGGAGGGCGTAGAAAGGGTGTCCCAGGGCGAACTTTGCCTCTTCCGGGATGGGAACTTGCGGTGGATAATCCATTTTGACTCCTTCAACGTCTCTTAAAAGCGGGGGAAACTCTCCTCCCTGGACTACCTGAAGAAGGTAAATTATAAAAAAAAAGGTTAATTTCAAATTGATTCAGACAGACAGATGACTCTCATACACACATACATACATACATGACGCGAGAAAGAGCGGGAGTGCATGCGGCGTTAAAGCACCAAGGCCCAGGCTGAAAGATAGAGAAGGTGGTGATCGCGGGTAAAGGACCCTGAATCAAAAGTAGCACCAGGGCCCGTGATTCCTCACCCGAGCCTTGCATACATACATACATACATACATAAACATGTAATTTCAACGATGAGGTCATTGAAAAACACAGAAATTTGTAATGACAATAAATATAGACAAAAGAACACTTGTAATTAATTAATTAATAATTATTTCACCTGAGTTTTCAATTTGCCATCTTTCTTCGATCTCAATCCTTGTCTGGTCTGTTCCGTCAAGCCATAAATATGGGATACATCTACCTGAAATTATGATATAAACAAAATATACATACAGTATATATATATATATATATATATATATATATATATATAGCAACTGTACCAGTCGAAAACACTATTTTTAAATTTTTTAAAGTATATATATATATAAGTACTCACTCAGTTATTCATGACTGAGGGGTGTCCCATGGTCACGGATAACCCGACTTCACGGTTAACTCGGTCATGATCACGGATAAGTCACAATTGATAAATTGCGGTTAACTCGATTCATGGTTCATTGAATCACGGATAACCGCTTGAGTACTACAGTATGAATTTAAACTAAGCTATACTTGTTTGCTTTAATAAATAATTAATACAAGTAATAGTCCAGTAACACGTTTCTGGCACAATTTGTGACTTAACCCTTTCATGCCTGAAGTATATTTGCAAGTCTGAAAAATTTGGTGCCAAAATCATCTCAAAAAAAAAAAAAAAAAAAATTATATATATATATATATTTTTTTTTTTTTTTTTTTTAGTTCAGGAAGAACCGATTCGCCTCTACTTAAAGGGCATATCTCAGCGGAAAAACAAAGAAAAAGTGAGAGGAAAGAGAGGAAAAAGAAAGGGTGGAGGGGACAGTCGAAGTGGAAAAAGACCAAGGATGACAAGGACTGCAGGGTCGAGCCCCATCATCCTTGGGTGCTAGGGCCGGGAGGGCGCACGTGAAACCTCCAGGAACAAGCACGTACAAACGAGCACAAAGAGCACTCAAGAGCACGAGCTTAGAACCCCCTTGCGGGGATATAATATATATATATATATATATATATATATATATATATATATATATTATACACATACACACACACATATATATATATATAAAATTTATTTTACATATATACATACTGTATATATTATGGTATTTATGTGAAATCGGCCTTTTTGCAAAAGGGGTTAAGTCGTGATATTTTCGTTAAACAACGAAAATATCATGACTTAACTTAACCAATTGTCAGGGTGGACAGTTGACCTAACCGGGCATTAAATTAACCTAAATCAACTGTCCGCCCTTGACGACTGGTTAGGTTAAGTCATGATATTTTCGTTGTTTAACGAAAATATCACGACTTAACCCCTTTTTCAAAAAGGCCGATTTCACATAAAGGCCGTAATATATATATATATATATATATATATATATATATATATATATATATATATATATTAGGGTGGTTCACAAGCATAATCTGAGATTTCACTTTTGGGTCATTGTTGCTTTTGTTCCTACACTTAGTGTGAATAACTGTGTGAAGTATGGTTGGTCTACGCAGTCGTTAAGAGGTCGCCCAATCATGCATGACGTGTCTCACTAATGACTGATTACTACAGTATGACTAAATTTGGCTTCTTTTGTAGGAATGTGTAGAAATGCCGCCGAAGCAATCAAAAACACGGTCTAGCAGTGAGGTGTGGTTACTAGGGAAGGCAGAGGAGAAGTTAACTAGGGCAGGACTCCCTACCAAGCTTCAAGTCCTCCGGAAATTCATGTTCCACCATCTGGAGGAGAGGAAGACAGAATACAACAGTGCGGTGATAACCATTGAGGCTTTGATCCCGTTTTGGACAAAAGCAAACGTTCCAATGACGGATACCAGATACTGAGAAGAAGCTCCTGAAACTGTACGAGCAATACAAGGGGCTGAAGAAGAACCGCACAAAGAATTTCCCATCCTACAGAATGAAGGAGGACATATTTCGCGGAGACCTTGACGATGTGTTCGATCTTTCACGTCATGACGCCCTCGAGACCATGATGAATGAGGAGGACAAGAACTTCCTTGTCGCTCAGCTCGATAATCCCACTTCCTCCAGCTTTGGCCCGATTGACAAGAAAATGGCTGACCAACAAACGAGGAAGAGGATTCGATGTGAGGCGGAGATGAACCGAGAGGAGAAGGCCAAGCGCGAAGCGGATGCGAGATGGTCCCAGGGAGAACTGGAGGCTTCTAGTTCAAGCACATCTGAATCATCAGATTCAGATACTGTAGTTTTTAAGGAGTCAGCACGAAAACGTTCCACTCCTAAGCGATTGAAGTCTGTGATCACGCCTGACATTTCCTTAGCCTTGGATCGCCACAACATCAGTGACAGGAAAGGAATGGCAGTGGTCGCAGCAACTATTAAATCGCTGGGGCACAACTTGGACGAAGTGTCAATCTCACGCAGCACCATTCGTCGCGTGAGACAATGTACACGTGAAGCGGTGTGCCGCGAAGATCAGGCCACTTTCAAGACCCATGAGACCCTTCTCTTGCACTGGGATAGTAAGCTGCTTACAGATATCTCCCATGGGTTAGAGGTGGTGGACCGTGTGGCTGTGCTTGTAACCGGTAACGGGGAAGAGAAACTCCTTGGAGTTCCAATGGTAGCTGCTGCAACTGGAGCATCTCAGGCTCAGGCGTGCCTGAAGCTTGTGGACGACTGGTCTTTGAGGGGCAACGTTCGAGGTCTTGTTTTTGATACAACTGCGTCCAACACGGGACTTCATGCTGGAGCTTGTACTCTCATTGAAAAGGAGTTGGGTATTGATCTGGTGTGGATCGCTTGCCGACACCACGTGGTAGAAGTCGTCCTTGCTGCGGCCTTCGGTGCTTGTTTCGGAACATCCAGTGGACCTGAAATTGGCCTATTCAAGCGCTTCAAGCAGCACTGGGTTTTCATTGATCGCAGCAAGTTCGAGAGTGCACCCGACAGCCTGTTCATTGAAACAGCAGAGCAGAGGAAGGAAATGGTCTCCTACTACAAAGAGGCTGTCAAAAAGAAGAGCCAGCGGGACGACTATGATGAACTGATGCTTCTCTGCCTCCTTTTCTTGGGAGGGAAGCTTGGTCTTGTGAGAATTCGAAGACCTGGAGCCATGCACCATGCGCGATGGATGGCCAAGGCCATTTACACGTTCAAGGTGTTCCTATTCAGAGATCAATTCACCTTGCTTCAGACCGAGAAACGGAACATCGAGGAACTAAGCCTGTTTATCACGCTCCTTTACGGCCGCTACTGGAACGAGGCCAGTGTTTCATACATGGCTCCATTGAATGACCTCACTTTCTTGCGCCAGCTGAAAGCTCACCCAGGAAAGACGAACGACGCGGCATTTGCCGCGATGAAGCGCCATTTGTGATTCATTTCTGAGCACTTAATCCCCTTGGCACTCTTTGATCCTCGAGTTCACAACATCGTAGCTGTTCCCGAAAAAAGAAAAGGACTCAAGCGCGTGGACGGAAAAACGTTCTCCTCGAGCAATCCCTTGAAATTCTATGCCACCAAACGTTCAGCAATCTTCTTCAACCTCGTCATGCAGCACGGAAGTGAGCAGGCGCAATCATTCCTGTCCAAGACACCAAATGATTGGAACACAGATCCAGCTTACCAAGGAATGAAGGAACGTGTAGAGAAGATGGCAGTGGTTAACGATTGCACAGAAAGAGGAGTTGCGCTCATTAAGGCTTTCAACAGCACAATCACGAAGGATGAAGCGCAAAAGCAGTACCTTCTCCGCGCAGTCGCTCAGCACCGCAAGGAATTCAGAGCCGACTAAAACTGGTCTCAAGAAGGCCTAAAGATCTTCAACTGTGTGCATTATTTGTTCCGCTTTATAATTTCATATATTATATATATATATATATATATATATATATATAATATATATATATATATATATATAATATATATATATATTAGTCATAAATTGTCAAGTCATTATTATCCTTGTTCAATACATGTTCCAGTCATAAATTGTCAAGTCATTATTCAAATTGTTTCATTTTGAGCAAGTGCATAAAAAGGTCCTAGAGCAAAGATAATTGGCACGTTTATTCGAATAGAATAAGGGCAGATGTGACCGAATTTAAAATTCCAAAAAACGCTGTTGTGGACCACCATAATATATATAGATATATATATATATATATATAGTGTGTGTGTGTGTGTGTGTCCCCCTTATCACCCCAATTTTCTTTTAGGACTGGAGATTGTTTAATCCCTTTCGAAACGGCCAAAAAGGTCATGTGACACAGAGGACCTGCAATATAAACCTTTACGTGGGTTCCGAACTGGGAATCACGAGTAACTACATCATTTGAACGAGGAGGTGCAGAGGACAGTCACCCACCCATCCAACTATTGATCAAACCCAGCGTCGATAACCTCACTGCCGAACGGGATGCGGTGTTGGCGTACGCTTTTTCAGAAAATATGACGGTACCACAACTACACTAATATTAATAGTTACCCCTCCTGATCCTTTCGTCATCTTGCCATCGGAGCTGTAATCCGTTCTGAAGAACTGGTGAGTAAAGTGCTGCGCGTAATACTGGAACAGCAGGTTCGACCCATGGGGCTCTGGCTTGAACTCGCGACGAAGGAAAATTCTCTTAAAAAGCTCAGACGGTTCTACCAACTTTTTGGGTCCTGTCAATAAGAAAACCTCTACTATTTTAAACTATAATAAAGATGCGAGGAATTACGGGGTTAAGGAATTATGCCGAGTGCGGGATAAGAGTTTCATAGTCCAAACTCGCATTCAGTCAAAAAAAATTTTATTGTTATAAACAACCCTTTCTTTTTCCGACTGATAACGGAACTTTTGGCGAATTTCTCGCATACCCTGAACCTTACTCATCGTAAAGACGAACCTTTGACGCCCATGGGCGTAGGACAATCGAGTGGCACGGGCGGCAGAGTCCTCGCGAAGTAGGATTCGTTGTAGTAGGCGTCCAGAGTGATGTAAGAGTGATCACTTTCGTACCGAGGCGGTGAATCTATCAAGTCTCCCCGAGCTACGTAATTAATTAATTAATTAATAAGTAAATTATAAGAATTCAAATAATTAAACTAATTAATAATCAAATATTTTTGTTTTTCTTTTCACAAACGACAACTACTCATTGAACGACACTCACAAAGAATTCCGAGGTCTTCACTACCTCGAATACACAAACCTTTCGACATAAATATAAATATACAAATGTACAATTTCGGGAGAAAAAAGGTCGCCAAGAAATACAATTTCTAAAAACCATAAAAAAAAAAAATTGGTAATTTCGTTTCCCTTCGAATATTTTATTTACGTTTGGTGAGACAAATCAAATTTTATTACCAATTATTAATTTTTGCTTTTTCGAAATTTTTTGAAGCTACTGCCGAGGGTCAGTTGGTAAAACAATTACCCCTATAAGCCAAGTGAATACACTGAGATCGGGTGTTCGATTCTCGATAGTGTTGGTTAATAATACTCCGGGGTTATGGACCGCATTAATTGGCCTGAGCACTATGCCAGTTCCTGGCCCTCCTCATTGATCATTATCATATCGAAAATAGAAATAAATGTACTCACATAAATAGACATATTTCATTAATATCTTCTGCAAGGGTCCAATCTTGTTAAGGATGGTCCATAATAAAGGATTTTTAGTCAGGAGATCGTGCATGAACTGCGGCGATGGTTTTAATTTCTTCCTGATCGCTTCTGACCACGTAGCTGAAGAAGGAAAAGGATGGGTAAAGTTCGTGCGTGGATTAGTCTCTCGCCGGGTTTGGGGCTATTGAAATCGATTGGATTTACGATTACTTCACCCAATTTGGTAAAGCGAAAGAGTTGTAACAATCTTACGAAGATTACAAAAAGAAAATCCGCTGAAGGTTAGTCTAGCAGCATTTAAAAGTGTTTACAATTAACCGAGATTGAAAGACGGAGAAATTAATAACACTGAATGTGGATTTGTGAGTTTCAAAAATCTCGTCTGGAGGGTGAGCGGGATTAACTCTCGAGTAAGTCGCCCGAGTCCGTGGGACGACGACGGTGAGAATCCAATCCAAAGCATTCACAACCCGAATTCAATCTCTAACTAATTCCTTTCCCCACCTAATCTAACCCGCGCCTCAAAATCCGTTATGTTTAACGTCTTCTGTACGAGCGGTAGACGATACTATACAAAAACTGATCTCTAGGCCCTTTTGATCACCTCCAATTTAAAAATAAGGTAACACCCACACGCGACACGAAACGTGATATGATACAATTATTCCTTTTTTTTTTTGTCGATTTCATCGTTGATTCACCTCGGAAGTGTCTTTTCACAGCGCGCGTCCAAGAGAGAAAAACATTTTCGCGAGAGAAAAGCTATGTTGGTAAAAAGGTTTAATACAAATCATTAAAAACCCGGTAAAAGATCCGTAACCGACAAAAGGCGGACGACGAAGGGCGGGGAGTCTACCAAAATTAAAAGGAGGGACGAAGTGTCAGGGGTCAAGGAGACCCGTAATATTCGTATCATTCCGTAAAAAGACGGAGAACCGCGAATGGCACGAAGCGCTCATCACAAACATCACAAACTCCATTACGGAGCCAATATGATACCACTCGCCAACGCCTACAAGATTGACGAGAAGTAGGCCACAATGAGGTTGTAGGTTTGATATGATGAAGTTTCTCATTCGAGAGAGCTTGCCACAATTTCAACCACAAATTATTCTAATGTACAGGGTGTTTCAAAAGTCCGGAATCAGGAAATACTAATACTACTTCTACTACTACTAATAATAGAAAAATAAATATTCCTATAATTCCAGACTTATGTTTCAAAAGTCCGGAACCATAGGAATATTATTTTTCAATTATAAAATATATATATATATTAAAAATATTTCCTATGATTCCGGACTTTGGAAATACCCTCTATAAACCCTTTGCCTGGAAGTCACGAGAACCTGTAAATGTTACGCCCTATATATATATATATATATATAATATATATATATATACCCTCCTCCTCTGCAAAAGACTGTATGACGCAACGCTTTTAACTAAAAAAAAACCTCAAGGATTTCGGATCATTCCTGTTTTGAATTCTAAAAAATAAGTGCGTTGGAGTCTGCCTCTTTTTCGTTCGTGCATAGAATTACTTCATAGCCAAGTCGCGAATAGCGTGATCAGATCAACGTCAGATCCCGTCAGATCAACGAGGTTAAGCTACGTTGGATTTGTTCGGGAGGTTTGACCACCGTGTGTCCTCTCCGCGTTCAAACGATGTAACGACCCTTAGACGGCTCGGATCCCGGGTAAAGCTTCGTAGGTCCTTCCGTCACCTCAACTGTGCGGTTACGAAAGGGGTTAAACAGCCCCAAAACATCAAATCATTATCCGTAACTGGTAATTGAACGAGTAGTATAGCCGCGTTTAGGGAGATGCTCTACACCGTCTATGATGCAATCTACCCTTTTGCGGCCACAATGAGAGCCACATCAGCGAGTAGTATAGCCGCGTTTAGGGAGATGCTCTACACCGTCTATGATGCACTCTCACCTTTTGTCGGTCATTACTACTCAGTCACATGCAGCTCTCATTGTGGCCGCAAAAGGGTAGATAGTATAGCCGCAAAAAGGGAGACAGAAAATGGATCGATTTGAAAAATCCCCCCCCCCCCCTTGAGATGCTCCACACCGTCTATGATGCAATCTACCCTTTTGCGGCCACAATGAGAGCTGCATGTGACTGAGTAGTAATGACCGACAAAAGGGGAGAGTGCATCATAGACGGTGTAGAGCATCTCCAGGGGGGGGGGGGGATTTTCAAATCGTAGTATAGCCGCGTTTAGGGAGATGCTCTACACCGTCTATGATGCACTCTCCCCTTTTGTCGGTCATTACTACTCAGTCACATGCAGCTCTCATTGTAGCCGCAAAAGGGTAGATTGCATCATAGACGGTGTAGAGCATCTCCCTAAACGCGGCTATACTACTTTCTCAGTAGTAGTATAGTCGAAAAAAGGGAGACAGAAAATGGATCGATTTGAAAATTTCCCCCCCTGGAGATGCTCTACACCGTCTATGATGCAATCTACCCTTTTGCGGCTACAATGAGAGCTGCATGTGACTGAGTAGTAATGACCGACAAAAGGGGAGAGTGCATCATAGACGGTGTAGAGCATCTCCAGGGGGGAGGGAAATTTTCAAATCGATCCATTTTCTGTCTCCCTTTTTGCGGCTATACTACTGAGCAAGTAGTATAGCCGCGTTTAGGGAGATGCTCTACACCGTCTATGATGCAATCTACCCTTTTGCGGCTACAATGAGAGCTGCATGTGACTGAGTAGTAATGACCGACAAAAGGGGAGAGTGCATCATAGACGGTGTAGAGCATCTCCCTAAACGCGGCTATGCTACTTGCTCAGTAGTATAGCCGCAAAAAGGGAGACAGAAAATGGATCGATTTGAAAATCCCCCCCCCCTTGGAGATGCTCTACACCGTCTATGATGCACTCTCCCCTCTTGTCGGTCATTACTACTCAGTCACATGCAGCTCTCATTGTAGCCGCAAAAGGGTAGATTGCATCATAGACGGTGTAGAGCATCTCCAGGGGGAGAAATTTTCAAATCGATCCATTTTCTGTCTCCCTTTTTGCGGCTATACTACTGAGCAAGTAGTATAGCCGCGTTTAGGGAGATGCTCTACACCGTCTATGATGCAATCTACCCTTTTGCGGCTACAATGAGAGCTGCATGTGACTGAGTAGTAATGACCGACAAAAGGGGAGAGTGCATCATAGACGGTGTAGAGCATCTCCCTAAACGCGGCTATACTACTGTAGTAGTATAGCCGAAAAAAGGAAGACAGAAAATGGATCGATTTGAAAATCCCCCCCCCCCCCTGGAGATGCTCTACACCGTCTATGATGCAATCTCCCCTTTTGTCGGTCATTACTACTCAGTCACATGCAGCTCTCATTGTAGCCGCAAAAGGGTAGATTGCATCATAGACGGTGTAGAGCATCTCCAGGGGGGGGAATTTTCAAATCGATCCATTTTCTGTCTCCCTTTTTTCGGCTATACTACTAACATCGATAACTTTTATACTTTACATTTAATTTAATAAAAAGTTCGTATTTTTATTTTACATTTTTATTTACAATTGATAAAATTATCGACTTGAGTCCAACTTTCATTGTTTTTTTTTCAATTTTACCGTAAATTGTTTTCTTGTTTTCAGTCCGGTTTTTACTTTTTATATTTCAAAATTGTCTTTACTTTCAATCTCTTGTTTACTTGCAAATTCGTTTAACTTGGAAAGTCTTCATTTGCCATTTCTTCCAACTTGCACACTTTATTTTATCTATTCGCATTTTCCCTGATCTGGATCACCCGAAGATCAGCCCCCCAGCCTTCTTTAGTTAGCCTTATAAGGCTAACTAACGAAAATAGCACGACTTAACCTAACCAATCGTCAAGGGCCTACAATTAACCTAACCGGATATTCAATTAACCATTTTTGAGCAATTAACTCCATTTTAGAGCAATCCAAAAATAAGCACCCTCGTTCGACCCCAATCCAAGAAAAAGCACCCCAAATTGATTTGGGGTGTTTATTCTTGGATTGCTCCTATTGTTTGGTTTATCTTACCGTTTATGACCTGCGAGTATATTGTACTATTTTATGGAATTTATATCTCCTTCCAGTAAAGCTTATCGTTATCTCGAAATTTACTCATTTACTCGAAATTTTAACTTAGGCCAAACCCTTTCAAGGACATTCTTTTTTTTAATGTAAACAAATTTTAAATATTTATAAACTCTTTAGTTTACCATCAATAATAACTCGCCATCCTTATATATAATATATAATATATATAATATATATATATATATATATATATATCCCCGCAAGGGGGTTCTAAGCTCGTGCTCTTGAGTGCTCTTTGTGCTCGTTTGTACGTGCTTGTTCCTGGAGGTTTCACGTGCGCCCTCCCGGCCCTAGCACCCAAGGATGATGGGGCTCGACCCTGCAGTCCTTGGTCTTTTTCCACTTCGACTGTCCCCTCCACCCTTTCTTTTTCCTCTGTCTTTCCTCTCACTTTTTCTTTGTTTTTCCGCTGAGATATGCCCTTTAAATAGAGGCGAATCGGTTCTTCCTGAACTAAAAAAATAAAAAATATACATATATATACAGGGTGGGCCGTAAGTTTCCATACATAGGAAAAATAAACATTTTTTTATGGACAACCATTTTTATTTATATAATATGCTCTACATGGTTGCCATTGTTTTGAAAACACATTTCAATACGTGTTCCCCACTGTTGATGAACACGCATTAGCACAGTTGACGTTATGCTTGTAATGGCGTTGGTGATACGTTCCTTTAGATGATTTATGTCTCGTATCTTTTCCTGATACACCATGGCCTTCAAGTGCCCCCAAAGATAGAAATCAAGGGGGGTGAGATCTGGGAGGCCACTCCACAGGACCACGCCGACCAATCCAAGCATCCGGAAACTGCTGCTGATCCAAATACCGACGCACGTGAAGACCATAATGAGGTGGAGCTCCATCTTGCTGGAAGTAAACTGGGAAGTTACCTTCCTCGTTTAGCAGGGATGGGAAAATCTCTTCTTGCAACATGTTAAGATACCTTTCGGCATTAAGATTTCCACTGACAAAAATTGGTCCAATAATTCTGTCACCCCATATCCCGGCCCACACCATCACTTTACCGGCACCTTGCATCTTCGTCGGACTCAGCCAGTTAGGGTTAGCATTACTCCAATAACGTATGTTTTGCCGATTAACCTCTCCATTGACGTAAACATTTGCTTCATCAGTAAACAAGATCTTACACGCATATTCTTAGGGTATCTGAAACATAAAAACAAACGTTTAATTTTTCCTATGTATGGAAACTTACGGCCCACCCTGTATATATATATATATATACTCTAATACGGTGTGGTTCCCAACCTTTTTGGTATGAACACCCAAAACCCAATTCTAATCCAGCCCCATTATCCCAATCATTAGATATTATTTTTTATAATTTCTGGATCGCGTGTCATTACCCCAGTGGATAATTTACCCCTAAGTTGGGAACCACGGCTCTAATGCACGTAATACTCTTGTTTATTCTTTGTCTATATGACGAGTTCTAAATCTTTGTACCCCAACGCTTAAATGCCATATCCTCATTTCAGCATCCTACTCTCGATAGAAATTTTACATACTAAGAAATTATTTAGTAATCTTCGCAACAATTAAAAAATCTTGCGTACAAAGTGGCCACAAATTTCCTTTGCGGGGAAATTACGGCCTATCTTAGGGCCTTGCGAAGCTCCGAGATTCGATTTGATTTCGAATCGGGAGAGAGGATTCGATTTGATTCGTTAGTAAATGCAAAAAACTTCACTTTTTTCTACGTGAAGGTCAAAATATGAAAATAAAACCCCACTCTAATAGACAGAGTTTATTTCCCCAACAGTTTCGACGCCCACTGGCATCCTCCTCGGGTGGATACAGAAGGAGGATGCCAGTGGGCGTCGAAACTGTTGTGGAAATAAACTGTCTATTAGAGTGGGTTTTTATTTTCATATTGATTCGTTAGCTTGGGCTCCGATTCGATATTTTCGAATCTCCATATTAAGTCCGGTAAAGAACACGAGTGATGTTGTTTTGAAGAACACTTTCGTAAATAAACACTTCTTTTTACTTAGATTATAATTCAATCTATATACTGAGACCAATCTGTCGCGCAATAACGCTTTCATCATCCTTTCATACCATTGCTCCTCCTCACGCAAAGGGACTATAGAAACATACCAAGCAATGAAAATCTTAACGCGAAAGAGTAAAAAGTTGAAACAAAGCAAAGCGCATTTATTTCTATGTTCAGAATCGCTTTAATAATATAGACCAGTGGTACTCATTGCGCGGCTCGCGAGCCAAATGCGGCTTGTGATGGCCTAAGTGGCGGTTCTCGATGCACGAAAATGAGAGAAAAATTTAGATATATATTCAATTTATATAGGATCGTCATCACAAAAGAACAGCTGATGAGCTGTATATATATATATATATATAACTATTTAATTTATTTAACATTATATATACACATATATATTTAAATAGGGTCCCGCGTCTTAAGGTACCTAAGTGCCAAAATTAAAATTCGTCAGAAATCGCCTCCAAAGTTCAGCAATATTCTGGCAATAGTATCTCTGTTATTAATTGAGCTAGAACGTTCATTTTTTGGCTAAATTAGAGTTCTAAGTATGCTAATGAAGATGTTGATGAGTTTTTGGAATAAATTATCATATTTTATATATATTTAAAAAAAAATAAAAAATTTCTTATTATGCCGAACTTTGGGTGAACTTTTGGCTGGCGATAGAGGTGAAAAAAGTAGTTCGTTTCATAAGGTTTTCAACCATACTTCTCGTGTCGTAAGGTCATTATAACCCAAACCACGCGATCGAGGAAGGGTGAAAATAGTGATATCCATCAAAAACACATTTTTGCCTGTGGTGGCGCTTAGGTACCTTAAGACGCGCAACCCCTCATATATATATGAGCTCAGTGTGTATGTTCTGAAGAAGTGGCTCCCTTAAAAAACTTAGTGAAAAACACTGGTATAGACTATAGATCATACAGGGTGTTCCAGAAGTCATCACCCAAATCTGAAGTAGCTGTAACCTTAATTTAATTGCTTTTTAATTTTTTTCCAGATTATAGAAGATCAACCCCAATAATTTGAAGATGGAACACTACACACCACAACATAATTCTAAATAAAATAAATTATTTCCACTTTCTACAGTATTTGTTGTTTTATTGGTTCAAAAGTTATAAGCAAAACAAATGGGGTGACGACTTTTGGGACACCCTGTACATGGTGTCGACAGACGCGCAGATAGGACTGCCTTTTTATACTGTAGTATAGAAGATGTGTGACGTAAATTTAAAACGAAAAGACATTCTCCTTCTAGTAAATAAACAGTATAGCTCGGAATCACAATCATCCGAATTCACCTTCACCCCGTTATTTGAATTTATAAGGTGTCCCACAATGTCTAGTCACCCCAGCAAAATACTAACTCATTTTCGTTTTACTTTCAGACCATTTGAAATGTGTGATAGCCTATAGTGAATATTCGCGACCGAGACCCAAACATAGGAGGCAAATTAGCACTTACCCACGTGGCAATTAAGTCCGTAATGGCCTGTGTTCGTACAGTCACAGTAATAAGTGTTGTTGGGCAGATTCACGCAGATACCCAAATTTTGGCATGGAAATTCGCAGCAAGGATTGTAGTCTGAAATAACCAAAAATCACCAATTACATACAGTGTGTTTATATATGATGTAAGGCTTGTAATCTCGTCTAATGCAAAAAGGCGTGGCAAACGATGGACCAATGAGAGGGGAGAAAAAATTGCATTATCAAAGGTCCTTTTTTTTTTTTTTGTTATTGTTATTCAGGCCGTAATTTCCTTCGAATATCACTCAGTGATATATATATATATATATTATATATATATACAAGTTGCACTCAATAAATGGCCGGAACTGTTTCATTAAAAATATGGCTAATGAATTCTGCGCATTTATTGACTTCACCTGGTGTGTGTGTGTGTGTGTGTGTGTGTGTACATTATGATGGCTTTCAGGTTGAGAATCGACCTATGGTCGGTCGACCCCTCCGAAGGATCTCGCCTCATTTGCAGGATTTGGTGGTGGAGAGAATTAGTTACCCTCCTTCTCCTCCTGCCCTCGCAGCCAGCCACGCATGACTGGTCAAGAACTTTGCGCAAGAACCCGCTCAACTGGTTCTTAAAATCATTCGGGTTGGTGTGCTAGAGGTTCCTCAGTTCTTTTGGCAGGTATTTCCAGTCTTCGTTTTCATGGTCCCCCCGTTCCACCCAGTGCAGAATCTACCTCTTCTCTCATTTCAATGCTTTTCTATTTCATTTCTGAAATTAGGGACACAACCCTCGAGTATTTTCCATATGTATACCACTCTGTACCGCTCGCGTCTTCTTTCCAAAGAGTTGAGTGTCAGGGATAGAAGTCGTGACCAGTGGTCTTCACATCTTTCGTTTCCTCTGTCTTAGACGTAAAAGACCTTTGTATGGCTTCTATGTTTGCAATGTCTCGTTTTCTATATAGGCTTGCGAGTACTGAGCAATACTCACTCACTAGTTGTACTAAACTCTTCCAGATAATTCCCATTACCTTTCTAGCTGCTGTGATTTTCATAATATCGTGTTCTCTGAATTCTGCATCCGATTACATTATTACTCCCAAGATCCTCGACTTGTGGGTTTGGTATTATCCGTTTATCCTGCAGTGTTTTGTACCCTGAACAATGTTTCAATGGCGTTTTTCAATTTTTCTATATCATCTTCTCTTGATATTTCTTTGCATATCTTTGTGTCATCCGCGATACTGTCATTAATACAGGCATCAATGTCTGTAATCATTATTATAAACAGCATAGGAGGGCGCTAATACTGTACCGTGTGAGACAGAGCTGGTGACTTCTGAGACTCCAGATTTAACTCTATCTACTAATAGTCTGCGTTCCTTTGGTTTAAAGTTTGAATACTCATCGTCTCAACTTTCCAGTAATTCCTCTTTTCTTAAATTTGTGTATCATAATTCCATGGTCACATTTATCGAAGACTTTAGCAAAATCAGTATATATATATTACATCTGTATTTTGGCCTTGACACATCGTTTCCAGTATTTTCTCCTGACGGTTTAATAACTGTGATAGGCACGATCTTCCAGCCACGAAGCCACGTTCATTCGGATTAAATAAATTCTTTTCTTGTAGGTAGTAAGCAATTTTACCTTTAATTACCCGTTCGAAACACTTTATAAAGTGAGAGTACAGCTGCTGGCTGACAGTTCTTTGGTACTGTTCTGTTACCTCCTTTGAATAAGGGGGCAATGTCTGCGTTCTTTAATGGTAGTGGAATTTGTCCTGTGTCGAGTGGTTTTTCTTCATTAGCGTGGCAATACTCCTTTTTACACTTCATCAGAAACATGGCACCCCATGTGTCTGGCCTGGTGCTAAATTTTTTCGAATTTGTTGTACAGCCTTAATTACGTCTTCTCTCAAGAACTCTAAATCAATTAATAGGTTCGTGTCCGAACTTGTTCCAAGCTGATTTTGTATCCCTGTCAAAGAATTCATGTGGATTTTCTACTTCTTCTCGGACTTAAGGGTGCTAAACGTGGAATTAAATTGTTCCTTAAGCAGTCCGCTCATTTTTCTGGGTCATTTGTGTATTCGGTCGCCCGCATCTTTTAACGGACCAATACTCTCTTTACATTGCATTTTTCTTTTCACAAACGTGTAGAAGTATTTTGGGCTATCTTTTGTTACCTGCTACCTCGTTTTCCCCCTCCTTTGTCTCGTGGATGAATGGCTTTTTTTTCAGGTCCATTTCTGTTTTCAGTTTTTTTCTCTAGTTCGAGTCTCCTTGCTTCAGTTCTGCATCCATGAGGATTTTTTAAGGTTTGTTTTCGTCGTTTTAATAATATTCTGATTTTTCTCTCGAGTTTGCTAAGTTTTCGTTTTTGTCTCTTCGGAACATGTTTGAGCAAAACAAAAATATATATATATATAAAATGGTGCTCTATGTAAAAAGATAGTTGACTTCCTACTTCCAATTAAACTATGAATACGTTTGACTAAACAAATGTCTTTTACTTAAATTAGCGGTCCAACTTCAAACAATAAGACGTAAAATCTTAAATTAAGGTGTGGCCGAAACTAAACCTTAAATTAAAGCAATGAGAAAAAATTTGTGTATATATATATATATATATATATATATATATATATATATAGAGAGAGAGAGAGAGAGAGAGAGAGAGAGAGAGAGAGAGAGAGAGAGAGAGAGAGAGAGAATGCTCCACTTATAGACGAGACAAGAAATTGACGCCCATCGTGAATTCCAGACAATAAGAAAATCCTACGTATATCTAGTCAAACCACGGTTGTACAACATTTTATTCTATTTTGTGAAATCGAGCAAAATAGCCAGTCGGTTCATAAATCTTTAAAAAAATACCACAATCGTCAAACTTTTGAGCTTCACATCCAAAGCCTTTGAAACCAGATTTTCGAAGCTACACTCAAAATCTGAGTGGCTCGTGAGTTGAACCCCTGAAAGCGAGTGTGGCCTCTTACGATAAAAGCAAATTCTTTTTCTGGAAATGTTTTTTATTTTTGTTTAGTAACAATATATTGTTTGATTCTACCAAAAATGTAATTTTCACTATGGGATTACGTAGACCCAACACTAGTTGTGTGCGCGGTCCCACATGGCCTCCTAGCTTGGGTTAAAGTAAATGTTGAGGTCTCACTGGCTTAGAAAATTCCCGTTCAAAATCGTTTGTTTGAAATTATTGGCATGTTATGATGCGAGCGTGGACAGACTAGATATTGGTAGGCTTTGTAATAAAGTCATTAGTATTAATTAACCATTAACCAAAACCAATAAAATTAAACTTTTTTTACCTCTGGGCTCAGAAGTTTCCTTTTTTAACGTTTCGTCTGTCGAACTGTTCAGCTTCGATGCCAAAATGGCGACCAGAATGCACAACGCCACACTCTTCAGGAGCTTCGAATCTAAAAATTAAGAATAATTATTCAATTCTGTTTAAATCGGTTCTTTACACACACACACACGTGTGTATGTATATATTATATATATATATATATATATATAGTCACCTAGTGGTAGAGAGCTAGGCTCTGTCACATGACCATAAAAGATAAAAAAAACCAAAACACCATATTTCTATTGATGACAAATGGATCGCTGCTTGGCCACAATGTCAGGGAGGATCAATTACACTAATGAACCCTGAATACACTCTGAAGGTTTTATTTTTATACGTCATGAAAGGAGCTTTGTGCTCGTTCTGAAAGAATGTTTTAATAAAGACTTGTGAATGTTTCTTCTGATTTACATTAATTTACAGTAACGAGATAGTCAATTGATTTCTTTATTTACAAGTATATCCAGAGTTTACATGAATGGGTGTATATATATATATATATATATATATATATATATACACAGGGTGGCGCAAAAAAACTCGCGCATCATAGGAATTTTCATTGTTGGCTACAATATATTTTTTTCTTTTAGATACGGGATGGCTGCGAAATTAACAATAGACGAGAGGGTGAGCTTCGTTTTAATGCATGGAATACCAGGTACTACAAATCGATGAATCGGTACAGAATTTAAATTGTGTGTGTGTGTGTGTGTGTGTGTGTGTGTGTGTGTGTATAAAGTAACGCAAGTGAAAAGACTAATCCGATTTGAACTAGGTTAAACTAGTTTCAACTTTGTTTTTAACTGGTAAAAACCTTTTCAACACCTCTTCTAAACCTTACTATGGAATATACGGTTGTTATAAAGTACGTGTAATAAATATTACTCGTCCATGTTCATTCACGTTAATATAATTCAAATCGGATTTGTCTCCTACTTGCGTTACTTTCGATCCACTTTAGACCTACAGTTTAACGTGGAATCCGAACCATGCCCCACCAGCAGCCCAACGTCTTAACCACTAGGCCATCCAGGGTATCCATTTATCTACCAACCACTTTTTTTTTTATTGTGTGAAATGATGAACAGCTGGGTTTTGCTGCGCGCCGACTGCCGTCACCGGGTCTCGATCCCGGGGCTGATGGATACGTAGTCAGCGACGCTAACCACTACACCACCGAGGCGCTATATATATATATTATTATATATATTATATATATATATGTATATATATATATATATCGTGTCAATAAAGGTTATCATTATCATGTATTCATTTTTACGACATATATACTTCATTAAATCATAAACATCCTTTAAGGTAGAGAATGTTATTTACAGGCTCACATCTACCACTATTTTGGCATAATAACACTGGTCAACAAAGATTTTTCATCAGAGTAAAATTTGTGGTGGCTGGATAGCATTTCTCACGCTGATTCCAAAACTGCATTCAGATTTGTTCTAGCACGTATAGTTTTCAAGATGAAGGCATATATATAACTACACAGATTTAACCATTTTAAATAGGCAAAATACTAATATTTCAACATTTGATTGTGTCTATTTTATTGTGTTTTTTTAGTTTATTCATCTTATTGATTTCAATTATCTTAATTATACATCTTATGTATTTCAGGTGTGAGCTTTTACGTCTAGCAGCATTGTGATTCAGGCAACAACGCTGTGCTTTGTGTGTCAAAAGATCAGTCCAGTCCAAGAACTTGTTGGGTCAAGTTGGTGTACATTTTTTTTGAATTTATAGTTTGCTCAGGTCAGTCAACATGCCTCGACAATGTAAGAATGACCCCTGAAAGCAGTTTTTTGCATAATGGTAATATAATGCCATCCATCCCCATTGCTCATTCCGTCCATCTAAAAGAGACATATGACAATATGGATATACTACTGAAGGCAATCAAATACGACAGTCATCAATGGAATGTTTGTGAAGATCTAAAAGTTATAGGAATGCTTATGGGTATGCAGTCAGGATTCACAAAATTTTGTTGTTTCCTTTGCCTGTGGGACAGTCGCGCCAATATAGAACATTACACCAAAAGTGACTGGCCACTTAGGTATACATATGTCCCAGGGATAAGCAATGTCCAGTCTGTCCCTTTAGTGGATCCCCAAAAGATCTATCTGCCACCTCTTCACATTAAACTTGGTTTAATGAAGAATTTTGTTAAAGCAATGGGTAAAGTCAATTCTGAAGGGTTGCAATACCTTTCAAGGAAATTTCCGAAGGTTACTGCAGCAAAATTGAAGGAAGGAATTTTTGTTGGGCCACAAATAAGGGAGGTTTTGAATGACACTGAATTCGAAAAAGTCTTAAGTCCGCTGGAATTGAAGGCTTGGCTGGCGTTCAAATGGATATGTGAAAACTTTCTTGGAAGCAACAAGTCACCTGCGTATAAGGATGGAGTCAAGAACCTCCTTGATGCCTTCAAAGAAATGGAGTGTCGAATGTCGTTAAAAATTCACTTCCTGCATTCCCACTCAGATTTTTCCTGAAAACCTTGGTGCAGTGAGTGACGAGCAAGGAGAGCGCTTCCATCAAGATATTCAGATGATGGAGAAGCGCTACCAAGGATATTGGAATGAAAGCATGATGGCGGACCATTGTTGGATGCTGTATCGTGACAATCCAGGCCAAATTTACAAAAGGAAATCACACTCACAGCGCTTTTAATAAAATAATGTATATTCTTTATTTATAAGTACATTGAATAAAGTATATGATGTATTTGTTGTTTAGCATTCCTAAGTGTGATCTATACATCCATAAATTTTCTTATAGCAATATCAAAAACTTAAAAATATCAAAACCAGTGGTATCTATATAACTCTACGTGCTATAAAAAACATAAAACCAGATTCGGAATCAGCGCGAAAAATGCATTAAGAAAAGTGTGATCATGTTTGTGATGAGAAAAAAAGTTTCATTTTGTTGACCAGTGTAATTATTATAAAATATGAATTTAATGTTGGAACTCTTTCGTAACATCAGAGGTCGTGTGACGGAGGGGATCTACCGCTTTACATACTATCCGAATCGCGGGTCGCTACATAATCTGAATGCGGAGGAGTTCCCCATCCAACCATTCTCCAGACCCAATGTCGCTTAACTCCGCTGATCGACGGGGAAGCGGTTACGACAGTGGCCACGAAGTATAAATACTTAAAATACTACGAGAAACTTACGGGTTCGGATATATTAATTTTAACAATAAACTTGAAAGGTGTTTTCATACGTTGTCACACATTCGCATAATTGATGCCTCCTTACCTTTAATTCCACATTATATTTCACTTCTGTAGTGATATTAAACTCCCTTTACACCATTTATAATAAATCTCTATATCTACGTAACGCAATGATAATAAATTCACTCATTCTCAAAAATCTCTTTTCCCAATAATTGAGGTGAGAAGGTAGAAACAGTCCGGATGCAATCCGAGAATATGCGCCTTTCGGGGAGAGAAAGAAGGAACGATGGGTCCGAAGTCACCCCGTTTTACGGTTACTTGTCTTTGGACTATGTTCTTTTTCCGTATATCTTTTTCGATGTTTATGAAACACTTAATATTTGGGGCATTTTCGATAATTATTATTATTATTGGGTGAAGTTGTTTTGTAACTCGCCTTGAGGAACGCGTCTCTACTTCGAATTTGTTCTTCAAATTTAATATACTTAGCTTTAAAACGTCAAGGTAAAAAAAAAAACCTATACTACTGATTTTATAGTAACGAAGTATTTAATGACCAGGCAATCGTGGGATCACACTTGTCAAATAGTTACCGTACGTGGAGGAATGTGACAAACTGACGGAGAACATTTACTCTTCCCCAGTTTTGGCGTGGAAGATGCATTATTTCTCATTTTGATTGGGTTATTTAACTTACTTCGCAACATCTAAAGTTGTATGACGTTGGGTACCAACGGCTTTACGCGGAAACCGAGTCCCCACCCAACCACTCTCCAGACTCAATGTCCCTTAGCTTCGCTTATCACCGAGAAGCGGTGTTACGACACTGCTAATAACCTATCCCGGAGATGCCACTGCTAAGTAACCAAAAACCTTCGTATTAAAGATGAGTTTCAGAAACTCGTTCTCTCAGAGTGAGCTTTATCGGAGACAGCTTAAATAAATAATTAACCAATTCGCATTTACAAAAAATATTTATTCTTTATTTCAAAACAATGGTAAACGTGTTTACGACCACGGTTTAAATTACGGCTCGCGTCTAATAGTAGTATTCAACTCTCGTTTCCAGTGTGGTATGCGCAACGACTTAAGCTATAAGTTAGAGCTCGGATAAGAAAGTTGGGTAAGAATTATAATATATATATATATAATTACAACTCAGAATGTCCGAGAAATTTTTATATCACACACGTGCACAGAACAATTGCATTGTTCCATGCACAGTGTGTCCAACATATAAATATACACGTGTGTGTGTGGTGTTTCAAAGTATCCTTCTGGCACCTGCAGACTGCATGATGATCTTATTTATAAAATACAAAAAATAACGAGTATGATAAAATAAACTAATTCTATAATTAGTGTCTGGGCTTAATATAATCCAATTAGTTTTATATATATATATATATATATACCGTATATGGGTGGCCCAAAGTGTTCCCCCCCCCCCCCCCCCCCCCCCCCCCCCCCCCCCCCCCCCCCCCCAGTTCAGAATGTGTCGAGGCAACAGACTTTTGGGCCACCATATATATATATATATATATCGGGTCATCCCATAAGTAATGTCGTTTTTTACGATAGATTAAGTTTAAACTAGTCCTACTTGGTTTAAGCATAAATTTTCCGAAGGTTATATATCTATGAGGAGATCTATCGTGTTTCGCTTCATACTTTACAGACCTTGACCAATGAAGACGTGTGTTTTGCTTTATGTAAACCCCTCATAAACATGGCGGTATCAGAAGAGCATATCAGGCATATAATGCTTTAAGAGTTCAAAAAAGGGAATAGTGCTACTGAAGCAACGCGAAACATTCAGGACGTTTATGGCAACGATATTCTGCATGTAAGGAAATGTCAAAGATGGTTTCACAGGTTTAGGAATGGCGACTGCTGTTTGACAGATGCAGCAAGCTCTGGACCCTGCTCAGTTTGATGATGACCTGCTGTTAGTCGACTTGAAGAAGACTGTTCAACAACTGTCGAAAATGGCCCAGAAATCAATTCATCCCATCCACCGACATTTGCAACAACTCGGGGAAAGTGCCTAAGTTAGGAAAATGGGTGCTACATGAATTGTCGGTCGGGACAATCTGAGGGCGGGTAAACATTAACACAGCTCTTCCCGTGAAATCCAAGATCCGTTTTTGCGCCGTTTAGTGATTGGTGATAAAAAGTGGATACTGTACCAGAATGTTAAGCGCCGTCGACAGTGGGTTTGTGCCCGAGAACCAGCGACACCACAGCCAAAACCAAATCGTCACCCTCGGAAGGTGTTGCTTAGTGTTTGGTGGGATGAAGGTGGTGTAATACACTTTGAAACCTTACTACACAACCAAATAATCACCGCTCAAGTCTACTGTCAACAACTGGATCGATTGAACACTGCACTAAAAGAAAAGAGACCTTCTTTGGTTAATCGGAAAGGAATAGTGTTCCACCACGACAACGCACGTCTTCATACCGCTCGGATCACTTCTGCAAAAACTGAGGAGCTTGGGTGGGAAAAACTTCCACATCCTCCATATTCTCCACACCTTGCGCCTTCAGATTATCATCTTTTCAGGAGTCTGCAAAACTATCCTGACGAGAAACAGTATACTTCTTTAGATGACCTGCACACCAGTCTTTGTACGTTTTTTTGCCTCAAAACCGCCTGAATTTTATAAACATGGCATTGAAAAGCTTATAGGACGTTGGCAGAGTATCATTGATTCCGATGGAAAATATATATACTACAGTAGATTAAAAAGTTTCAGTCGAGTTTTTTTTTTGTCCTTCAAATTGCGATCTAAAAAACGACATTACTTATGGGATGACCTGATATATATACTTTGAATATACGAAATTGAAGCTTTAGGCCTATATCAACTAAATTAATCGTGATAGGTTAGATACACCTAATGCTAATACTTACTACAAAATGACGGCTCCATTCGAATACAATTAATTCTTTAGACTTAATTAAACAAAAACAGTAATAATTTAAAATTTAAAAAATTAACTTATTATTAAATAAGTTTATTGACTGATAAATTAACAAATTCTAACAGAAGTAAAGCTTCTCCTCTTTTAACACATCTTACTTCTTCCACAGCAAACTTGTCACTGAAGAATCCTAACCACTGTGACCACTTTACAATTTTAATTATCCCAAGAACACCCAACAAAAATTCCCTAGAATTCCCAAGGTTATATCAATATTCGAATTCTTTAATTTTTTATTGAATTATGTTTTGCTTTTCAAAAATTTGACAACTGTGTCATAACTGATATAAAGTGCATAAAAAATATAAAAATACAAAAGAAAAAACAAATAGGCTTTGTACACCACAAAAAATATACAATTGTATTCAAAACGGAGTTCAAGTAAAAAATCAATCATCATTAACTACATCGTAAAGCACTGTAGTTTTATTTCTTCATCTGAATAAAGTATTTACTCACTGTAATATTTATTATATCTGACCAGTGGCTTGCCTAGTACCATTTAGTAGGCTGCTTAGTTAGGCCAACATTTATATATAATACACACAGAGTACTAAGCTAGCCTAGTACTATTTAGTATTGTAGGGTTTTCAGTTTAGCTAAATTTGTAATATGCAAAACACTGTCAATGCATATACATTTAATCTGTGTAGTAAAATAAAAACTGCTACGGTCCTAGAGCCTTACCCTACCCAGTGATGGGCATCGATACATGAAAATCGCTAAAGCGATACCGATACATCGATACATGAAGAACGTCTTAGGCGATACCGATACGCCGATACTTTCTAGATGTCTTAAGCGATACCGATACATGCATCGCCGGTACATTTTTATAATTATTCATTTAATATGTAGGTATTAGATATTATTGTTTATACTAGTAATTTGTACGCACTGTAAGTAAAATCAACGACATTTTAATGGGTTTTATAGATGTAAATAAAAACAATTGCTTTATTTAATGAAAGTATGTTTTAATTTTGTAGGATACATGAATGACTGAAAATATTACACTAACAATTAAAAGTAATTACTATTACCCTTCAAAAATACCAGCTGGCTAAACATCTGGTCAGACAGTCTATTCCTTTTTGGAGCGTGAATGTGACCAGCCAAACTAAACAACCGTTCAACAGGAGCAGAGGATGGTAGTGGTGTGTTATACTTCAGGAAGACCCGTAGAATTCCTGGGTACTGCCTCAGAGATTGGAGAGAATGACTTCCGTCACCCAGATACTGTAAACCTTCCATCTCAGTGGAATCTTGGATTGCAGAGACATCAGTGGAAGCAGACTCATAACAGAAGAAATCATCTGCACTTCCGTCAGATGCAGCATCACTTAGTTGTTGCTGGGGGGTCTGCTCGCTGAGGCTCTTAACAACAGCATTAACCAACATTTCTTGAACCCTCTTTTTGACAATGTTAGTATTAAATTTGCCTTTTATTGTCATCCACTTTAACTTGAACAGAGGATTTGAAGACGATGCCAGTATTGCTGCTTTACACTCACGCGACGCATCAAGGCACAGAAACTTTTGAAACCGCTTAGTGAACCCTACTGTGACTGCATTGAGAAGTGGCTGACAATGACGCAATGCCTCCGAATTCAAACGCTCTAGCTTCTTCTCTACAGCTAACAATGTCGGAAGCAGGCAACCGTAAAAACATTCTTTGTCGGACTGCAACCTATCAAGTGCTGTTGCAATGGGTTGTAGTACGGTTAGGTATTCCTGGAGAAAATCAAGCTCATTTTCACGAAATGTTGGCAGTCCTAGTTGTTTCATTGTTTCATTTAGGACACTTATGCTTCAACAGAACTGATAAACTGTCGAACAAGGAGTTCCATCTTGTGACGCATGGTAATGTCAACTGACATTTTAGAGTTTCCTGGATTATTTCGGCTGTTTTAGGCTTGCCACAGAAATTCCAAAGGGCTGAACACTTCCCCATGGCAGTATGGTGTATTTTTGCATAAGGTTCTTTCAGCGCAGATTTTGCATCGGTGGTGCACACTAGACTGAGTGTGTGTGAGCAGCATCTCAAATGTGTTGAAAGAATGATTTCTTCAGAATCTGTATCGATGTCTACACAGGACTGTATGAATCCCTCTTCGTTTGGATCCTGTTCTCCAATCAAGTTGTCTTCTCCATCTTCTTGAAGTTCATCCTCGAGATATTCTTTTGTCTCCGGAACAGTAATGCCGTATTCTTTGAATGCTTTCACGAAGTTCGACCCGTCATCAGTAACGGTGGCAACAATCTTGCTCTCACACAACGAAAAGTCTCTCCGAATATGAGCGTTTCTATATTATGAGCGTTTCTATATTATGGTTAATTAATCTCAATAACACAAGTACAAACGTGTTTAAACGTTGCGCCGTACTGTGTGACGTGACCAGTAGAGTAGTACTGTCATTAAATAAATATTTAATAATATTATTATTTATGTATATTCATAAATATAACTCAGTAGTGTCATATTATAACATCTATTTAAATATTTAAAAATTCTTATAAATGTATCGATGTATCGAAGTATCGATTTTTTTCGATACATTTAAGAAAATTGACCTTAGCGATACCGATAAATCGATACTTTTGTCAAGTAGCTAAAGCGATACCGATACCGATACAATATCGATCGATACGTATCGGCGATACATGTATCTAGATACTGCCCATCACTGACCCTACCAGGACAAGAAACTACGTAACCATGTCGAGGTGTAGCAGCTTAAACCGACTGAAATGTCTGCCTGGAAATCTGGAAGATGTTGTGCGCGACTCTTTTACTTAGGTGTGCGCACCGTTCTTTCTTTTGCAACTTCTGACACCATTTATGTAGTGCGCAACTCGTTTATTTATTTATGGCGCTGTACACCCTTTTAATTATGTTAATTCACTTCACTGACACCCTTTAGGTTGTGCGCCAACCTTTAATTCTATTTCAAATTATTTCTTACGCGCGTTTTCTTTGCGTTCAGGATGACTCGACCTATCTAGACGGATGGCCCTTTAAATTGACAGGCTAAGTTCCCTTCGGCTTACTGAAAGCCTACTTTGAATTTCAATCTTTGAATGTTAATTGACCCTCAGCTTACAAGAGAGGCCTATTGCAAGGTATCTAAAACAACACACGCCCTCTTATAAAGTTTATTAAATGTCACTCGAAACAGTACATGAATTTAGGAAATTTATTCTGAAGTAAATTTATCAATTTTCATACAATGCAATCCAATTTTATATTCAAAGACAAAGTTCACAGTTATCTGAATTTAAGTTGTTTAAATTTACCAATTTTCCGTGAAATACAATTCAATTATAAATCCAAAGAAAGAGTTCACAGTGTAATAAAAAAGTCCACGCGCGAATTTGAAATCTCCATAGCTCGTGACGGTAAAGAAAACCCCAAGCGATTCTTTCAATACGTCAATAATAGAAATCCAGTAAAAAGCGTCTTGGGGCCTTTGAAAAATCTAAACGGAGCTCTAGTTTCTGAAAACAAGGAAATGGCTACCTTGCTAAACGAATTTTTTACGTCAGTT
Source organism: Bathynomus jamesi (assembly GCA_023014485.1). Taxonomy (NCBI): domain Eukaryota; kingdom Metazoa; phylum Arthropoda; class Malacostraca; order Isopoda; family Cirolanidae; genus Bathynomus; species Bathynomus jamesi. The sequence goes on from JAJOZX010007058.1 coordinate 132,260, forward strand.
TTTACTATACAAGATGTAACAAATATCCCTACGGTCATAGACATAATACCTTTGGATAATGGTAATAATTTGGATAATATAGTGGTTAGTGAAAGGAAGGTAATGCGCTATATTGATAAAATGAAAACGCGTAAATCACCGGGGCCGGATTCCATATATCTCATACAACTAAAAGAATTAAAAGATAGCATTGTTGTGCCGCTAACAAAGATTTTTAATGCGTCTATTTCTGAGGGGTGCGTACCAGATAATTTCAAATTAGCAAACGTAACACCTATTTTTAAGAAAGGCGATAAAGGTGCGGCGGGAAATTATAGGCCAATCAGTTTAACGTCTGCTGTAGGTAAGCTACTGGAATCAATAATTAGGGATCGTATAGTCGAACATTTAGAACTGCATAAACTAGTTAGAAATACGTAGCACGGTTTTAGGCGAAACAAATCTTGCTTACCTAATCTTTTAGAATTTTTCCAAAGCGTGGTTGACGTTTACGATAGACATTGGGCGGTTGATGTAGTGTATTTAGATTTTCAAAAAGCGTTTGACACCGTGCCGCACAAGACTCATTGAAAAAACTAAGGCTCATGGAATCAGGGGTGTAGTAATAAATTGGATAGATGAGTGGTTGCGAGGTAGGAAACAGAGGGTGGTCGTTGATGGAGCGGAGTCGTGTTGGGCTAATGTAGCAAGTGGCGTTCCTTAGGGTTCTGTATTGGGCCCCTTGCTTTTTCTTATATATATTAACGATTTAGATGTCGGCCTAGTCAGTACAGTTTCAAAGTTTGCGGATGACACGAAGCTGGGTGGTAGGGCGATTAATGACGAAGATAGAGGTAAAATCCAGGAAGATCTGAATAAAATCGTTGAATGGTCAGTCACATGACAAATGAGATTTAACGTCGATAAGTGAAAAATTTTGCATATAGGTTCGCGTAACGGTAATTTTGCGTATAGTATGTCAGGGAAAGAGTTAACAAGGGTAGAGCAGGAAAAAGATTTAGGAGTTATAGTCACTGGTGATTTAAAAGTAGCGAAACAAAGTACAGCAGCGGTCAATAAGGCGAACAAAGTGTTAGGTTTTATAGCTCGGAATTTTGAGTACAAATCGCGCGATATTATAGTTCCTCTTTATAAATCATTAGTTAGACCCCATTTGGAGTACGCGATCCAATTTTGGAATCCGCATATGCGCAAAGATATAGACAAAATCGAAAGAGTTCAAAGACGAGCAACTAAGATGATTCCGTCGCTTAGGTCAAAGTCGTACGAGGATAGGCTTATGGAGTTAAAATTGACTACACTCGAGACTCGGAGGCTAAGGGGTGATCTAATCCAGGTGTTCAAAATTATGAATGGGTTCGATAACGTAGATAGAGATAGCTTTTTCGAAATATCTCAATATAATAGGACTAGAAATAACGGGTGTAAGTTGACAAGTAGAAGGTTCGAGACAGCAGTTGCGAAAAACTTTTTTACGCACAGAATAGTAAATAGCTGGAATAGTTTGCTGGTAGAAGTAATTAGTAGCACGTCTATAAACATGTTTAAAAATCGATTAGACGCATATGTTGATAGATTGGGTATAGTTTAAGGTAGTAAAATTAAGGCTTTGTGGGGATAGATCCCACAGCTCAACACAAGTATTGTGGGATATAGGGAGGCAGCATCTTGGGTTAGGAGATACTCTCTGTCCTTACACACCCCATTTAAAGAGATTCCTCTGCCGAGCGGTGCCCCCATAGTACTGTGAGGTATTGAAAAACTCATGATCTTCACTTGCCCCACAAACACCTTTAAATGGTAGACCCAAAATGGGTGCACACACATTTCTACATTACTGTACAGTCTTTACAGCCACACCTACACTTTTCCTCCTAAGTATATATATTGTAATGTATATGGTGGTAAATTTTGACTTGGTCCGCAATCGATATGGATCGTGACTTATTTTTCGTTGGATGGATACCGTAATGAAATTGACTGGATCCTTTGGATCTGATATATTTGCATGTCGGTTATAAATAGATATAGAGTGTAACATATTTGTGGACAGTTGTCTATTATGACTTGATCCTCTGGATCCAGAGATTCTATCTTTAGTTAATTAAATCGATAATTAATTAGTTTTAAATTGATAATTATTTAGTTTCGTAAAAATTGGTCGTTGCCAATTAGTGATGTAGGTCACATCCGCATCCGCGGAACATCCGCACATTTTCTCGCATCCGCATCCGCACTTTGGACTGCGGATGTCGTGCGGATGTGGACCGTTGAGATAAAATGTCATTAATAAGCGGAAATTATCAAATTCTACTATATTAATAGAACTAGTTCATTGTGCGCAAAAGTGATGCAAGCGACTAGACGAGAGGCTGTTCTTGTATGAAGTTACTCTCTTGCAACCTTCTTAGATCCACGTTACAAAGCTAAGTTTTTTTCACCTAGTACATTAGAACGAGTTAAATCATCACTTGGCAAAGCAGTTGAAGAGCTTCAATCTCTTGAATCTGTCGCTTCGCCACCCACCAAAAGAATAAGTTTCAGTGACAGAACCAACACCTTCAACAAGCAAATCTATCACAGAATCTGTCTCTCAGTTTCTTGAGTCAAGCAGCAATGACGAGACCTACGCGATGTCAAAAGATGTAGTAAAAATGATCGAGAGCTATCACCAAGAAAAACGCCTGGCTGCATGTGACAATCCTATTAGTTGGTGGAAAAATACGCAGAATATCTATCCATACTTGAGTAAACTTGCAAGGAAACATTTAGCCTGTCCTCCAACAAACGTACCAAGCGAGAGATTATTTAGCAGTGCTGGATTAATATATGATGAAAAGAGAAACAGACTGGCAGCAGAAAAGGCAGAAAAATTAATGTTCCTTAAGCATAACCTTCCTATAATTAAGTTTGAACATTAAACGATGAACATCTTAGTTTACTTTATTTTAATTACTCATTTATAAATATGCCTAATAAAACTTTAAACTTAATATAAATAGTTATCAAGCTAATTAAAGATCTCTTTCTATAAGGGTGGAGGTTGGGGAAAGAGGTCGGTGGGGTGCATTTGAGTTGGGTTCACGTTCCGCATCCTGGTAACACAATTATGGTTTCTAATTGTGGCTGAAACTCAACAAAATATAACGAATTTATTTGCAGACGAATTCACTAATTGATTTCTATATTAGTTAGATGCTTGATATTATTTTATATGTTCAGAGAAAAGTACAGCAATTATTGTACAATTAATCAATTATACTACATTATAGCTACAGCTCCCTCTATATAATAACTTATTATATACGTTAAACACAACAAATCTCGAATATATCCTAAAAAATAACGAAAATGTAGACATCCGCATCCGCATCCGCGGATGTTGAAATCAAACATCCGCATCCGCATCCGCGGATGTGAAAAAAATGACATCCGCTACATCACTATTGCCAATGTACAGGCAGTTTTTACATAAATTTCTTAAGTTCTTGTGGTTCGGAACCCACGTAAAATTGTAGGTCCCCTCCGCCACCACGGAGGACATACACAATACACAATTACGAACACAGTTAGGTAGACCAGCCATGAGTGGATCCTAGGGTCTTTGTTGGTCTGAAACATTATAACATTATAACGAGAAATGAAGTGGTCAAAATCGACCAAGAGAATGTAAGAGATGGATTACTTACGATGGAGGTATACCGTTATTCTCAATTGTTCTACGTAAAGACCGTAGACTTATCGCTCGCATACAACCAAACGACAATCTGTCAATTACAGTGGCTCCCTTTGCCAGCCAATCGACGGGTCATGCAAACTAGGGCACATACCTACTGTTTAACATTTACTTTGGACCAACTAAATTTAATTTAAATTTCACAAAATGTTTGGTCTGTTAACTAACAATGGTTCAGATCTTCTACCTAAGTTCTCATTTTCCGGTCGCTAACAATTCGTTTTGGTTTGGTTTAACAAGTTCGCGTGAACAAATGCAATACAAGTTCTTAATTACAGTCATGAGACAGTTATAATTTCAATTCTAGATTTTTTCTTACACCACAAGTCTAATAGAGTTTATTTAGCCACAGTTAATTTCAAGGAGGACGACTACCAACTGACATAACAATTTTCGAATTTACTTTACAATTTTGAAGGACCCCACCTTCCAATGTTCTGAAGGCCTCTCAAACCATTTGTTTCTCCCAAGGCCGTCCCCCAGAAGGTTATTACCCATACAAGAGGGAAAGAAGGCGTCTTTACTACGTTTCCCAGGATCCTGGTACCCCTGATTGGAGCTGAACCTGACTTCCGAGTATAGACCCCTCCTTCTTCCCCAAAATACATTTAAATATAGTTAACAGATTCGAAGTCCCAATTTTATGACTCACGTCGTGGTTCAATTTTAGCAAGCGTCTTCGAATCTGCCTTACAAAAGTCGCACCATCCAGCGAAACGAATCCAAAAAATTTCGACCCAGCGAAAGAGGAACCCAATCATTTCGCATATACACCCAAATCCGTTGGATTGCCCTTCCCGTTGGGGTCGGGTCTCGGTGATAAACCTCTGTCCCAACGTGGTTCGGCTTTATCACTTCCCTGAGAATCCGAATTAAGATAGAACAAACGTTAAACAATCTGAAACATTTCAGATTTATTCGTTCATGAATATTTATAAGCCAAACCACCTTGCTTTTAGAGATGCACACAACGAAATCTTAAAACTAAAGTTTCTGCACTTATTTTACAAAAGATTTCTGCATGCAAATCTCATGGTTACAACAGAGATTTCTGTAACTTGCGGGGGGCAATAGGCATCCGGAAGGTACTAATTAGTAGTTTCGAACAAGCCAGGAAAGGCCTAGCAAGCCTCTGGTGGTTTTCTTTTGCTCAAGTACAACGCAGAGAGCCTCGGAACGGACGGACCACGATTACGACTTTGGCGCGAAAATGGACTTTCTTTTGGATTGCTCCGATAAATGTCGGAACACTTAGAGATAAATGAGAAAAAATAGTTGAGTTCATGGAATCGAAATCTATACATATTATGGGAATCGCAGAAACCAGATGGAGAGGTGAAGGAACCAAGGTACCGCATAATGTTTATAAGTGCATATACAAGGGCAGAGAAAAGGATACTAGATCGGGTGTGGCAATTATACTGTCCCCCCGATTTTCTGAACATGTTGTTGGAGTGATAATGAAGAGTGAGAGATTGATGGGAGTGACCCTGAGCCTAAACGGAGAGAGACTATCGGTATTCCAGGCATATGCACCGCAGAGTGGAAGATCACAGGAGGAAAAGGAAACTTTTTGAGGATCTTCAGGGAATGATAGATGGGCTGCCTTATGGACCAAGAATTGTGATGGTAGACCTAAATGGCCATGTGGGTGGAGATCGAAACGGAAATGAAGACGTGATCGGGGCATCTGGTGTGGGGGAGAAATTTGGAAGTGGAAATGCTGGTAAATTTTTGTTCAAAAAATGTTCTTAGTATAATGAACACATTTTTTAAGCACCAGGAATCACATCTCTATACGTGGTATGGATGGAATAGTAGAACCGGAAATTATGATAAGAAGTCTCAGATAGACTTTATTGTGGTGGATAAAAAGTCATTGGTGAAAGATGTAAGAGTAGTACCATCTGTGTCTTTTGACTCGGATCATGGACTTGTTACAGCCAAAATGTTGCTTCCAGTACCACAAAATATAAAAAAAGCCTAGAAGGAGAAGTGTGCACGGAGAATATACCAGAAAAACGAAGAGATTAAACTAGAACTGAGGAGGCTTTCGGACAAAGGGTAGCTACGGAAATAGTGGAGGAGGTTTGGGTTGAGTTTAGGAGAACGATGGAAGGAATACAGCGAGAGGTGATTGGATAAAGGGTAGTTGGTGGGTCAAAAAAGAAAAAGACGCATGGTGGACCCAGGAGGTAAAGGAGGCAGTGACAAATAAGATGCGTGCTTTTAAGAGATGGCTTAAGGATAGAAATGAGCAAACAAGGCAAGAATATGTCCAAATGAGAAAACCCAATGAGGTTAAAAGAAGAGCGAAACGCTCTGTGTGGGAGAAAATAGGTAGAGACTTAGAAGACGATTTTCAAGGCTCGAAGAAGTTACTGTATAGCATGGCTAAGAAGTATAAAAATGGAGAAAGCAAGAAAACAACAGTGGCGATTAAAAATGCACATGGTAAAGTCCTCACTGATAAAAGGTGGCCGCAAGCTGGAACGAATACTTTAGACAGCTTTTGAATAACGAGAACCAATATGATGAGGTGAGATGGGAGGAGCGAGTAAATCATGAGGAGCATGAGGGGAACAGAGAGATCACTAGAGAGGAGGTTATTCAAGCACTAAAGAGGATGAAGAATAATGTATTAATTGGTCTATAGTTTTTTGCTAGGTTTTTGTTTCCTTTCAAAAACGGTAACAAAAACCTAGCTAAAAACTATAGACCAATTAGTTTAACTTCTATTATTTGCAAATTACTTGAAAGTCCCATCAGAGACAAAATTACAATATTCTTAGAAGAAGCAGCAGGATTAATTAGTAATAGCCAACATGGCTTTCGAAATGGCAGCTCATGTTTGACAAACTTAATTGAGTTTTATGATAGTATGTTAAAGCATCTGGATAAAAAAGAATCTGTAGATATTGTGTACTTGGATTTTGCCAAAGCTTTTGATACAGTTCCTCATAAGCGGTTGCTTGTTAAAGTTAGAGCTCATAGAATAAAAGGGACAGTAGCAAATTGGATTGAAGAATGGCTTAAAGAAAGAGAAAAGAGAATCCAGTTAAATGGGACTAGGTCTACATGGAGTCCTGTTTTGAGTGGAGTCCCACAGGGGTCAGTACTTGGACCTCTACTTTTTATTATTTATATTTATGACTTGGAAAGGGGTCTAAATAGTAAAACCTCAATATTTGCAGATGATACAAAATTGTGACAAAATGTAAGATCTTTAACAGGTGCCATGAAAATGCAAAAGGACATTGATAAAGTAGTTGCTTGGGCAAATAGATGGGAGATGAAATTTAATGTGGAAAAGTGTAAAGTTATGCATGTTGGTCATGACAATCCAGAATTTGAGTATAACATGGATGGAAGTCGGATAAATAAAGAAAAAAAGGAGATTTGGGTGTCATTGTGAATCATGATCTTAAACCTACAACTCATTGTATTCAAATTAGAAATAAGGCTAATGCTAGATTGAACCTAATGCAGAAACATATAGAATATAAATCGCCAGAAATTATAAGTAGGCTCTACACTTCATACGTGAAGCCTCTTCTTGAGTATTGCATTCAGTTCAGTAGTCCTTATTTACAGCAAGACAAAGCCAGACTAGAAAAAGTACAAAAGAGAGCCACAAGGATGATACCATGCCTTAGACACCTTAGTTACAAAGAGAGATTGGAGCACCTAAACATGTTTTCTCTAAAGCGAAGAAGGTTACGAGGTGATATGATAGAAGTATATAAAATAATAAATGAGTTAGATAATGTAGACTTCCACTCTCTTTTTACAAAGGATCACAATGATAGGACAAGAGGCCATAGCCTTAAGCTTTTTCAGCAAAGATGTAAATCACAGTTAGTACAACATAGTTTTTCAGCAAAGATGTAAATCACAGTTAGTACAACATAGTTTTTCAAATAGAATAGTGAAATTATGGAATAGCTTAGAAGTTGTGAGTTTCCATACTTTGGAGACTTTTAAGAATAAACTAGATAAATTAATGACTGAAAGAGGTATTTGGTAATGACGTTTTGCAGGAACTGGTAATGGTGTGGAGAAGAGGTTTGTGAATCCTTCCCACATATACATATATATATATAGTTTATTTTTTATTTGGGTAAATCTCATCACCCACACAGTGATGGGATGTAGGGAGGCAGCATCTTGGGTTAGGGGATATACTCTGTCTTTATACCCCCCCATTTAAAGAGATTTCTCTGCTGAGCGGTGCCCCTGTATGCAGTGGCGGACCTACATTTTTGGGACCCTGAAGCTTGAACTGTTATGGGGACCCCTTCGCAACCAGCAACAATAGGGCAACATCCAACAAGGTTCAAAGGGCCTTGCTGCCCTTGCAAGGACCTCGAGGCTTATGATTCTATCACTAAAATAGCCTTATTTTAATAACAAACACTTAAAAAAACTCCATCGATTTTGTTGAAAAATTCACTCATTAAAAAAAAAGTTGCTTCAGGGCCCCTCCTGGATTAGGGGCCCTGAAGCTTAAGCTTCATTAGTTTCACAGTAGATCCGCCACTGCCTGTATGAAAGACTCATTATGTTCACTTGCCTCATAGACACCTTTAAATGGGAGACCCTGAATGGGTGTACATTCAAATACTCTATACAGTCTTTACAGTCCCACCTACTCCTTTTATCTTAATTTTAGAGCTTGTATTAAGTATATTATTCAGGTTATAGCTATGTAGATCCATGTAAAACTTCTTGTGATGAGATAACCATATGATGTCTACAATTAGTACAGTAGTGGTATTGATGAATGATCCACAAGATCCAAAGTTTTTAAGTTAATGTACAGCTGTATGACAATTTGCAGAGATCAATTGGATCTTAATTTTGCATGTAACTGTATTTATGATTTGTTTATATTAACAGTGGAGCCACCCAGATGGGCTGAAGGGCCCCTAGTGTGCCCACTATAAAATTTTTGGTGTCCGGCGAATTTGTCTACAACAATTTGTCTAAAGATACAATTCATCTACAACAATTTGTTTACAACAATTTATCTACAACAATTAGTCTACAGATACAATTTATCTACAATAATTTGTCTAGAGAGGAAAAATGAAAGCTATTTGATGTTAATTATTATTAATTTTTAAAAAAAAATGAAAAATTTGTTTCTGCAATCGGTTTTCTTGAGAAATGATAAAGAAAAATGTTATTGGATATTGAATAAATTTATTTACTGAAACGACGCAATACACGCCAACATCTTTTTGAATAACTCCGAGCTGGTGTGACGCTTACGCCATACAAATTCACAAAAAATGACAAGAATTAGTGCGATATCTTGCAAAAAACAATAGTATAAGAAACTCGATTAGGTCAGGTCAGGTTAGGTTAGGTTTCTCAAGAAAACCGATTGCAGAAACAAAATCAGGGTCATCAACTGCCCTTGCTTTCAATTTCGTAGGAAAATCGAGAGCAGTCCATGAAACATACTAGGTCCAATATTAGTAATAGTTTCTCTAGACAAATTGTATCTGTAGACAAATTATTGTAGATAAATTGTATCTGTAGACTAATTGTTGTAGATGAATTGTATCTTTAGACAAATTGTTGTAGACAAATTCGCCTAAAACCAAAATTTTTATCATGTTACCAAGGGGCTTAAAACTGTAACACCAACAAGTGCGCTCACCTAAATTAAGCAACTAGAAGAAAGACCAAAAAGATGATGAGGCCTGACTAAGGAGACCAGGATTTATCTCAATAAGTGAACAATTATATTTCTAAGCCCCAGTTTGGTGATAACATTTAAATTACGTCCAGTTAAATTAGGCCTACATTGTAGTCTAAGACCTAGCATCAACTCATAGCTTAACAAAGGCTAAGGTAAATTACCCGGTAAATTTATAGTATTACACCCGTCTCCCTTTGGAGGTGAAATTTATGTTTTTCCTATGGTTTTTGATGTGTTTTGAACGAATCTGACCTTCAAAACCATCGGAAATGACTCGTTTTTGAGATAACCCCCCTCCCCCCCAGCCGGCAATAAAAAACGAGTCATTTCCGACGGTTTTGAAGGTCAGATTCGTTCAAATCACATCAAAAACCATAGGAAAAACAAATTTCACCTTCAAAATTGACCTAACCTAACCTAAAAGAAAAATAGGAATTACCTTATTCACGTGCAGGGGCAGGCTGAGGCTCTTCCTGGAGTAGATTTCGCTTGTCTTTAACTGAAGAAATTAATAAATACCTTGCCAGGTATTGGTATAGATATTTTGACCGAATACCTGGCCTCTTAACCCATTCCTTTAAATCCCGCCAAAATCTTTCGATATTGTGTGTGAATTTCGATATTCTCGTTATCCACAAATTTTTAGAATGATTAATAACAAAATGCTTGTAACCTAAATCACTTATAGTCTTGTAGGCAGCCCAGGAATCACTATAAATCACAGAGCCAGGCCTAATGTACTTCTGAATGAGTGGAATGAGTGTTCCATTCCGGTAGCAAAGTAATTCAAATTCGAAATGGATGGAGCGCAGTGATTGGGCAGACATGTAACGGTCGCACAAACGAACACACAAACGAACGTACGAACACACAAACGAACGTACGAACACAAACGAACGTATGAACACACAAACGAACGTATGAACATACACTAGATACACACCAAAAAATGTCTATATCTCGAAAACGAAGCATTTGCGACGGAAACCCTATAGAAGGAAAGTGTCTTAGAATTTAAAAATCTACTTAATGAACATATAATAATTGCTGGACGTTAGACGGGTGTAATACTATAATAATACCAATTACCCTAACAGAATTTGGTGAGGAATCCTACTGTGGACCTCAATTTACTCTACCAGCTCTGGATCATTTCCGGAATCTCTAGGCTGACCCCTACAAGGCTAGGTTTAACCTACTCTACAGTTAGACTGGAGATATTAGGGGTGGGTTAAGTGGGGACCAATTCATACAGAGCATTTTTCACATGTGTAATCTTTGTACAGCATTCATACGCTTTGTTAGTAGTTTAGTTTCATCTTAAATCTAGTCAGTAGTCAGTCCACTATGTTGGCATTATTTATAACATGTAAATTTATACGAAAGATTATGAACAGAAAAGTTTAAAGTTTGCTATTTACTTTAAGCATTTAGATTTTAAATGAAACCACAAATTTTATCAACTGGCTACACAGTAAAACTCAAACTTTTGGTGGCTGCAGTATCACTAAAATTATGGTCCTTTTTCGTTATCTGCCCCCTTTATTATTGAATGCCAGGTTATGTCAACTGTATGCCCTTGACGATTGGTTAAGTCATGCTATTTTTGTTAAAACTAACGAAAATATCACGACTTAACCTAACCAATCGTCAAGGTGTACAGTTGACCTAACCAGGCATTCAATAATAAAGGGAGCAGATAACGGAAAAGTACCAAAATTATTGATTGACTGACTCTTGTGGATTTCACAAAAAGTGTAGCTACCAAACTTTTGACTTGCATTTGACTTACTGTACATTAACCTTTTTTGGTACTTACGTATTATCGGGACTACCAAACTGTTTATGTATTTTTGCTCGTCATTTTCGTTTAAACTAACGAAACTATCACAACTTAACCTAACCAATCATCAAGGGCGTACAGTTGACCTAACCGGGCATTCAATATTAACCTAAACGGGTTAATATTGGTTATTTCAAATGAATATCTTCTGATCTTTTCGTATTAGGCACTCAGTGTCACATTTCGGGCAAGTAAGGATGAGAGAATAACGCCGTAATTGATAAAAACATCCAGTGTCAACATTCGTGTCAACTGAATGCCCGGTTAGGTCAACTGTACACCCTTGATGATTGGTTAGGTTAAGTTGTGATAATTTCGTTAGTTTAAACGAAAACAACGAGGCAAAAATACATAATAAACAGTTTGGTAGCCACGATAATACGTAAGTACCCTTTTTTTTCACCTGACTTCAAGCATTAGGCTCCCAGCAGTGGTGTAGTGCTAAATAAAGAAGTGAGGGAACGCATTTTGAAAGTGTTACTCAGATGCGGGGGGGACAATGGCGAGCGCGGCGAGCCCATACAGCTGGGGGTCCGGGGGCACTGTAAGCCCCCCGGGAAATCTTTTGAAATCTGACCAATTTCAGGGATATTTTGAGGTCATATGCACTGGATATTACGATATATTCCAAGGTTGAAGATGCAGTATTTCCAGTGTCATTAGATATACGATATCCAGTACGATCAATAAAAATAGCTAACAACTGGAATGATTAACTAAAAAAAAGTTAACAACTGGTACGCCGTGGTGACTGTTTCACCAGATCTTTATAGGCTAGCATTGCCTCAGTCGAAGCTAAAAGAAATGAAGCAGTTAATGATTCTCTCATATTTCTTCTAGGGGTGGGAATTAAAATTTCATGATGTTAGAGATTTGTAAGTTCGGATTTATTTGAAATAGTGAGGGAACGCCGTTCCGTCTACCAAAAAAAGTAAGGAAACGCCGTTCCCACGCGTTCCCACAGCACTACACCACTGGCTCCCAGGCCTAGTTAAGTAAATAGTAACTTCTTAACTGTGATTTTGGTAAACTTATAATAGTTTGTTTAACATTGGTGACTACACGTATCTTAAACAAATATATACAATTATACATAGATACTAATCTAAAATAATTACTATAAGTCTGGTTAATTTGGAGGACTTTTAATAGATCGCTTTCCAAATAAATCCTTTTTCCAATAATAATATCATCGCCTAAGGTCGAAATGCTCACTCTAAATAATCGCCTGGGTTCAGTCATGCTCAACTGTTACACAAGTTGGGAATACAGGTTTTTAGTCTGTAAATTAGAACCAACGAAGCATATATCAATAAAAGTATTTATATTTAGTTTTATTTTTAAGGCAAACTAACATTGATATGCTAAATTTAGACGTTTAGGCCAAAATTACGTGGCCTACACGTACATGTCCTTTGGTGTCATTTTGCTACTATCTTATTTTTGTGAAAAATGCTCTGTATGAATTGGTCCACAATTAACCCACCCCTTATATCTCCAGTCTAACAATAGAGTAGATTAAGTCTAGCCCTGTAGGGGTCAGCCTAGAGATTCCGGAAATGGTCCAGAGCAGGCAGATAAATTGAGGTCCACAGTAGGATTCCTCACCAAATTAGGTTAGGGCAATCTACCTTCACCTTTGTTAAGCTATGAGTTGATGCTAGGTCTTAGACCACAATGTAGGCCTAATTTGTCTGACCCAGCTTAATTTAATGCGTTTACTTTGGTTGGGTTAAAAACACAATTAGTCACTTACTGCTAGTTATTAGAGAGTCCCTTTTCCCGTCTTGTTTAATTGTTAAGAGCGTACTTGCTGGTGGGGATCTTTTTTCGTTGTCTGTTCTCCCTTCTCTCGTTCCGTCTTCTCGCCCCGTTCCTCGTTTTCGTACTCCTTTGTTCTCCTTTTCGCGGGGCTTTTTCCACCAGCATCCTCTTAGTTTTTTCTTCGGTTGGTTGATCGGTAATGTATATCTATTACCGAGCACGCTCTTGTCACACAGTATATAAATACTAGTGTGGAGAATAACTCTGGTGAGCAACCAATTTTTCATCCACCCAGTTATTGACATAAAAGGAATTTAATAATTGTTAGATTAACTACCTACCTACTCAGTGAACCATTTTCGTTACCTCCCAACTACCCACTCATCAGTTTTCCATATACTGGGGGCCCCGGGAGATAAAAATTTTGGTGTCATTGTCACCAATTTTTATGTCTGAGTGTAGACTAGCTAACTATTTGACTGTAAATGTCTGTTAATCTGATTAACAGTGCCTATCCTCACCTTCTCATGGAGAAGGTGTAGCATTTAATTAGAAGAGAAAATATACATCCATAGGATGAAACTGTCTATGGTCTTTACCATAAGAAAAGAAAAAGTGAAAGTTAGAAGATAAAATTACAATTCCCCAGCATCTATTTTTTGTTGTAAAAATAGTCGCGCCTTTAATGCTGTTTGTCGCTGAGGTCTTGTGTCTGTCAATGTTGTAGTAGGATGCGTTACCACTCCTACTGTCAAAGGAATAGTTACTGGAAGTTCAGTGTCTCCAGTTGTTACTGTCAGTGGAGAAGGTTCTCCAAAGTCCATTGTTTTGGGTCCAGACTCTAAAGGGTACAAAAGAGAAATGTCTCTTGTTGTGTCACCCGTTGAAGTCCTTAATTTGACCACTCTTATTACCCCGTCTGCCCCTGGTCTGAGTTCTAAAACTCTAGCCAGAGGCCAGTATTGTCTTGGAGTACTGTCATGTATGAGAACAAGGTCCCCTACCTTAATTGTGTCAGACCAATCCTTCTTAGTCATTTGTTTATGTCTCTCCCTTAGACCCATCAAGTACTCAGTTTTCCACTGTTTAATGAAATGAGCTTTAACTCTAGTTAAATGTTGTAACTTAGTCTGGAGCTCATCATGTTGTTGAGGCCAGTTTGGGTCTTCTGAAGAGTCTATATTGTAGTCCGGCAGGAGACTAACTTGTTCTCCCCGAATCAAATGATTTGGAGTTAATGGTTCCGGGTCATTAATGTTGTCACTCACATAAGTGAGTGGTCTATTGTTAATGATGTTCTCAATCTCAGCCAGGAGAGTGAGCAACTCAAACAAGTGTATCTGTTTTTTACCAATTGCTTTCTTCAAGCAATTCTTTACTGTTTGTATATTCCTCTCCCAGATAGAACCATACCAAGGAGAGGCAACTGGAATATACTTCCACTTTATGTTTGAATTTTGTATATATAATTGTGTGTGTTCGTTGCTTAACAAGTCGTTGATGACTTGTTCACCAGCCTTGAAATATGTAGCATTGTCAGTCCAAACTGTCTTGGGTACTGAATGTCGTGCACAGAATCTCTAAAAGACAGCAACAAAAGATTCTGCTGTAAGGTCCTCCACAACATCCAGATAAACAGCTCGTGAGGCAGCACATGTAAACAGTACAATGTACATTTTTGTTCAGTGTCAACCACCCCTACAGTCAATGCTCCTGTATAGTCAATGCCTACAGTCTCAAAGGGTCTGTTGAGAGTAACTCTCTCCTCTGGCAAAGCAGGAGGATTTGGTTTCCTATAGGGCCTAGCATGAATACGCCTACATGTGACACACTCACTCAGGACTGTTTTAACAGTGATCCTTCCCTTGGGTATCCAATAAGTTTTTCTTAATGTAGTTAGTGTCTGTGATACCCCCATATGATGTACATCATTGTGTGTTTGTCTGATGATTAATGTGGTCAAATAGCTAAATCTAGGTAAAAGGATTGGATGTTTGCTTTTGTATGACAGTTTTGATTTGTCTAATCTCCCTTTACACCTTAGAAGGCCTTCCTCATCTCTGAACAAATTTAGATCCACAACTACTGATGGTACAGGTTCTTTTGTTTGTTTCCCATTAGTCAAGAATTCTAACTCTTTATTGTACTCTTTTTGTTGTGCATGGCCTATCCAGTATTTGGTTGCAACTTCTGTATAATTATGATTGTTTTTATTTAGCTGTTTGTTAATTATAGTTAAACAGTTGTGAGCAAACCTCAAACAGTAGGCTGTGACCCTGACAAGTTTACTGAAATCAGAATAACGTTCATAATTAGTGATTGGTTCAACCTTTTCATTTGAAAAGATTAAATTTAATGTCAAGTTAACTTGTTCCACAGGCCATTGGTCTGTATTACAGAGCCACTTAGGTCCCATGAACCAAGTTTTGTTTGACTTCAACAACTTGTAGGATAAACCTCTGGTCAGAAAGTCTGCTGGATTTTGTTTAGTTGGAACATAGTGAAAGTTTACTTGTAGGCTTTCATTAGCTTCAGCTATTTCTTTTAGCCATTTCTTACAAAGATATTCTTACTATTAATGCTATCATTCCGTATCCAGGCAAGACAAATCTGACTGTCAAGCCAGATGTGGATATCAGTTATGTTCACATCATGGTAAGCATCCTTAAGCAATGAAATGGTTTTAATGGCTAATGCAGCAGCCAATAGTTCCAATTGAGGTATGGTTCGGGTAGGTTTGAGAGGTGCAACTTTCCCTTTTGCATAAATTAGATGGCTTTCTGTAGAACTTACAAGATACGCACAGCACCCATAAGCTTGTGTGCTTGCATCAGCAAACACATGAAGTCTCTGGGGCTTATCCCTAAACCCACAGCACCTTTGAATTTTAATGTTCTGCACTTTTGTTAAATCAGCAGCTAACTTCTTCCAAGATTTTTGATCTTCATTTGTTATTGGATCATCCCACCCAACATTTGTCCTCCAAACTTCTTGGAGGAGAACCTTTGATTTTATTGTTGAAGGCAGGAATAGACCCATGGGATCAAAAATTTTGGAAGCCTCTGATAATATTTGTCTTTTAGTATTTGCTTCCTCATCAAGTTTAAAACCTTTAATACAGATTGAATCATGACTGTTAGAAGTTGCATCCAAATACCAGTTCATACCTAAAGTTTTAACTCTGTCTGATGGCTCAGTAAGACCATTATTATCCTTTAAAATCTTTTGTTTAAATCCTCATCATTTGAAATCCACTCTCTAAGTTCAAAGTTACCTTGTTGCATAATGTTTTGAGTGTGTTCATAGACTTCAGACAATTCAGATCTTGTTGTTGTTGAGCCTATTAGATTGTCTACGTAAAAATGTTCCTTCAGGAAGTTCAATGTTAAAGAGTTATTAAACTGGTTCAAATGATGTCTAATTGTCAATGCTAATAGGCTAGGTGAGCAATTGGCTCCAACAAACAACATTAAATCTATAGGTTATGAACCTTTATTCAAATCAAATGGATCCTTGAACCCTAAGAACCTAAGTTGGTTCTTATCATATTCATTTTTAAGATTTATTCTCAAAAATGCCTTTGAAATGTCACTTTGTACGGCATATTTATCTAACCTGAACCTCAGTAAGATCTTCACAAGGTCAGAAATGAGATTAGAACCCTCAATCAGGCAATCATTCAAACTGTGTTTATCACTGTCTTTGAGGCTACAGTTATATACTACTCTGAGTTTTGTTGTTGGGCATCTTGTCGATAAACCCCCTGTGGGTTAAATAATGACAACCATCTTTTTTAAAAGGGTTATTTGTTACTTCTTCAATGAAGCCTTTGTGTAGCTGTTCTTTGAAGACATCACTGTACTTTTGAATATTATTATCTTGTTTGAGTTTTTTCATTACTTTATATAAATGTCCTTTAGCTACTTTGAGATTATCTCTTAAAGTTGGACAATTTATTTTCCAAGGTAACTCAACAAAATAACTATTGTCTTTGCACTGAATGGTGTCTTCAAATCTTTCTACCATTAACTGATCTTCTGAAGTTTGATTTGTGTCATGTATACCCACAGATTCTAGCAACCATAAAGTTTGAATTGCCTCATCCAGAGTTTCATTTGATAGTGATGAATTAATGTTCTCAGTTGATATAATATTATTCAAAGTGTTGCTATTCTTACAGGTGTTATGTAGGACTGAGTTGAGGCACATAGTATTTGTTAGTCATGAACTATTTTGGTTTAGGTCTAGGTTGTATTTGGATAGGTCACCCAAAGGGGCTATCCCTGATGGAGTCTGATAAGCTATACCATCACCTATCTTTACTATGCCCTTATGAATAAGATTAATATAATCTGCCCCCATTAACATTTCAATGTTAGCTACTGTGTTGTTTGTGATATGTCTATCAGCTATTTTGTAGTGTTTTCCCAAATGATTTATGGTTTGTTCTAGTTTGGGTATAACCAGTTTGTTTTGTCCTACTTTAGAAATAATAACTGCTTCAATTTTCTCTAATTTATTTTCTAAATGTAGTTCCAGGTCAATTGTCTTATAGCTATTTTTGTCCGAGTTATCCTTAACAAAGGACGCAATATTGAGTTTTTGTTCATTCGGGTTTGGTGTCAAACCCAATTTATTAACTACATTTTGCGAAACAAATGTTTGTTGAGAACAACAGTCTATAAGACATCTCACTGGAGTGGTGCTACCCTCACTATTCACTAAGTCCAAAGTAATAGTTGGTAAAAGAATCTCAGTGTTTCTTGTTACGTTGTTTGAACAAACAGAATGTCCCATGAAAGTGGCATTTTCTTGATTACCTTTGTTTGGTGGAGGTATCTTTTGAGTTTGAGTACTATTGTTTGGACACTTTGGTGAATCACACATTGATGAGACATGTCGTAAACTTTTACAAAACTTACACTTGAATCTTAACCTAGATTTACAGTCTTTCTTATAATGTCCCTGGCCAGTACACTTTTTACATAGGTTCAACTGTTCACATCTTTTAGCTCTTTGGTTAAAGTCTGAATATTTGTCACACCCAGTACTACTGTGTTCATTACTTGCACAAAATTTGCAATGTAGTGTGTAAGTTGAGGCAGCAGTTACATTAAAGTTCTGTAATGTAGGTGTTCGTGTATTACAGTTGGTCACATTTGATTCTACAGTATCAAGTTTTGTCTGTTGGCTGTAGCTAGTTGGTCTCTGGGAACAGTCTTTGGTTTATCCATAGTCTGGGTCTTATTTTGTATTGGAATATTTCTCAATTTGTAATTAGTTAGGATATTTGGAAAGTGTTTTCTGATATTTTCAAGATTAGGATAATTTTCTCCCGTCTTTAGAACTAAAATATCTTTAACCCTCAAAGGAAGGCACCTAAGAACTATGCCTTGTATAATCCAAGATGAAGCTTTAATATCTATCTCATTGCTAACCAGTTGTCCTATAATAGCTTCTAATTTTGAATAAAATTTTTCCATATCACTATGGTTATCTTTTATGTGTGCAAAATCAAAAATTTGTTGAGATAATTCATATACAATCTCATCATTATTAATGTAATTACGTTTTAAGAGATCAATAGCTACTTCATATGAATTCCCTACAGCTGGTAAATAGGCTATCAGGTTATAGGCTGGGCCTTTAAGGAAACTAGTTAAGTAGCTAAACTTATCAACAGTTGAAATATAAGGTTTTTACCTATTAAACTCTCAAATTTTTCAATGAAAGATGGAATTGTACTGTGTCCCCTCAAATGTTTGGTACTAGCAAAATGGGTAACTGAGCCCTCAATTCTTGTGACTCAGGATTTGGCATGCCACTTAAATTTTGTTGAAGGTTAGCTTTACTTTGATTAAAATCAGAATTAGGTTTATTTGGTGTTAAGTCAGTCAAACGAGGGACTGTGTATTATTCTGCCTAGCTGTTCAATTGAGATTACCTGAACATCATTATCAGCGTAAAGGTCTATCAATTGTTCTTCAGCCATTTCGGATTCAACTAACTCTGAAATACTCTTATCAATGGCTATTATTTCCTTCTTTTAGTTTCCAATTTAAGAATTACACACTCTAAATCTTCCTTACCTGGTTGTGTAATATTGTTAAAAGTGTTCACGGCCTTTGTAACAGCACCCAACTTTCCCCCCCCCTTTTCTTTTTTAACTTTTTCAATTCCTCACTGTCCATGTTTAAGTCAAAATTGTTTAACTGGGGATCGTAATGAAATAGAGGACAAGAAGAAACTACCAGAGAAGAGAGATCACAGACAAAACAGTCAAGTTTTAAATTTGGTTTAATCCCCCCCAAGTACTTATGTGTCACTCAGGTCTAAGCTCATAAGAGAATGAGACTCCTTAAATGTAAATGTTTCCTAGTTAGGCCCTAGGTTGTAGACCTAATTAGGCAAGTTTGTTACTTTAGGCTTGATTAGGTTAGGCTAGACCATTTAGCCTAATTCTGCAATTTTTGTTAAGTAAGGTTAAGGTTTGTAAATTCCCCACACACGGACCACCAATGTGAAAAATGCTCTGTATGAATTGGTCCACAATTAACCCACCCCTTATATCTCCAGTCTAACTATACTGTAGAGTAGATTAAGTCTAGCCCTGTAGGGGTCAGCCTAGAGATTCCGGAAATGGTCCAGAGCGGGCAGATAAATTGAGGTCCACAGTAGGATTCCTCACCTCATTAGGTTAGGGCAATCTACCTTCACCTTTGTTAAGCTATGAGTTGATGCTAGGTCTTAGACCACAATGTAGGCCTAATTTGTCTGACCCAGCTTAATTTAATGCGTTTACTTTGGTTGGGTTAAAAACACAATTAGTCACTTACTGCTAGTTATTAGAGAGTCCCTTTTCCCGTCTTGTTTAATTGTTAAGAGCGTACTTGCTGGTGGGGATCTTTTTTCGTTGTCTGTTCTTCTCCCTTCTCTCGTTCCGTCTTCTCGCCCCGTTCCTCGTTTTCGTACTCCTTTGTTCTCCTTTTCGCGGGGGCTTTTTCCACCAGCTGACCAGCGTCCTCTTAGTTTTTTCTTCGGTTGGTTGATCGGTAATGTATATCTATTACCGAGCACGCTCTTGTCACACAGTATATAAATACTAGTGTGGAGAATAACTCTGGTGAGCAACCAATTGGTTTCATCCACCCAGTTATTGACATAAAAGGAATTTAATAATTGTTAGATTAACTACCTACCTACTCAGTGAACCATTTTCGTTACCTCCCAACTACCCACTCATCAGTTTTCCATATTTTAATATATCTTGCAAAAGGCCAAGGCCTTTCTACAAAAAATATTTTACATTACCATAACTACTGCGTCTTAAAATTAAATATCGATGTAAAAATTACCCGTATGATACGTCATGTGTTAATTAAAATTTTTCTTAAGCTATAAACTCCATTTTTTTAAGTTCATTAACTAACTGAGCAAATTTGAGTGATTGAGTCATTTCAGCAGAGTTGCCAGATTTCATGAATATTGTCTCCTACATTGCTTTCAAAATTCTCTCTCTCTCTCTATATATATATATAATAGTGTACATGTGTATAATATATATATATATATATGGAGAATTTTGAAAGCAATTTAGGAGACTGTATTCATGAAAATCTGGCAATATATATATATATATACATATATATATATATATATATATATATATATATATATATATATATATATATATATATATATATATCAGCCATCAGTGGATCCAAGAGTCTTTGTTGGTCTGAAACATTATAACATCATTTTATATATATATATATATATATATATATATATATATATATATATTGCAAAAGGCCAAGGCCTTTGTACAAAAAATATTTTACATTACCATAGCTACTGCGTCTTAAAATTAAATATCGATATATACAGTATATATATATATATATATATATATATATATATATCGATATTTAATTTTAAGACGCAGTAGTTATGGTAATGTAAAATATTTTTTGTACAAAGGCCTTGGCCTTTTGCAATATATAATATATATATATATATATATATATATATATATATATATATATGTTTCAGACCAATAAAGACCCTAGGATCCACTCATGGCTGGTCTACCTAACTGTGTTCCTAATTGTGTATTGTGCATGTCCTCCGTGGTGGCGGAGGGGACCTACAATTTTACGTGGGTTCCGAACCACAAAGAACATGAGAACAAAAAATTTTTTATAGTGGGCACACTAGGGCCACGTCGGCCCATCGAGGTGGCTCCACTATGTAAAAACTGCCTGTACATTGGCAACAACCAATTTTTACAAAACTAAATAATTATCAATTTAAAACTAATTAATTATCAATTTAAAACTAAAGATAGAATCTCTGGATCCAGAGGATCAAGTCATAATAGACTACTATCCACAAATATGTTACACTCTATATCTATTTATAACCGACATGCAAATATATCAGATCCAAAGAATCCAGTCAATTTCATTACGGTATCTATCAATACCAGTACCTTGCCAACCAAAAATAAGTCACGGTCCATATCAATTGCGGACCAAGTCACAATTTACAACCATATACATTACAATATATATACTTAGGAGGAAAAGTGTAGGTGTGGCTGTAAAGACTGCACAGTAATGTAGAAATGTGTGTGCATCCATTTTGGGTCCCCCATTTAAAGGTGTTTGTGGGGCAAGTGAAGATCATGAGTTTTTCAATACCTCACAGTACTATGGGGGGCATCGCTCGGAAGAGGAATTTCTTTAAATGGGGTGTGTAAGGACAGAGAGTATCCCCTAACCCAAGATGCTGCCTCCCTATATCCCACAACACTTGTAAAACTGTTTTCTTAAATTTGTTCTACATCTTGGCTAAAATAATTTCATACTATGACCTCTAGTCTGGTTATTGTAATATGTAATGAAAAGAGAATCAAAATCTATCTTATTCAGCCCTTAATTTTACTACCTTAAACTATACCCAATCTATCAACATATGCGTCTAATCGATTTTTAAACATGTTTATAGACGTGCTACTAATTACTTCTACCAGCAAACTATTCCAGCTATTTACTATTCTGTGCGTAAAAAAGTTTTTGGCAACTGCTATTTCGAACCTTCTACTTGTCAACTTACACACGTTATTTCTAGTCCTATTATATTGAGATATTTCGAAAAAGCTATCTCTATCTACGCTATCGAACCCATTCATAATTTTGAACACCTGGATTAGATCACCCCTTAGCCTCCGAGTCTCGAGTGTAGTCAATTTTAACTCCTTAAGCCTATCCTCGTACGACTTTGACCTAAGCGACGGATTCGGACGGAATCATCTTAGTTGCTCGTCTTTGAACTCTTTCGATTTTGTCTATATCTTTGCGCATATGCGGATTCCGAAATTGGATCGCGTACTCCAAATGGGGTTTAACTAATGATTTATAAAGAAGAACTATAATATCGCGCGATTTGTACTAAAAATTCCGAGCTATAAAACCTAACACTTTGTTCGCTTTATTGACCGCTGCTGTACTTTGTTTCGCTACTTTTAAATCACCAGTGACTATAACTCCTAAATCTTTTTCCTGCTCCTCGCTTATCAACTCTTTCCCTGACATACTATACGCAAAATTACCGTTACGCGAACCTATATGTAAAATTTTGCACTTGTCGACGTTAAATCTTTGCCATGTGAATGACCAATCAACGATTTTATTCAGATCATTCTGGATTTTACCTCTATCTTCGTCATTAATCGCCCTACCACCCAGCTTCGTGTCATCCGCAAACTTTGAAACTGTACTGACTAGGCCGACATCTAAATCGTTAACATATATAAGAAAAAGCAAGGGGCCCAATACAGAACCCTGAGGAACGCCACTCGCTACATTAGCCCAACACGAAGGGTTGCCAACCGTCCTTTTTTGTAGATTTTTGTCCTTGTCCTTTCTTGAGTTCGGAAAGGACGCCATTTGTCCTTTTCTGATAACAATCTTGTTCCAAACAACAGTTTTGTAACAAAACTTTTGTTTAAAAGGAAATAATTATAAAGTCTTTAGTCGAGTAACATTTTATAAGTTTTATCTATTTCTGGAACATCTGCATATTGCGAAAGAATTTTCCGTGTGATGAACGCTAAATGGCGTGATGATAGAAACTGATGTTCGGTTGAACGAGTAAAAAGTGAGCTTTTTGTTTATTTCAATTTAAAGGATAATTGTTTGGGTTTTGCGGAAAAAATAAAAAATGATACTCTTTTACTGAAGTCGGCAAAAATTGAAGAAAAGTATAAATTTAAAAATAAATAAATATCAAGTTACCATAAATTTTGTCAATGCACGACTCAATGGGTCAATATCTGTATATCAATAAAAATATTTCCTTTAAAAAAATATGCAATAAAAAGCATGCAGTATAAATTGTAATAAATTACAAATAAAATTTTACTTCTTTCCCTGACTCTGTAGACAGTATATTGGAATTGATGCTCTTGTCCTTTATTCAAACTTCATGGAGTTGGCAACCCTACCAACACGACTCCGCCCCATCAACGACCACCCTCTGTTTCCTACCTCGCAACCACTCTTCTATCCAATTTATTACTACATCCCTGATTCCATGAGCCTTAGTTTTCTCAATGAGTCTTTTGTGCGGTACGGTGTCAAACGCTTTTTGAAAATCTAAATACACTACATCAACCGCCCGATGACTATCATAAATGTTAACCACGCTTTGAAAACATTCTAAAAGATTGGTTAACCCTTTACCGCACTGTGCGTCGAATACGTAACGTTTCAGATACACGCATTTAGACTCAACCCTACTCAAAAAGTTCGGCGATAAAGGGTTAAGCAAGATTTGTTTCGCCTAAAACCGTGCTACGTATTTCTAACTAAGTTATGCAATTCTAAGTGTTTGACTATACGATCCCTAATTATTGATTCCAGTAGCTTACCTACAACAGACGTTAAACTGATTGGTCTATAATTTCCCGCCGCACATTTATCGCCTTTCTTAAAGATAGGTGTTACGTTTGCTAACTTGAAATTATCTGGTACGCACCCCTCAGAAATAGACGCATAAAAAATCTTTGTTAGCGGCACAACAATGTTATCTTTTAATTCTTTTAGTTGTATGGGATATATGGAATCCGGCCCCGGTGATTTACGCGTTTTCATTTTATTAATATAGCGCATTACCTTCCTTTCACTAACCACAATATTATCCAAAATATTACCATTATCAAAAGGCATTATGTCTATGACCGTAGGGATATTCGTTACATCTTCTATAGTAAAAACTGACGTAGAGAATTCGTTTAGCAAGGTAGCCATTTCCTTGTTTTCAGAAACTAGATCTCCGTTAACATTTTTCAACGGCCCCAAGACACTTTTTACTGGATTTCTATTGTTGACGTATTGAAAGAATCGCTTGGGGTTTTCTTTACCGTCACGAGCTATGGAGATTTGAAATTCGCGCTTGGACTTTTTTATTACACTTTTCGCTTCACACCTTAGAGATATATAGTTGTTTCGTAACCACAAATTGTCTTTATCGCACTTATGTAGCCTATAAGCCCTATCTCTACTCTTTATAATGTCTCCTACTCTAGAAGTAAACCACAAGGGCTTGTTATTTACTTTCGCATGCTTAATTTTGTACGGTACACATTCCTCATTTATAGTCCTAAATACTGTTTCAAACGATTCCCACATTAGTTTTGCGTTGGAGGTCCCCATTACGTTTTCCTAATTGACGTGTGACAATTTATTTCGAAATTTACAAAGTCTGCGTGTTGGAAGTTGGGAATTTTAGTCGAGTTAGCTGGTTTCGAGTGACTTACTGAGAGGACAAACTCTACCGTATTGTGATCGCTATTGCTTAACGGTTCTATTACTTGAAGATCAGTAATTAGCCTATCATCCGTAGTTATTACTAAATCTAAAATACTGTCCAACCTCGTAGGTTCCCCAACCTTTTGAATAAGAAAGCTATCCTCGAGAAATTAACTAAACGATTACCTTCCGCGTCTCCCTGCATTGTATCGTAATTCAAGTTGGCGCGATTAAAGTCACCCATAACTAAAGCCTGCTCACTACCTATTATTCTCTTTAGTTCACGATATAACGCTTCGTCCGTATCAGCTGTTTGATTAGGGGGCCTATATATAACTTCAACAAGAAGTTTGAAATCGTTCAATTTAAGTTCTGCTATAGTCGAATCTATTGGTTCTGGAATTGTGTGCTTTACTTCTATAACGTTCGCAATATTATCTTTGATATACAACATAACACCGCCTCCTCGCCTACCTATTCTGTTTTTAACAAAAAGTCTATAACCTCTAACTTGATACTCCCCTACAAAGTCACGTGTTTCAGTGCTAAGCCACGATTCATTTATCGCAATTAAATCATAGTCTTTCCAAGCAATTAAAGAAAAAAATTCGTTTATTTTATTTCGTAAGCTACAAACATTTAAGGATAGAACCTTCAAATTGTTTGTAATTGCGACACCTTCGCGAGCGCAGGGAAAATTTGTAGAATTTACGCTGGGACCGTTCGAGTTACGGCAGCCTGAAAAGAAGAGACAGTATTATGAAATAGTCTTCCTAAACGCGCAGCTCCAACGTCATTAAGATTAAGTCCATCTCCGAGGAACAAGTCCCTCCTGCCGTAGAAACTGTTCCAAAAACTCGCAAAATGCACTCCTCCTGTTGGCAAAGAGACTTTAGATTATTGTTAATATAGGTCGCCTTGCTGTAGAAATCGTTACGTTGGATAATTCGAGGAAGTATACCTGTTAAAACAATCTTATTAGTTTTTTCCTTTAATCACTGTAGTAAGTTCCTGTACCTAGCCAGCAGTTCTTCCGATCTAGAATTTAAAACGTTATTAGTACCGACATGAATAACATACGTTGTGTCCTCGGCGGTACTGTCTGTAAAATGGTCAACACTATTAGTTATATCCTCCACCCTTGCACCAGGGTAGCCGTAACGGCGCCTACGACGAGGGTTTCTCCCACAGAATTCCTCGAGCTGCCCTCGAACAATGGAATCGCCAACGAGTCGTATTTCCGGTTCATCAGCATCTTCGAAACCTAAAACAGAAAACTTATTGTTTGTTATTACTGGTAGACAAGTCTTAGGTGTTCTCAATGGGGCTCCATTATGCACTCGAACGAAGGGTTGGGAACTAGGGGAAGAGAGAGGGCCAGGGGCGTCCGCAGGATTTTTCGCAAGGGGGGGCAAAACTAACTTATTAGTTCTTAGTTCTTATTAGTTCTTTATTAGTTCTTTATTTTTCTACCAGTCAAGTCCATTTTTTATATGTCATATGATACTATGATTAACTATAATCGTGTAAGTTTCAGTGAAATTGACCAAAAGGTTTTCGAGAGAAAAAAATAAATAAAACACTGAATATAATGATCTTTGCAAATAATTCCATTACTATATCTTTCAGTATAGTTTATTTAACACTTCTAAGTTCAACGACACGGCACTTCGGTAAAGTAAAGGTAAAGTAAACGACATTTCCTTGAATGTGGAAACACTGACTGAGCTGCAGTAGAATTATAGAAGTCGTTGCGTGGGCAAACAAATTTCCAAGGGAGGGCAACTGCCCCCTCTTGCCCCCCCCCCCTCCGGACGCCCATGGAGAGGGCTATTAGTACTATTTATATTATTAGTAGAAACTGAGGCAGGAGGGGTCGTAATTGGAGTCTCAAGGGATTCTAATTTTGCCGTCAGGAGCATCACGCTTTCTTCAAGCCTAACTCTGGCCTCCCTCTCACGTTCTAACTCGTTCCTCAGCACTTCCATGCTTGAGCACCACCTGCAAACTAACTGTTCATTATTATTAGCCATTGTAAACGCGTAAGCGGCAAATTTCCCTTCACAGCGACCGCAAGTACTTGACGGGGGTGCCATGCTCTTAATTAGTTAAAACACAAAAAAAAAAAAAAAAAAAAACGAGCGCTTAGAAATTAATAAATTACAACGTAGGTCTACTGCGTGCTTATTGCGCCGTCACCTGAGCAAACCAGCAAAAATGTTCCTGAAACGCAGAAACAGATTCTTGTAACACAAATTTATACTAAATGAATATATAATTAAGCTACCGACGAAAAGATCTGTAAAAGAAAGAGTATTAGTAGTACTTATCTGTTCGCGATTCGACAGACTTTTTTCCTTTTTTTCCACAGTGTGTGACCACACTCTACCTGACCTCCCAAAGGAAGGGAAAATGAACCTTATGAAAGTTATGACTCCTCGTTTTCTGATAGATTTGAAAAACAAACAATGCAAGCCACGTGCACCATCCTTAGTTTGATCAAATAATATAGTACTGAATAAGTCAATTGATGAAATATATTCGTTAATGAATGATTAGTAACACGAAGTAATTTAGTTAAGAATGCACCAAACACTTTTTTTTTTAAAGACACCTCAACGAAAATCACTTATTCAATTGATAATACTGGACACTCGATAAAACACGTCTGGTCACAAGGAAAGACTGATCACAACAATATATATATATTAGTGATGTAGCGGATGTCATTTTCTTCACATCCGCGGATGCGGATGTTTGATTTCAACATCCGCGGATGCGGATGTCTACATTTTCGTTATTTTTTAGGATATATTCGAGATTTGTTGTGTTTAACGTATATAATAAGTTATTATATAGAGAGAGCTGAGCTATAATGTAGTATAATTGATTAATTGTACAATAATTGCTGTACTTTTCTCTGAACATATAAAATAATATCAAGCATCTAACTAATATAGAAATCAATTAGTGAATTCGTCTGCAAATAAATTCGTTATATTTTGTTGAGTTTCAGCCACAATTAGAAACCATAATTGTGTTACCAGGATGCGGGACGTGAACCCAACTCAAATGCACCCCACCGACCTCTTTCCCCAACCTCCACCCTTATAGAAAGATATCTTTAATTAGCTTGATAACTATTTATATTAAGTTTAAAGTTTTATTAGGCATATTTATAAATGAGTAATTAAAATAAAGTAAACTAAGATGTTCATCGTTTAATGTTCAAACTTAATTATAGGAAGGTTATGCTTAAGGAACATTAATTTTTCTGCCTTTTCTGCTGCCAGTCTGTTTCTCTTTTAATCATATATTAATCCAGCACTGCTAAATAATCTCTCGCTTGGTACGTTTGTTGGAGGACAGGCTAAATGTTTCCTTGCAAGTTTACTCAAGTATGGATAGATATTCTGCGTATTTTTCCACCAACTAATAGGATTGTCACATGCAGCCAGGCGTTTTTCTTGGTGATAGCTCTCGATCATTTTTACTACATCTTTTGACATCGCGTAGGTCTCGTCATTGCTGCTTGACTCAAGAAACTGAGAGACAGATTCTGTGATAGATTTGCTTTGAAGGTGTTGGTTCTGTCACTGAAACTTTTATTCTTTTGGTGGGTGGCGAAGCGACAGATTCAAGAGATTGAAGCTCTTCAACTGCTTTGCCAAGTGATGATTTAACTCGTTCTAATGTACTAGGTGAAAATAACTTAGCTTTGTAACGTGGATCTAAGTAGGTTGCAAGAGAGTAACTTCATACAAGAACAGCCTCTCGTCTTGTCGCTTGCATCACTTTTGCGCACAATGAACTAGTTCTATTAATATAGTAGAATTTGATAATTTCCGCTTATTAATGACATTTTATCTCAACGGTCCACATCCGCACGACATCCGCAGTCAAAAGTGCGGATGCGGATGCGAGAAAATGTGCGGATGTTCCGCGGATGCGGATGTGACCTACATCACTAATATATATATATATATATATATATATATATATCACTAAATCAAGACAAAAAGACAAACTCAGTAATAATATAGCCAGCAGCATGCATAAAAAAGTTATGTTGTATTGCAAGAGAACATTTTCTGCTAATAGGCTAACTGTTCACATTTTCACATTTTCAATGCAAAGATGTTTTTCACACGAGACATCTGCACTTTCATCTAAAAATAGGGAATACTTTACATCAGCCATATCATTTAACAACTCACTTTGTAGTTCTGGGCTAATCACATTGCAAATTAAAGAACTACATTTTGTACGTTTAAACGTACAAAGACAAAGCGCGGCAGTGCTGTTATTCACTAACCAGCATTTTTTACCCAAAATGTGCGGTATTGCCATTTGATAACTTTAAATAGTCAAATTATAAAAATATAAAAATTTATAGGCAAAACATTGACTTTTTGAATTCCAGCATTCTCCTAAAATTATTTTTCATTCTCCTACTTAATTTTAGGAGAATTTTTTTCTCCACAGCCCATTCCATTTTCCTATTTTTAGAGAATTCTCCTACATCTGGCAACCCTGCATTTCAGTCACCTATGATTACGTAACATGGTGAGAAGTTTGCTGCTCAATCGCGAGTTAATTATATTGGCTTTGGCTGAACTGCAATACCAACGGTGATATTCTAAAACCTAATTCTAATTCGTGTTGGTTCTGAATCGTACAAAATATTAGACTCCATTGGGGGCGTGTCTCATCGCGACAAATTAGGTTTCAAACGTTCATCAACATTCCAAATATTAAACATTACTCCTATTTTTCACTTCTGTAAAATTGGGGTTTTGCTACATACCAGGTTTTGGAATAATCACCATCGGCAGATATTGTATCTGCAATGTGTGCACATTACAGATACAAAATAACAAGAACAAATTTGTAACTTTTTAAACCCTTACCAAATTTGAATTGTTTTACTTGTATTCGCCCAATAGGCTAATACACGATGTTTCATTCTCACAAAGATAAATTTTCTTGAATCTGAGATTTCCACAACACAAACACTCAAGACGCTAATGGAAGACTGATGAAATCTGAACCCTGTTGAGCAGAGTTGTCAACTCTGCTGTTTTCGTTTCCAGTCTTTGGTTTTATTTTCAAAGTGAAGCCAAAAATGATTTTTTTATTCGATTTCGTACTTTATTAAGGAAGTCATTCAGGAGCTGAAATTGCAGCTAATAAAGGTTTGCAAATAATCGAAAGTCATTCAAATTTCGGTAGAAATGAAACATGGTATGTTTGGGGACTTCAAATTAGTAGGCGGAGTTGACGGATAATCTCATCCAACTCAGTCTGAATGAGATGTACAAGCCCCGCCTTCGTAGGCGTAGACAAAGAGGTAAAGGAAAGACATTTTCAGGCACCAATCAGTAACTATTCCATAAAAATATAAATACAATATGACGTGACTGAGAAAATGGCTAATTAAATAAACGCTTTTAATAATCTTTATTTTAATAATTATTCTCATTTACAAAAATTACAACATTTGTTTCTAAGATCTGAAAGTATATTATTGAGATAAGCGTAAATACAGCGCTTTTGACACTCTTTCATGCTCAAAATAACAACCAACCAACGAGTGTTCAGAACAAATTTTTTGTCTTTTCTTTCCAGGTACAAACTCTAACAAAACTATTTGCATCACATTTCATTAACACCATTACATACGTATTACTATAAATGTAAATAAAAATAACAGAGTACATCCATATTTTTAGTAACAAACAGAAATTCAGTTATTCTCTCGCGATTCCATTCATCAAAAGTGTCTTAATTTATTCAGTAGTTATTTCTATTCTACTATAGACCACAATCATGTTTACCAAACACTGCACTGTGAAGTTGCTCTAATATTCTTTTTAACCAGTTTTGAAAAGTGCTGCTTTACTGGGAATTTTATATTAACTCATTAGTAGAATAATGACAAACAATTGTTGGTAGGAAATTCTACCAATGGGCACTGATTGGTTAATAATAATAATTTGTTTTATTATTTCTTCCCTGAGCCACGAGACGTTAGGTTAAAAAGTATATATACACAGTACGTATATATATGTGACCGAAATCTAGGTCTAAATTCAGTGAAGCTTCGGTCTATTTTAAAATAATTTGAAAGATTTTTATCAACTATTTTTACACTATCATAAAATTATGCGAGTTAGGTCTATAAAAGTTAATGGGGTAACATATCTAAGGAGTAATGAACAATAGTTGAAATAGAGGAGAGCTATGATTCGTGATGAAGAGGGTATTTTCGTGATGAAGAGGGTATTTTCGGTTATAAAAGGTATAAAAATAGTAACTAGGAAGCTCATTTTCCCAGGACGGTGGGAAGGGAGTGCGTGCCAAGGGGTCACCTTTAACCCGAGTATTAACGGGCTAAACAGCCAATTCAACCCAACCCAAGAGCCAGCAGGCGGGAGCGAACCAGTGCCTCACCGCTCAGAGTCCGCCACCGTAACCACTGAGCTACCGGGCGCCCTAATTTCAGTTCTATTGTAATATTTAAAAATGTCATGAATGTAATATCAAATAACGAATGTTATCCGAAATTAGTTTAATGTTAATGATACATTTCACGCACAAAATGCAAAATTCACAAATATTTCACAATTTGTACACAGGGTGGCGCAAAAGTCAAAAACCGGTCGTGACTTTTGCGCCACCCTATACATACAGGGTTGACATAAGTAAATAAACATTTTCGGTTTTTACAGTTTTTTTTATTTGATAATAAAAGTCAATAAATAATAACGGATTTATTGAATCAATATATTTAGAATCGTGTTGCTTTCCCCTTTAAACCATTATGTAAAAGTGACACGTTCTGGCATTCCATTGATGAACTTTGCCATTTGTTCTTGAGGACAATCATCGTGGTGTCTATTTACTTTTGTCAACTATATAATTACACAAAAATTTGCTTACATACTACTGCTTATAAAAATCAGGGGGAAACTAATTAGAGACTCTTTAAAAAGTGAGTTACGTTCATATAAGCTAAAGTTGTATTGTAAAATGAATTAAATAATCATCGTTCGATGATGGGTCAAGAAAGTGTAAAATGGGTAAAAAAAAAAAAGAAGTCTAAAAGCGTCATAGAGAAGGGATCGAAACTCATTCTAAATTGTCTACACAATTCCACACACCATTTTCAGTCAAGCAGAAAAATGAAATCCAAGCCTAAAATTCTAGTTAGGACGCGACGTTTGGAACTCACTCACTCACTCACTCACTCACTCACTCACTCACCCTTCCTGCCTTTCTCTCTCTTTAAAAAGAGAAACCGAAGGACTTACGAGCAGCAATAATAATAATGTGTGGGGTTCTTTAGCCTGCTTCGTAACAGTAAAGGTCATATGACGAAAGGAAAAACACAGCTTAACATGGGATTCAAACCATCTTCGGGTCCCCGTACAGTGATCATCCAATAACTGCCAAACAGACCCAAAATCGCTGATCGAACGGGAAGCGATGCTGTGATGTGGCCACGACGCAGCCCAGTGAAACAAGATTTTTGTCCACGAAACACCAATTATGTACCGGACGAACGACATATAATCGACTTGACATGCTATCGACGAGTATATTGTAGGTTAGGTTAAAGCTAGGTTGGGTTTAATTATTTGGTCTCGTTGACGAAATGGATATAGGTCCTTGTATACAGTGCGATCTTAGTCAAGTTTCAATATACTTACGTGGCTTAAAAGGACCTTTTTTCACGCTCATTGAGCAACCACAGTGAACCCAATTTACAGTGACAATTTCCTAGGAAATTTAGCAAATGACTAGAATCACATCTGCGATATTAATTCCACCGAAAAGGACATAATCAAGTTAAGTACTGCGCGCGCGCGCGCGCGCACACACACACACACAAAATGAGCTTCAATAACAAGTTTTGGCATTTCGAGAGCCTAAGTCATAACAGAAAAACCGAGAAACAATAAGATTAACTTTACTCGAGAAGCCTACAATAAATCGCGATTTAAAGTTAAAAAAGTAACATCCATGTTTCATATCCACGCAAGAAAGAGGGAGGTAGGGGCTCGAGAGCCGGTTACCTTAGCCAAAGTTCAATTAAAGTGAAGTGACGGACCTGTCGCGTCGTCGTGACGTAATATACAGAAAAGACAACCGACTAGCTCTAGGAAACAGTGTTCGAACCCACGACTCACAGCGAAGTCTCAGCACTTACGATCGAACCACGAGACGCTCGGTTAAAAATTCTGTATGTATAAATATGACCGAAATCGAGGTCTAAATTCAGTGAAGCTTCGATCTATTTTGAAATAATATGAAATATTTTTAGCTACTATTTTACAATATCTTAAAATCATGTTTCCGTTGAAGAATTGTGTCTTGGAGTCATTCTTTTTAATAATAAAAAAAAGTTATTCCTGAAAAATAATTAAGTTTTCCCTTCAAAAACAAAACAAAAACGTTTGTATGAGGTAAAGTTGAGGAAAAAATTTAGGGCGTGTCCTCAGGAACAGTAAACGCAATATGATCGCAATTCCCTCTCATGTTGTCGCAAAAAAGTTTCTTCAGGGAAGCGGTGTTCACGATTTCAAAACCCACTTCTCCTCCAAAAGTCGAAGGTTTCCACCACCTGGGACTGCAAATAGGGTTACTGATCAGCCCCTTCACGCTCCAAGGGCCCCCGATGTTCACCATGGACAGGCCTGTTAAAGATGGTCCGGCTTCTTCGGCGAGCAGACCTGTCAAGAAGGGACAATTAACATCCGTGTTAATAATCCAACCTACTTTAATTAGCTAGCTAACAAACATAACTATTCACTAATTGACAATTCTAAACATTTAAAAATGGCAGCATTGCACACTAAGGCCGGCTGTGCACAGGATCGTCTTGTGACTCACGAATGAATCGTCAGTCGTGAGTCGCAAGGCGATCCTGTGTGCGGCCAGCCTAACGTTTTGCACCAGTGAAACGCTGGTATCCCTATAGTCAAAAGAGTATATATATATATATATAGTTTGTGTGTGTGTGTGTGTGTGTGTGTGTGTGTGTGTGTGAGCTCAAAATTGACGATGATTGATTTGGAATCAAAATGAATTTCATCTTGGAAGGCTTCAGTTGTGTTTTATTTCCAATTTGTGGGCAAAGAAATAAATTTGCACAAATTAATCGTACGTATAAAGACATATAAACGTTCCTAAGCCAGCCAAAATTGCTTTTGAGTTTTGAGTTAATAACATGTCCTGGTAACAATGAAATAACTAATTCCATACGACATCAAGTTTTTTTGTGGTGAATGTTGCAAAGTCATCGATTTTTAAAAATTTCTTTTTCAAATATCTTTAATAAGACTAGTAATAATTTTTACAGTGAGGGCCTATGCCACCCCTTATGTACGCCACTGTGTATATACTATTCTGACTGTGGTATCCCTGTATGCATGCGTGTCAGTCGACCCAGCCCTAACTATGAAAACTTCCAAACAGACAAACACAGACAAATAGGGTAAGTAAACCTTTTATAAAATATAATGAACTCTATGAAATGTACTCGCTACAGTAAGAAAAGAACTCTCAATGAAATGAACTTACCAACGTAATACTCCACTGCGTCGACATCTCCGTAAATATCCTCCAATTCCTTTGAGAGTTCGTCTTCTCCAGTGAGTTCGCGGAAACTTTCGTAAGGCTCGAGTCCAAACCTCTTTCTGAACTGATTGAAAGGTTGGAACCTCATTTTGCGGCTGTTGTTTATCTCCTTCACGAGAACGGGTTCGATCACCGCCGGGTGATTTCGCGCTGTCAACTGTTAATCGGAGTTAAAATAATGGGGGGTTACTTGTGATGACGTTACAACTACATACAAACGAACGAACTAAACAGATTCGGACTGAGCAAAGAAAACACTACGTTTCATCCAACTGACTTGAAGTCCAAGTCAAGTCTGTCGCGTTCTTTCCGTCTAAACCTCAAGATCCGACGAGACTTGACACAAGTTTTGCCGAAGCCAACTCCGGATGTGGCTAGAGAAAACGCGAGGTACGTTTTTGCAAACAAGCAAATTGTCGTTTATAGAATCAAAAGGTATTTCAAGAATTCATTGTATTAGTTAGGCCCATATATGAAAAAAAAGTTATTTTATTGATGTTAGAAGGCTATATGCTACATTAAATTTACACATTTATAAGCCTTAAGTAAAGAATTGGCCTTCAATCATTGCAATTTTGGGCCTATATTGGCCAAGACTAGCGTTGCTGTTGCGAACTCAAACCAAGACCACAGTCTAAGCCATATTCAGTCTTACTGTGAGTTAGATTCATGAGAAAAGCCTGAAGTTAAGACCCTGCTGCCCTGTATTGAGTGCCCAGATGAATTGCTTAGC
>JAJOZX010007058.1:172500-187500 GCA_023014485.1 Bathynomus jamesi
TATATATATATATGTGTGTGTGTGTGTGTGTGTATGTATGTTATTTATTTTTTCTTTTTTTTCTTTCTGTAACCTATATATAGGCTGTAACCTTTTTATGTACTTCAGTGTTCCTGAGGATGTCATTAGACGAAAGCGCTTGAGCACCATTTTGTGTTTCCTTTCCTTCGTGGTTTTATTCATCATAAATATTTTTCACGTGTTACTTTCGTGAAATAATTTTCATATATATATATATATACTAGACTGGACGCTAGCTTAAAATGTGTTGATTTGCCAATCTGGTTGGGTGACCTTGGTGTTACAGCACACAAAGAAATCGTTTTGTAACTATTTTTAGTTACATAATTACATAATTAAGGTTACCAAATCTCTCATTAAGCCTCGTGTATTCCTATCTTATCCTGTCTCTCTCAGGATGTTGGGGATTGGGGAGGGTTACATAAATGGATAAGTTTTATCACCCCCCCCCCCCCCCCTCTTAGAGGAGACCTAAAATAATAACCATAATAATATATTAACCAATATATATATATATATATATATATATAAATGAATTACTGTTCTCTCGTTGCAAAGAAACGTGATATGATTCGAGAAAATGTTCATCAAAAACAAATATTGGCAAAAGTAAGTTTAAAGAATGAAAGAGTCAATTCACTCGCAATAAAAACCCGCCTTTTTTTTTCGTACACGCAATATTTACACGCCTCAAGTAGAAAGAAAACGGACAACCCACACTTGGTTTTGCGTCAATAACCCTGTTTCTATGGTGACCGACAGAACGCCTCCCCCCCCCTCCCAATACACGTACGATACGATTTATACAGCCAACGCGTGAGCATCGAATAACACTGCCCAACAAAAAAAAACATTTTTTGCTGGTGATTTAATTCTAAGACCTGTTTCTGGATAATATTGATGTGCTGATTTCAAAAATCACCTTAGATTTTGTCCATCACATCAGGTTTTCGTGCAATGCAATATGCCTATTTTGGGTGATCCATGAAGGGCACTTATCAAATGATGATTTTTGAGACCTGTTAACAGCTGTTTTGCTGTTAAAATTTTATCTGTGGAATATGCAAATCTGTGCATTAAATCTAAAGGTCATGTACAACATATTAAAATCTTGGGTATCTGTGATTTCCCCAGGTGTGAGCGTGACGTCATGATCATGGATTCATTTTTTGCTTATTTAAACACTTTTAATCACTTTATGTGTCAATATTACCATTGTATATTAAAGTTCACTCCCTGCACAATTGTTTACTTTTCCATGCTGATTCTGAGTATGTAAAAACTTATTTTTTGAAAAGAAAAAAAATTGGGCATAACCCTGCCAAAATGCGATATCTCCGTATTTGATTGCTCGAAAACCTGACGTGATAGGCAAAAACTAAGGTGATTTTTTAAATCAGCACACCAAAGTTACCTAAAAACAGGTGTTAGAATTAAATCAGCAAATCAGCAAATCGCTACATCATCCAAACGCGGAGGACAGTGGTCACCCATCGTCGCTTAACCTCACTGACCAAACGGAAAACGGTGTTGCCACGTGACCACCACGACTCACGATCCACGTCCACCTCCAGTCTACGAATTCTGACCCTCTGCTCGAGTCTTAATCAAAGATTCTTGAAGGAGGAACACTTACGAAGAGTCCCGGCAGGAGGGCGTAGAAAGGGTGTCCCAGGGCGAACTTTGCCTCTTCCGGGATGGGAACTTGCGGTGGATAATCCATTTTGACTCCTTCAACGTCTCTTAAAAGCGGGGGAAACTCTCCTCCCTGGACTACCTGAAGAAGGTAAATTATAAAAAAAAGGTTAATTTCAAATTGATTCAGACAGACAGATGACTCTCATACACACATACATACATACAGGACGCGAGAAAGAGCGGGAGTGCATGCGGCGTTAAAGCACCAAGGCCCAGGCTGAAAGATAGAGAAGGTGGTGATCGCGGGTAAAGGACCCTGAATCAAAAGTAGCACCAGGGCCCGTGATTCCTCACCCGAGCCTTGCATACATACATACATACATACATAAACATGTAATTTCAACGATGAGGTCATTGAAAAACACACAAATTTGTAATGACAATAAATATAGACAAAAGAACACTTGTAATTAATTAATTAATAATTATTTCACCTGAGTTTTCAATTTGCCATCTTTCTTCGATCTCAATCCTTGTCTGGTCTGTTCCGTCAAGCCATAAATATGGGATACATCTACCTGAAATTATGATATAAACAAAATATACATACAGTAATATATATATATATATATATATATATATAGCAACTGTACCAGTCGAAAACACTATTTTTAAATTTTTTAAAGTATATATATATAAGTACTCTCAGTTATTCATGACTGAGGGGTGTCCCATGGTCACGGATAACCCGACTTCACGGTTAACTCGGTCATGATCACGGATAAGTCACAATTGATAAATTGCGGTTAACTCGATTCATGGTTCATTGAATCACTGATAACCGCTTGAGTACTACAGTATGAATTTAAACTAAGCTATACTTGTTTGCTTTAATAAATAATTAATACAAGTAATAGTCCAGTAACACGTTTCTGGCACAATTTGTGACTTAACCCTTTCATGCCTGAAGTATATTTACAAGTCTGAAAAATTTGGTGCCAAAATCATCTAAAAAAAAAAAAAAAAAAATTATATATATATATTATATATTTTTTTTTTTTTTTTTAGTTCAGGAAGAACCGATTCGCCTCTACTTAAAGGGCATATCTCAGCGGAAAAACAAAGAAAAAGTGAGAGGAAAGACAGAGGAAAAAGAAAGGGTGGAGGGGACAGTCGAAGTGGAAAAAGACCAAGGATGACAAGGACTGCAGGGTCGAGCCCCATCATCCTTGGGTGCTAGGGCCGGGAGGGCGCACGTGAAACCTCCAGGAACAAGCACGTACAAACGAGCACAAAGAGCACTCAAGAGCACGAGCTTAGAACCTCCTTGCGGGGATATATATATATATATATATATATATATATATATATATATATATATATATATATATATATATATATACACATACACACACACATATATATATATATAAAATTTATTATACATATATACATACTGTATATATTATGGTATTTATGTGAAATCGGCCTTTTTGCAAAAGGGGTTAAGTCGTGATATTTTCGTTAAACAACGAAAATATCATGACTTAACTTAACCAATTGTCAGGGGTGGACAGTTGACCTAACCGGGCATTAAATTAACCTAAATCAACTGTCCGCCCTTGACGACTGGTTAGGTTAAGTCATGATATTTTCGTTGTTTAACGAAAATATCACGACTTAACCCCTTTTTCAAAAAGGCCGATTTCACATAAAGGCCGTAATAATATTATATATATATATATATAATATATATATATATATATATTAGGGTGGTTCACAAGCATAATCTGAGATTTCACTTTTGGGTCATTGTTGCTTTTGTTCCTACACTTAGTGTGAATAACTGTGTGAAGTATGGTTGGTCTACGCTGTCGTTAAGAGGTCGCCCAATCATGCATGACGTGTCTCACTAATGACTGATTACTACAGTATGACTAAATTTGGCTTCTTTTGTAGGAATGTGTAGAAATGCCGCCGAAGCAATCAAAAACACGGTCTAGCAGTGAGGTGTGGTTACTAGGGAAGGCAGAGGAGAAGTTAACTAGGGCAGGACTCCCTACCAAGCTTCAAGTCCTCCGGAAATTCATGTTCCACCATCTGGAGGAGAGGAAGACAGAATACAACAGTGCGGTGATAACCATTGAGGCTTTGATCCCGTTTTGGACAAAAGCAAACGTTCCAATGACGGATACCAGATACTGAGAAGAAGCTCCTGAAACTGTACGAGCAATACAAGGGGCTGAAGAAGAACCGCACAAAGAATTTCCCATCCTACAGAATGAAGGAGGACATATTTCGCGGAGACCTTGACGATGTGTTCGATCTTTCACGTCATGACGCCCTCGAGACCATGATGAATGAGGAGGACAAGAACTTCCTTGTCGCTCAGCTCGATAATCCCATTCCTCCAGCTTTGGCCCGATTGACAAGAAAATGGCTGACCAACAAACGAGGAAGAGGATTCGATGTGAGGCGGAGATGAACCGAGAGGAGAAGGCCAAGCGCGAAGCGGATGCGAGATGGTCCCAGGGAGAACTGGAGGCTTCTAGTTCAAGCACATCTGAATCATCAGATTCAGATACTGTAGTTTTTAAGGAGTCAGCACGAAAACGTTCCACTCCTAAGCGATTGAAGTCTGTGATCACGCCTGACATTTCCTTAGCCTTGGATCGCCACAACATCAGTGACAGGAAAGGAATGGCAGTGGTCGCAGCAACTATTAAATCGCTGGGGCACAACTTGGACGAAGTGTCAATCTCACGCAGCACCATTCGTCGCGTGAGACAATGTACACGTGAAGCGGTGTGCCGCGAAGATCAGGCCACTTTCAAGACCCATGAGACCCTTCTCTTGCACTGGGATAGTAAGCTGCTTACAGATATCTCCCATGGGTTAGAGGTGGTGGACCGTGTGGCTGTGCTTGTAACCGGTAACGGGGAAGAGAAACTCCTTGGAGTTCCAATGGTAGCTGCTGCAACTGGAGCATCTCAGGCTCAGGCGTGCCTGAAGCTTGTGGACGACTGGTCTTTGAGGGGCAACGTTCGAGGTCTTGTTTTTGATACAACTGCGTCCAACACGGGACTTCATGCTGGAGCTTGTACTCTCATTGAAAAGGAGTTGGGTATTGATCTGGTGTGGATCGCTTGCCGACACCACGTGGTAGAAGTCGTCCTTGCTGCGGCCTTCGGTGCTTGTTTCGGAACATCCAGTGGACCTGAAATTGGCCTATTCAAGCGCTTCAAGCAGCACTGGGTTTTCATTGATCGCAGCAAGTTCGAGAGTGCACCCGACAGCCTGTTCATTGAAACAGCAGAGCAGAGGAAGGAAATGGTCTCCTACTACAAAGAGGCTGTCAAAAAGAAGAGCCAGCGGGACGACTATGATGAACTGATGCTTCTCTGCCTCCTTTTCTTGGGAGGGAAGCTTGGTCTTGTGAGAATTCGAAGACCTGGAGCCATGCACCATGCGCGATGGATGGCCAAGGCCATTTACACGTTCAAGGTGTTCCTATTCAGAGATCAATTCACCTTGCTTCAGACCGAGAAACGGAACATCGAGGAACTAAGCCTGTTTATCACGCTCCTTTACGGCCGCTACTGGAACGAGGCCAGTGTTTCATACATGGCTCCATTGAATGACCTCACTTTCTTGCGCCAGCTGAAAGCTCACCAGGAAAGACGAACGACGCGGCATTTGCCGCGATGAAGCGCCATTTGTGATTCATTTCTGAGCACTTAATCCCCTTGGCACTCTTTGATCCTCGAGTTCACAACATCGTAGCTGTTCCCGAAAAAAGAAAAGGACTCAAGCGCGTGGACGGAAAAACGTTCTCCTCGAGCAATCCCTTGAAATTCTATGCCACCAAACGTTCAGCAATCTTCTTCAACCTCGTCATGCAGCACGGAAGTGAGCAGGCGCAATCATTCCTGTCCAAGACACCAAATGATTGGAACACAGATCCAGCTTACCAAGGAATGAAGGAACGTGTAGAGAAGATGGCAGTGGTTAACGATTGCACAGAAAGAGGAGTTGCGCTCATTAAGGCTTTCAACAGCACAATCACGAAGGATGAAGCGCAAAAGCAGTACCTTCTCCGCGCAGTCGCTCAGCACCGCAAGGAATTCAGAGCCGACTAAAACTGGTCTCAAGAAGGCCTAAAGATCTTCAACTGTGTGCATTATTTGTTCCGCTGTTATAATTTCATATATTAATATATATATATATATATATATATAATATATATATATATATATATATATATATTAGTCATAAATTGTCAAGTCATTATTATCCTTGTTCAATACATGTTCCAGTCATAAATTGTCAAGTCATTATTCAAATTGTTTCATTTTGAGCAAGTGCATAAAAAGGTCCTAGAGCAAAGATAATTGGCACGTTTATTCGAATAGAATAAGGGCAGATGTGACCGAATTTAAAATTCCAAAAAACGCTGTTGTGGACCACCATAATATATATAGATATAATATATATATATATATAGTGTGTGTGTGTGTGTGTGTCCCCCTTATCACCCCAATTTCTTTTAGGACTGGAGATTGTTTAATCCCTTTCGAAACGGCCAAAAAGGTCATGTGACACAGAGGACCTGCAATATAAACCTTTACGTGGGTTCCGAACTGGGAATCACGAGTAACTACATCATTTGAACGAGGAGGTGCAGAGGACAGTCACCCACCCATCCAACTATTGATCAAACCCAGCGTCGATAACCTCACTGCCGAACGGGATGCGGTGTTGGCGTACGCTTTTTCAGAAAATATGACGGTACCACAACTACACTAATATTAATAGTTACCCCTCCTGATCCTTTCGTCATCTTGCCATCGGAGCTGTAATCCGTTCTGAAGAACTGGTGAGTAAAGTGCTGCGCGTAATACTGGAACAGCAGGTTCGACCCATGGGGCTCTGGCTTGAACTCGCGACGAAGGAAAATTCTCTTAAAAAGCTCAGACGGTTCTACCAACTTTTTGGGTCCTGTCAATAAGAAAACCTCTACTATTTTAAACTATAATAAAGATGCGAGGAATTACGGGGTTAAGGAATTATGCCGAGTGCGGGATAAGAGTTTCATAGTCCAAACTCGCATTCAGTCAAAAAAAATTTTATTGTTATAAACAACCCTTTCTTTTTCCGACTGATAACGGAACTTTTGGCGAATTTCTCGCATACCCTGAACCTTACTCATCGTAAAGACGAACCTTTGACGCCCATGGGCGTAGGACAATCGAGTGGCACGGGCGGCAGAGTCCTCGCGAAGTAGGATTCGTTGTAGTAGGCGTCCAGAGTGATGTAAGAGTGATCACTTTCGTACCGAGGCGGTGAATCTATCAAGTCTCCCCGAGCTACGTAATTAATTAATTAATTAATAAGTAAATTATAAGAATTCAAATA
Source organism: Bathynomus jamesi (assembly GCA_023014485.1). NCBI lineage: Eukaryota > Metazoa > Arthropoda > Malacostraca > Isopoda > Cirolanidae > Bathynomus > Bathynomus jamesi. The sequence continues at coordinate 179,575 of JAJOZX010007058.1, forward strand.
ATTAAACTAATTAATAATCAAATATTTTTGTTTTTCTTTTCACAAACGACAACTACTCATTGAACGACACTCACAAAGAATTCCGAGGTCTTCACTACCTCGAATACACAAACCTTTCGACATAAATATAAATATACAAATGTACAATTTCGGGAGAGAAAAAGGTCGCCAAGAAATACAATTTCTAAAAACCAAAAAAAAAAAAATTGGTAATTTCGTTTCCCTTCGAATATTTTATTTACGTTTGGTGAGACAAATCAAATTTTATTACCAATTATTAATTTTGCTTTTTCGAAATTTTTTGAAGCTACTGCCGAGGGTCAGTTGGTAAAACAATTACCCCTATAAGCCAAGTGAATACACTGAGATCGGGTGTTCGATTCTCGATAGTGTTGGTTAATAATACTCCGGGGTTATGGACCGCATTAATTGGCCTGAGCACTATGCCAGTTCCTGGCCCTCCTCATTGATCATTATCATATCGAAAATAGAAATAAATGTACTCACATAAATAGACATATTTCATTAATATCTTCTGCAAGGGTCCAATCTTGTTAAGGATGGTCCATAATAAAGGATTTTTAGTCAGGAGATCGTGCATGAACTGCGGCGATGGTTTTAATTTCTTCCTGATCGCTTCTGACCACGTAGCTGAAGAAGGAAAAGGATGGGTAAAGTTCGTGCGTGGATTAGTCTCTCGCCGGGTTTGGGGCTATTGAAATCGATTGGATTTACGATTACTTCACCCAATTTGGTAAGCGAAAGAGTTGTAACAATCTTACGAAGATTACAAAAAGAAAATCCGCTGAAGGTTAGTCTAGCAGCATTTAAAAGTGTTTACAATTAACCGAGATTGAAAGACGGAGAAATTAATAACACTGAATGTGGATTTGTGAGTTTCAAAAATCTCGTCTGGAGGGTGAGCGGGATTAACTCTCGAGTAAGTCGCCCGAGTCCGTGGGACGACGACGGTGAGAATCCAATCCAAAGCATTCACAACCCGAATTCAATCTCTAACTAATTCCTTTCCCCACCTAATCTAACCCGCGCCTCAAAATCCGTTATGTTTAACGTCTTCTGTACGAGCGGTAGACGATACTATACAAAAACTGATCTCTAGGCCCTTTTGATCACCTCCAACTTAAAAATAAGGTAACACCCACACGCGACACGAAACGTGATATGATACAATTATTCCTTTTTTTTTTTTGTCGATTTCATCGTTGATTCACCTCGGAAAAGTCTTTTCACAGCGCGCGTCCAAGAGAGAAAAACATTTTCGCGAGAGAAAAGCTATGTTGGTAAAAAGGTTTAATACAAATCATTAAAAACCCGGTAAAAGATCCGTAACCGACAAAAGGCGGACGACGAAGGGCGGGGAGTCTACCAAAATTAAAAGGAGGGACGAAGTGTCAGGGGTCAAGGAGACCCGTAATATTCGTATCATTCCGTAAAAAGACGGAGAACCGCGAATGGCACGAAGCGCTCATCACAAACATCACAAACTCCATTACGGAGCCAATATGATACCACTCGCCAACGCCTACAAGATTGACGAGAAGTAGGCCACAATGAGGTTGTAGGTTTGATATGATGAAGTTTCTCATTCGAGAGAGCTTGCCACAATTTCAACCACAAATTATTCTAATGTACAGGGTGTTTCAAAAGTCCGGAATCAGGAAATACTAATACTACTTCTACTACTACTAATAATAGAAAAATAAATATTCCTATAATTCCAGACTTATGTTTCAAAAGTCCGGAACCATAGGAATATTATTTTTCAATTATAAAATATATATATATATTAAAAATATTTCCTATGATTCCGGACTTTGGAAATACCCTCTATAAACCCTTTGCCTGGAAGTCACGAGAACCTGTAAATGTTACGCCCTATATATATATATATATATATATATATATATATATATATATATACCCTCCTCCTCTGCAAAAGACTGTATGACGCAACGCTTTTAACTAAAAAAAAACCTCAAGGATTTCGGATCATTCCTGTTTTGAATTCTAAAAAATAAGTGCGTTGGAGTCTGCCTCATTTTCGTTCGTGCATAGAATTACTTCATAGCCAAGTCGCGAATAGCGTGATCAGATCAACGTCAGATCCCGTCAGATCAACGAGGTTAAGCTACGTTGGATTTGTTCGGGAGGTTTGACCACCGTGTGTCCTCTCCGCGTTCAAACGATGTAACGACCCTTAGACGGCTCGGATCCCGGGTAAAGCTTCGTAGGTCCTTCCGTCACCTCAACTGTGCGGTTACGAAAGGGGTTAAACAGCCCCAAAACATCAAATCATTATCCGTAACTGGTAATTGAACGAGTAGTATAGCCGCGTTTAGGGAGATGCTCTACACCGTCTATGATGCAATCTACCCTTTTGCGGCCACAATGAGAGCCACATCAGCGAGTAGTATAGCCGCGTTTAGGGAGATGCTCTACACCGTCTATGATGCACTCTCACCTTTTGTCGGTCATTACTACTCAGTCACATGCAGCTCTCATTGTGGCCGCAAAAGGGTAGATAGTATAGCCGCAAAAAGGGAGACAGAAAATGGATCGATTTGAAAAATCCCCCCCCCCCTTGAGATGCTCCACACCGTCTATGTTGCAATCTACCCTTTTGCGGCCACAATGAGAGCTGCATGTGACTGAGTAGTAATGACCGACAAAAGGGGAGAGTGCATCATAGACGGTGTAGAGCATCTCCAGGGGGGGGGGGGATTTTCAAATCGTAGTATAGCCGCGTTTAGGGAGATGCTCTACACCGTCTATGATGCACTCTCCCCTTTTGTCGGTCATTACTACTCAGTCACATGCAGCTCTCATTGTAGCCGCAAAAGGGTAGATTGCATCATAGACGGTGTAGAGCATCTCCCTAAACGCGGCTATACTACTTTCTCAGTAGTAGTATAGTCGAAAAAAGGGAGACAGAAAATGGATCGATTTGAAAATTTCCCCCCCTGGAGACTGAGCAAGTAGTATAGCCGCGTTTGGAGATGCTCTACACGTCTATGATGCAATCTACCCTTTTGCGGCTACAATGAGAGCTGCATGTGACTGAGTAGTAATGACCGACAAAAGGGGAGAGTGCATCATAGACGGTGTAGAGCATCTCCCTAAACGCGGCTATGCTACTTGCTCAGTAGTATAGCCGCAAAAAGGGGAGACAGAAAATGGATCGATTTGAAAATCCCCCCCCCCCTTGGAGATGCTCTACACCGTCTATGATGCACTCTCCCTCTTGTCGGTCATTACTACTCAGTCACATGCAGCTCTCATTGTAGCCGCAAAAGGGTAGATTGCATCATAGACGGTGTAGAGCATCTCCAGGGGGAGAAATTTTCAAATCGATCCATTTTCTGTCTCCCTTTTTGCGGCTATACTACTGAGCAAGTAGTATAGCCGCGTTTAGGGAGATGCTCTACACCGTCTATGATGCTGTTGGTTTACGTCGTCGTCGTCGTTGGCCTAGGCAAGCTACGGCTTGGGACCGTATGGCATTAGATTAAAATAAATATTTGAATATAAATGATTAACTGACAATTGTGATATATAATTAATTATGTTTACATACAATAAAATAATATAGTATACATAAAATTAGTATTAATGTGGTTCACAATGAATTATAATGGGGGTAACTAATTTAAAATGAATTTATACTATTCCGAAATTCAAGACGGTAAAATTAACATTTATCTTGAAACAAATAAGAGTATTCACTACAATGCAATCTACCCTTTTGCGGCTACAATGAGAGCTGCATGTGACTGAGTAGTAATGACCGACAAAAGGGGAGAGTGCATCATAGACGGTGTAGAGCATCCCTAAACGCGGCTATACTACTGTAGTAGTATAGCCGAAAAAAGGAAGACAGAAAATGGATCGATTTGAAAATCCCCCCCCCCCCTGGAGATGCTCTACACCGTCTATGATGCAATCTCCCCTTTTGTCGGTCATTACTACTCAGTCACATGCAGCTCTCATTGTAGCCGCAAAAGGGTAGATTGCATCATAGACGGTGTAGAGCATCCAGGGGGGGGAATTTTCAAATCGATCCATTTTCTGTCCCCTTTTTTCGGCTATACTACTAACATCGATAACTTTTATACTTTACATTTAATTTAATAAAAAGTTCGTATTTTATTTTACATTTTATTTACAATTGATAAAATTATCGACTTGAGTCCAACTTTCATTGTTTTTTTTTCAATTTTACCGTAAATTGTTTCTTGTTTCAGTCCGGTTTTTACTTTTTATATTTCAAAATTGTCTTTACTTTCAATCTCTTGTTTACTTGCAAATTCGTTTAACTTGGAAAGTCTTCATTTGCCATTTCTTCCAACTTGCACACTTTATTTTATCTATTCGCATTTTCCCTGATCTGGATCACCCGAAGATCAGCCCCCCAGCCTTCTTTAGTTAGCCTTATAAGGCTAACTAACGAAAATAGCACGACTTAACCTAACCAATCGTCAAGGGCCTACAATTAACCTAACCGGATATTCAATTAACCATTTTTGAGCAATTAACTCCATTTTAGAGCAATCCAAAAATAAGCACCCTCGTTCGACCCCAATCCAAGAAAAAGCACCCCAAATTGATTGGGGTGTTTATTCTTGGATTGCTCCTATTGTTTGGTTTATCTTACCGTTTATGACCTGCGAGTATATTGTACTATTTATGGAATTTATATCCTTCCAGTAAAGCTTATCGTATCTCGAAATTTACTCATTTACTCGAAATTTTAACTTAGGCCAAACCCTTTCAAGGACATTCTTTTTTTAATGTAAACAAATTTTAAATATTTATAACTCTTTAGTTTACCATCAATAATAACTCGCCATCCTTATATATATTATATATATATATATATATATATATATATACATATATCCCCGCAAGGGGTTCTAAGCTCGTGCTCTTGAGTGCTCTTTGTGCTCGTTTGTACGTGCTTGTTCCTGGAGGTTTCACGTGCGCCCTCCCGGCCCTAGCACCCAAGGATGATGGGGCTCGACCCTGCAGTCCTTGGTCTTTTTCCACTTCGACTGTCCCCTCCACCTTTCTTTTTCCTCTGTCTTTCCTCTCACTTTTTCTTTGTTTTTCCGCTGAGATATGCCCTTTAAATAGAGGCGAATCGGTTCTCTTCCTGAACTAAAAAAATAAAAATATACATATATATATATATATATATATATACTCTAATACGGTGTGGTTCCCAACCTTTTGGTATGAACACCAAAACCCAATTCTAATCCAGCCCCATTATCCCAATCATTAGATATTATTTTTTATAATTTCTGGATCGCGTGTCATTACCCAGTGGATAATTTACCCCTAAGTTGGGGAACCACGGCTCTAATGCACGTAATACTCTTGTTTATTCTTTGTCTATATGACGAGTCTAAATCTTTGTACCCCAACGCTTAAATGCCATATCCTCATTCAGCATCTACTCTCGATAGAAATTTTACATACTAAGAAATTATTTAGTAATCTTCGCAACAATTAAAAAATCTTGCGTACAAAGTGGCCACAAATTTCCTTTGCGGGGAAATTACGGCCTATCTTAGGGCCTTGCGAAGCTCCGAGATTCGATTTGATTTCGAATCGGGAGAGAGGATTCGATTGATTCGTTAGTATGCAAAAAACTTCACTTTTTTCTAAGTGATGGTCAAAATATGAAAATAAAACCCCACTCTAATAGACAGAGTTTATTTCCCCAACAGTTTCGACGCCCACTGGCATCCTCCTCGGGTGGATACAGAAGGAGGATGCCAGTGGGCGTCGAAACTGTTGTGGAAATAAACCTCTGTCTATTGAGTGGGTTTTTATTTCATATTGATTCGTTAGCTTGGGCTCCGATTCGATATTTTCGAATCCTCATTAAGTTCGGTAAAGAACACGAGTGATGTTGTTTTGAAAAACACTTTCCTAAATAAACACTTTTCTTTTTACTTAGATTATAATTCAATCTATATACTGAGACCAATCTGTCGCGCAATAACGCTTTCATCATCCTTTCATACCATTGTTCCTCCTCACGCAAAGGGACTATAGAAACATACCAAGCAATGAAAATCTTAACGTGAAAGAGTAAAAAGTTGAAACAAAGCAAAGCGCATTTATTTCTATGTTCAGAATCGCTTAATAATATAGACCAGTGGTACTCATTGCGCGGCTCGCGAGCCAAATGCGGCTTGTGATGGCCTAAGTGGCGGTTCTCGATGCACGAAAATGAGAGAAAAATTTAGATATATATTCAATTTATATAGGATCGTCATCACAAAAGAACAGCTGATGAGCTGTATATATATATATATTTAGGGTGGCCCCTATTTTTCAACTTTTGAATTACTTGCTCCCAACCCTAATCTTCTTCCAATATATAAAAAGTGCTCTGTGCAAAATTTCAGCTCAATTGGGCTATATTAAGGGGGCCCCCAAAGGCCCTAAAGTTTCAAAATTCACCGATAATTGGTATTTCTAATATAAAAACCTTTATAATTAATTTGCAAACTTTGTTTGGGAAAATAATCACAAAGCATAATCGAACTTTCTAGAACCTTCCAGAAGCGGTTTTTTACGAAATTATGATACTTTTCAATTTCCCTGAATATCTCGTCATATATACATATATGGTACTTTCAATTTCCGTGAATATCTCGTCCAATTTTGGTTTTAAGTAAATAATGGTTATAACTAAATTTATTGTAAATTGAATTCTCTTCGATTCATATTCTATATTTCTTTCGAATAAAACACTAAAGAAGAGAAAAAACGGTTTATATGAAAAAATATCAAATATTGTTAAAATCTGAAAATTTAGGGCCTTTGGGGGGCCATCTTAATATTGTCTGATTGAGCTGACATTTTACACAGAGCATTTTACATGGATTAGAACAACTTTGGAGGTGGGAGATGAAACATATTTTCATTTCAGAAAATCACATACAACTAAGGGCCACCCTAATATATATATATATAACTATTTAATTTATTAACATTATATATACACATATATATTTAAATAGGGTCCCGCGTCTTAAGGTACCTAAGTGCCAAAATTAAAAATTCGTCAGAAATCGCCTCAAATTTCAGCAATATTCTGGCAATAGTATCTCGTGATTAATTGACCTATACTGTAGAACGTTCATTTTTGGCTAAATTAGAGTTCTAAGTATGCTAATGAAGATTTGATGAGTTTTTGGAATAAATTATGTTATATATATTTAAAAAAAAAAAATGTTTTTCTTATTATGTCGAACTTTGGGTGAACTTTTGGCTGGCGATAGAGGTGAAAAAAGTAGTTCGTTCATAAGGTTTTCAACCCATACTCTCGTGTCGTAAGGTCATTATAACCCAACTACGCAATAGAGGAAGGGTGAAAATAGGATATCCATCAAAAACACGTTTTTGCCTATGGTGGCGCCTTAGGTACCTTAAGACGCGCGACCCCTCATATAATATATGAGCTCAGTGTGTATGTTCTGAAGAAGTGGCTCCCTTAAAAAACTTAGTGAAAAACACTGGTATAGACTATAGACATACAGGGTGTTCAGAAGTCATCCCAAATCTGAAGTAGCTGAACCTTAATTTAATTGCTTTTAATTTTTTTCCAGATTATAGAAGATCAACCCAATAATGTGAAGATGGAACACTACGCACACACAACATAATTCTAAATAAAATAAATTATTTCCACTTTCTACAGTATTTGTTGTTTATTGGTCAAAAGTTATAAGCAAAACAAATGGGGGTGACGACTTTTGGAAAACCCTGTACATGTGTCGACAGACGCGCAGATAGGACTGCCTTTTTATACTGTAGTAGTAGAAGATGTGTGACGTAAATTTAAAACGAAAAGACATCTCCTTCTAGTAAAAAACAGTATAGCTCGGAATC
>JAJOZX010007058.1:190000-243839 GCA_023014485.1 Bathynomus jamesi
TTTTGTGAAATCGAGCAAAATAGCCAGTCGGTTCATAAATCTTTAAAAAAAAATACCACAATCGTCAAACTTTTGAGCTTCACATCCAAAGCCTTTGAAACCAGATTTCGAAGCTACACTCAAAATCTGAGTGGCTCGTGAGTTGAACCCCTGAAAGCGAGTGTGGCCTCTTACGATAAAAGCAAATTCTTTTTCTGGAAATGTTTTTTATTTTTGTTTAGTAACAATATATTGTTTGATTCTACAAAAATGTAATTTCACTATGGGATTACGTAGACCCAACACTAGTTGTGTGCGCGGTCCCACATGGCCTCCTAGCTTGGGTTAAAGTAAATGTTGAGGTCTCACTGGCTTAGAAAATTCCCGTTCAAAATCGTTTGTTTGAAATTATTGGCATGTTATGATGCGAGCGTGGACAGACTAGATATTGGTAGGTTTGTAATAAAGTCATTAGTATTAATTAACCATTAACCAAAACCAATAAAATTAAACTTTTTTTTACCTCTGGGCTCAGAAGTTTCCTTTTTTAACGTTTCGTCTGTCGAACTGTTCAGCTTCGATGCCAAAATGGCGACCAGAATGCACAACGCCACACTCTTCAGGAGCTTCGAATCTAAAAATTAAGAATAATTATTCAATTCTGTTTAAATCGGTTCTTTACACACACACACACGTGTGTGTGTATAATATATATATATATACACGTGTGTGTGTATATATATATATATATATATAGTCACCTAGTGGTAGAGAGCTAGGCTCTGTCACATGACCATAAAAGATAAAAAAAAACCAAAACACCATATTTCTATTGATGACAAATGGATCGCTGCTTGGCCACAATGTCAGGGAGGATCAATTACACTAATGAACCCTGAATACACTCTGAAGGTTTTATTTTTATACGTCATGAAAGGAGCTTTGTGCTCGTTCTGAAAGAATGTGTTTAATAAAGACTTGTGAATGTTCTTCTGATTTACATTAATTTACAGTAGCGAGATAGTCAATTGATTTCTTTATTTACAAGTATATCCAGAGTTTACATGAATGGGTATATATATATATATATATATATATATATACACACAGGGTGGCGCAAAAAAACTCGCGCATCATAGGAATTTTCATTGTTGGCTACAATATATTTTTTTCTTTTAGATACGGGATGGCTGCGAAATTAACAATAGACGAGAGGGTGAGCTTCGTTTTAATGCATGGAATACCAGGTACTACAAATCGCTGAATCGGTACAGAATTTAAATTGTGTGTGTGTGTGTGTGTGTGTGTGTGTGTGTGTGTGTGGTGTGTATATAAAGTAACGCAAGTGAAAAGACTAATCCGATTTGAACTAGGTTAAACTAGTTTCAACTTTGTTTTTAACTGGTAAAAACCTTTTCAACACCTCTTCTAAACCTTACTATGGAATATACGGTTGTTATAAAGTACGTGTAATAAATATTACTCGTCCATGTTCATTCACGTTAATATAATTCAAATCGGATTTGTCTCCTACTTGCGTTACTTTCGATCCACTTTAGACCTACAGTTTAACGTGGGAATCCGAACCATGCCCCACCAGCAGCCCAACGTCTTAACCACTAGGCCATCCAGGGTATCCATTATCTACCAACCACTTTTTTTTTTTATTGTGTGAAATGATGACAGCTGGGTTTTGCTGCGCGCCGATGCCGTCACCGGGTCTCGATCCCGGGCCGATGGATTCGTAGTCAGCGACGCTAACCACTACACCACCGAGGCGCTAATATATATGGATTTATATCGTGTCAATAAAGGTTATCATTATCATGTATTCATTTTTACGACATATATACTTCATTAAAATCATAAACATCCTTTAAGGTAGAGAATGTTATTTACAGGCTCACATCTACCACTATTTTGGCATAATAATTATTATTATAAAATATGAATTTAATGTTGGAACTCTTTCGTAACATCAGAGGTCGTGTGACGGAGGGGATCTACCGCTTTACATACTATCCGAATCGCGGGTCGCTACATAATCTGAATGCGGAGGAGTTCCCCATCCAACCATTCTCCAGACCCAATGTCGCTTAACTCCGCTGATCGACGGGGAAGCGGTTACGACAGTGGCCACGAAGTATAAATACTTAAAATACTACGAGAAACTTACGGGTTCGGATATATTCATTTTAACAATAAACTTGAAAGGGGGTTTTCATACGTTGTCACACATTCGCATAATTGATGCCTCCTTACGTTTAATTCCCACATTATATTTCACTTCTGTAGTGATATTAAACTCCCTTTACACCATTTATAATAAATCTCTATATCTACGTAACGCAATGATAATAAATTCACTCATTCTCAAAATCTCTTTTCCCAATTAATCGAGGTGAGAAGAGGCAGAAACAGCGCGGATGCAATCCGAGAATATGCGCCTTTCGGGGAGAAAGAAGGAATGATGGATCCCCAGCACGATCCTTCCCCTCCTATATCGCGGGAAATGAGGAGTGAGCCGTACCAAACGGCGGGTGGTGGAGTCGTCGCATTCTTACACCACGAGTAATAATAATAATTTATTTTTCGTTTTCCTTTGGACAATGGGACGTGATTTAATTATATTCATGGTGTTTAAGACATTGAAGCGCACTTAAGCACACTTAAGCCCTATTTAGTAACTCTGGAATTTATTCAGTTTTAATTGCTTCAGAAAGTTGATTGAACAGTGACGATTTAATTCATTCCATAGATTATTCATAATTGCATCGCTTAATAAGCGTAAGAATTTCTAATAGTGAAAATATATATGGTAAACCGGGGTGACTTTGGACAAAATCGGAGTAAAAAGTTTATCATTAAATAGCTCCTAAATGAATAAGTAAACAAACTTCTCTTTGCATCAGAACATTCCCCTCCTATTTCTTATTCTTATTATTTCATTTAGGAGCTATTTCACAGTAAAACTTTGTCCGAAGTCACCCCGTGTCCGAAGTCACCCCGTGTCCGAAGTCACCCGTGTCCGAAGTCACCCCGTGTCCGAAGTCACCCCGTGTCCGAAGTCACCCCGTGTCCGAAGTCACCCCGTGTCCGAAGTCACCCCGTGTCCGAAGTCACTCCATTTTACGGTAACTCGTCTTTGGACTATGTTCTTTTTCCGTATATCGTTTTCGATGTTTATGAAACACCTGATATTTTAGGGCATTTTCGATAATTATTATTATCGGGTGAAGTTGTTTCGTAACTCGCCTTGAGGAACGCGTCTCTACTTCGAATTTGTCCTTCACATTTAATATACAATAGCTGATCAGAGATTTCAAGTATGAGTATCGTAAAAATTTATTTTTCTCGTCGTTCACACGTGGTTTATGATTAAAGGGGTTGATGATATAGTCACGCGTAATCCCACGTACGTGTGACCATACGTAACGTGGGAATAGACTCGAGGAAAACTATAATTTGTGGGTAGAAAATTTAATTTAGTTTCAATAAACGAAAATTTGAAGAGTTCGTGATCCATCCCCCCCAAATATGTTGCAGTAAATATTATTAAACAATTCACCCCTCATTAGTCGTGTGGGGTCAATGTATCTTTCGACGCGACTAATGAAGAGTTAAAGTTTCCTTCACTTACACGCGATATGATATAGTACGCGAGTAATTATAATGAAGTCCGGCGTTTTCTTCGTTTTCGTGATTAACAAAAAAAGTCGTTATATTTTTACTTGAGGATAAATTTTTGCTTTTGAATCGGTCATAGACTACCGCGATGTCCTTCGTAAAGGATGCGAGACCACCGTTTAAGTACGACAAAGAAGTATCGTACGTACACGTAACGAGAACAATTTTTCCATTGTTATGAAAATTATTTCGACAGAGAACAATAGGTAGAGGACCCAAAATACTTTCTCGTGGAACGCCACGCGTAAATTTTAATTCCGAGGGTTATTATTTTGTTCGATCTATTCACTTATGCTACGTATGAATGATTTGAACCGGCAACATCTGTCATGGAAAATTGTATCTAAAACTTTTGAGAGGTACATTGACAAAAAAGGAAATACTTCGTTAATGAGGCTGAAAGAAAGTGGGTCGTTTGTTTATGACCTTTTCCTTGCTGATACCGAGTGATAAAGTTAGTTTCTTACTAATATTTTGAGTGTTGCCTATAATTAAGTTTTTAAAATGTTTCCTAATATAGGTAAAAGGGATACGAGTCGGTAACTGGAAGGCAGTGACTTCTCTCCAGATTTCAATATTGGATAAACGCTAGCTTTTTTTTTAACACGTCCGAGAAAATACCTTGACTAAGGGATGAATGGAACAATACTGATAAAGGAAGAGATAAAGAACCCGAACAGTACTTAAATATCGCATTTGGAATATAATCGACGTTACGGGATTCGTTTATAATTGCCTTTTTTACCTCTGAGAAATAGGAGTGAAGAGGAATATAGTAGGGGACAGGGGACTACCACGGGGGTTCTTAACCTTCTATGTACGTGGACCACTGAGGGACACCCGCTGTGTCTATGGACCATCTTCAGCGTTTATGTGAAATCACAATCAAGACAAAATAATAGCAGCCAAACCTTTACTAGAGAGAGTACTGATGGCAAAATATATAACACATACAACTGTTTCGTTATCAATGGCCTTTATTATTTACACTTCAGCAACTTCGTACGTTTATTTTTATCCTTCTGTGGACCACTGAGAAATGGGCCATGGACCAAGGGTTAAGAACCTATGGACTACCAAGATGTTCCTCGTGAGCGTTCGAAGTTAGGTAAAAAGTACCGATTACGGACTTTGGCGAAAAAACAAAAATCGAGGCTAAATTAAGACACCAAAGACAAAACTTCCTTTAAAATTTTTTTTTTCTTTTTAAATTGTTCGAAGCTACTCGTATATACACACTTATCAGTTGCATTTAATCTCTTCAGATCTATTTTTTTTATAATCCATCCGTCCTTGATTATGAATGACCGAAATTTATATAGCAGATCATCATTCACTAGCCATGAAACGTCGATTTTAGATCAACAATTGTGGTGAAATTGTTTCGTAACTCGCCTTGAGGAACGCCTCTCTACTTTAAATTTGTTCTTCAAATTTAATATACAATAGTTAAGTGAAACGACATTGGATCTGGAGAGTAGTTGTATGGGAGACCGTCCTCCGCGTTCAGATTATGTAGCGACCCGTGGGTTCGATTCTTACGGCCTATTCTCGACTTTACTTTCTTTAACTCTTATCTATTCACATACTCTAAAAAAGATAGTCCGAACTGAAGTAAAATGAGTAGAGAGAGAGTAACGGTATAGTAACGATTCAATGAAATAAACGAGTGAATGGCGTACCGCCGTATGCCGGCTCTCTTCAAACACTTTTCCCGCGAGTTCAGCTATTTTTTTACCAACAACATTAGTAATGATTCGCTATACGTAAAGGTTCGTTATAAATGGTGTTATTTACAGTTCAATTTGCGTGAAAACAAATTTTATTTTTTTATTTTTTTTTGTCGTTTCATTAATCAGTTTTCGTTTAAATCTAAAAATAGTATATTAATTCACAATGGAGTAAACACGCGTGATATGATATGATAAGAAAGCCTGGCTCCCTCAAATCCGCAGACTTCCGAATCGTTCCAATGTATGAATTTGAATTCACCTTAAGTCTTGATAAGTTATATTCCCAAACCAAATACGAAAAACTTTAATTTTTATGCTTACAAACATTATTATTATTACGTCTGGCTGTTTACACGAATCATTCTAAGCCAAATTTAAACTACCGCCAGAGGTGCCGTGGGTATTAGGAGTATTAGGTCAGGAGGCGTGTGCAGCAATTTCTTAGGGAGTGGGGGGGTGGGGTTAAACTGGCTTTTATATATATATATATATATTTTTTTTTTAATTGGGTGTTTAACCTCTTCGCAACATCTAAGGTGACGGAGGGGACCTATAGCTTTACGTGGGATCCGAACCCCGGGTCGCTACATAATCTGGGCGCAGAGGACGGTCTCCCATAACTATACCCAGACCCAATGTAGCTTAACTTCGATATATACATACATATACAGGGTGGGCGGAAAGTAGCTCCCTAATTTAAATTACATATAAATTATGTATAAATTGTGATTGTATTGTTATATTGTTATGGTGTGTTCTCTAAAGTGGTACAATTGTAACGGTAATCTTTTTTTTCTAAAGTGTTCTCTTTGTGTTCTCTAAGTGGTACAATTGTAACGTTCATTTTTTTTTTTCATTTCAGATTGGAGGGTAACATGGCTGAGCGTTTAACACTGCAGGAGCGTGCCCAGTTGGCGGCACGGTACGAAGTTTGGCAATCTGTCGTTCGAGTTCAAAGATGGTGGCGGGCCATTCACGGACCACGTGCCCAAGTGGACCCGAAAACAATCAAGAACTGCCACTCGAAGCTCATGACCACGGGGTCTGTGGCAGATGTTCGAAGATGTGGTCGCCCTTCGACATCCAGGGCCCAGGAGACGGTGCAGGCAGTTCAGGAAATGTTCGCACGGAGTCCACGAAAGTCAACTCGCCAGGCAGCTCGGGAAAGTGGACTCTCCCGCTACTCAGTGCGAACTGTGCTGAAGAAGGAGCTGAACTGGCGTGCGTGGAAGCCGCATTACTGCCAATCTCTCTCGGACGAGGACTGCGACATTCGCATGGAGTTCGGGGAAATCATGCTGGCTTGGCATGAAGACTGGCCCCATCTCTTCCGCAACATCCTCTGGAGCGACGAGGCGGTGTTCCACGTCGGAGGCTTTGTCAACCGCCACAATTGCCACTACTGGGCAGGAGAGGATCCCATGGTTACCGCTGAAAAACGGCAGAATCGGTTCAGTGTAACGGTGTGGTGTGGTATGACCTCAGATCAGGTTGTGGGCCCGTTCCTTCTGCGCAAGACCATGAATGCTGAGCGGTACCTTGCTATGTTGCGAAACGAGGTCTGGCCGGTTGTCAGCACATGGGAGAACATCGACGATCTGATATTTATGCAAGATGGCGCCCCTCCGCACTTCGCTCTTGTTGTCCGTGAGTGGCTGGATGCCCACTTCCCTGGCGTTGGATGGTCGTCGTGGTCCACATCAATGGCCAGCCAGGAGCCCCGACTTGACACCGTGCGACTTCTTTCTTTGGGGGTGGTAAAGGAAGAAGTCTACCGCACCAAACCGAGGACATTGGAAGAACTGGAGGACCGAATTCGGGAAGTCATGTCCTCCATCCCGCCGGAGTTCCTGCTAAAGTCAGTGGACGCCATTCCTGGGCGGCTCCAGAAGCTGGTGGAAAGAGTTGGAGCCCACATTGAATTTTAGAGAAAACCTACCATGTATGCCTACCTTTTCATATTATTTCTTCTGAAATAAATGGATAATATACGTATTTTTTTACCAATCCAAAATAGGGAGCTACTTTCCGCCCACCCTGTACTATATATATATATATATATATATATATATATATATATATATATATATATAAAATATATAAACATTCAAATATGCCATTAAATAATTAATTTTAAATAATTTCGTGAATTTTTAGAGTTAAATTTAAGAAAATTTTTATTTTATTTATTAAATAGCGTAGTAAAATTTAAATATTTAGTATAGACAAGGTTTAACCCTGTCTCATTTGTGATTTTGGTCATAAATTTGTTTTGTCATCAACGCACGATAACGTACGTTAATTACTTCCGCGCAACGTCCACATCAAGCCGTTTGGATACACTTCGTTTCCAAAGATGATGAAACAGCCCCCCCACCCCAGTGTGACTCATGTTAGAAAATCTTTTCCCGAAAAGACCGCGGTACAACGAGCTTTAAATCATCTCCATGCTTACTTATTATTTATAAATTTATTTACAATTTCTATTTACCAAAACCACTTATTCGTGGCATAAAAGTCTCTCTGAAATTTATTGATCATTTTTTAAAATAAAACAAAAGAATTGTCCACTATTATCAGCTTTTTATCAACGTTTATGATTGTAGCTGTTGCGAAGGAGGTAAACTCCATCATTCCACCGCTTTTTACGCGACAGACCTCTTATAATGAGAAGCCAGTGTGCCGATAAATTGTCAAAATATCACGCCAATCATAATTTTTAACTTCAAGGCTAAAACCAGTGAGACCAAATTTGCGAAACCACACTCAAAATATAAGTAGTTCCTGAGCTTAAAGTAGATGTTAAGGTTTCACCGACTGAAAAAATTCTGGCCAAAATCGTTTGCATTAAATTATTTACGAGTTATAATGCGAGCGTGGACCAACTCGATATAAGTAGGCTCTGGTTTATACCTTTCCAAAATACAGTACCCCAACGAAGGTTATTTTTTTCTAAAGACCTCTTTCACAATGACGCTTTATCATAAGCCGAATTCCTCAGTGCTATGCACACATGAGCCAAACACTTTAAAAAGCTAGTAACTTCATGTGGACTTGAATATTTATGAATGCAGATTTACAACCACTGCTTACAGTCATGTTACTTTTAGTTGAAAGACAAATTACGTAATGATATTTAATCATATGTAATTTAAAGCAAGCAATTAAATTAATACACACACGCAGATGAGGCTTTATAAGCAGATGATATATATATATATATATATATATATATATATATATATAAACAACAACTCAGAATGGTACCCTGAGAAACTTGTTACACATAGAAGCGCGCATGGGACAAGGAACTCTTCTGGGAAAATGAAATCCACTATAGTCCAAATAAATAATGGGAAATGACAAATACTATAGCTATGATGAATAAAACCACGAAGGAAAAAAGAAACACAAAGGGGTGCTCAAGCGCTTTCGTCTAATGACATCCTCAGGAACACTGGAGTGAAAGGACAGATCAAGGCAATATATAGGTTACAAAAATAAACATACATACATACATATTCACATATATATACATATATATATATATATATATATATATACATATATACATATATATAGTAAGCATAGAAAAAAATTGTGGGAGGAGCCAACATTTATATGGTCACAGAAGAATAAAGAAATAAAAATAAATATAAATATAAATTGAGAAAAAATTAATTACAAAATAGTGCCTTAGTGATATATATGTCACAGCCTAAATAATCATAAAGAAATAAACAGGCAAATAAAAAAAAACCATAAATATACATACATACATATATATATATATATATATATACATATATATATATATATATATATATATATATATATATATAAGACACTTTTAGCACTTTGGCCGACCTTCAATATAAATTCAAATGGCTTTTTTATGGAACAGGTCACAAAAGAATAAAGAAATAAAAATAAATATAAATATAAATTGAGAAAAAATTAATTACAAAATAGTGCCTTAGTGATATATATGTCACAGCCTAAATAATCATAAAGAAATAAACAGGCAAATAAAAAAAACCATAAATATACATACATACATATATATATTTCTTTATGATTATTTAGGCTGTGACATATATATCACTAAGGCACTATTTTGTAATTAATTTTTTCTCAATTTATATTTATATTTATTTTTATTTCTTTATTCTTCTGTGACCATATAAATGTTGGCTCCTCCCACAATTTTTTTCTATGCTTACTATATATATGTATATATGTATATATATATATATATATATATATATGTATATATATGTGAATATGTATGTATGTATGTTTATTTTTGTAACCTATATATTGCCTTGATCTGTCCTTTCACTCCAGTGTTCCTGAGGATGTCATTAGACGAAAGCGCTTGAGCACCCCTTTGTGTTTCTTTTTTCCTTCGTGGTTTTATTCATCATAAATACTTTTCACGTGTCACTTTCGTGAAATAATTTTTCACTATAGCTATATTTAAGTTAGCCTCTTTGCTCGTGACCCGTTGCCCACGTTGGGCTTCCATCATTAAAAAGAAAAACTACAGTGTTTGTCATTTACCATTACTTATTCGGACTATAGTGGATTTAATTTTCCCAGAAGAGTTCCTCGTTCTACGCAAGGTCTGCGTGTTATATTTATACAGTATATTTTGACTGGCTTTACTCCAAACTAATCTTGAGCCAATTAGTGTAACCCACACACTGCATAAGTTTATTTTCAATTCATATTTTAAGAGGCGTTTCATCTGGCAAATATTTGGATAACATTTTAAACACAGGCTCAAAAAGCAGCGTTAATTTATCCCCCCCAAAATTGTTTTCTCTTCTTTACTTTCGCTATTTACTAAAATTTAACTAAATATTTAGCCGGACTCCGCCAAAATAAATTTGCGCTCGAAGCAGACAATGCTTAATTAGAAGTAGGCTAATTAGCATTTTTCGCTTTTATTTTAATTAATAATTTAAACTGTTAATTTTTACGTAATTCCAACTGCAATTTGTTAAGAAGCAACATTTTTTTATAATTAATACAGTAAATATAAATCTATTTCTAATACGAGATAATACGATTAGCACATTGAAAAACGCATGATGTCATGGCAACGAGCCTCGGGTAGGCCTTGGCTCGAAGAAGATATGAGAAAATTTTTATGTCAAGCATTTTTAATGTTTGAATGTAATGTTTGAATGTAATGTTTGAATGTAATGTTTGAATGTAATGTTTTAATGTATATTTTACGCTGTTTACTGACGGATCTCATTTGTTCCGATTTTTTTACACCCACATTCCCTTAATTATGCTTTAAAGTTGAGTAAACGCAGACTATTTTTGAACGTCGAAATTTTTTTAATTGTGTTATAACCACGGCTGGGAGCGGTTAAAATCGGTTAATTTGTATACGGTGTGTATATATATATATATATATATATCACGTAATTGCAAACAAGGGCAGTCGATGACCCTGATTTTGTTTCTGCAATTGGTTTTCTTGAAAAATGATAAAGAAAAATGTTATTGGATATTAAATAAATTTATTTACTGAAACTACACAAAACACTCCCTTTTTTTTTTAATAAGTCCGAGCTCGTGTGGAGCTTACGCCATACAAATTCACAAAGTTACGAGTCAAGTTGGTCACGATCTGTTCCGCATCGCAGTTTGTTCGATTGTTTCAATGAATTCCACAAGCTTTCCACCTGCTGAGTGTGAGCTCCGGTAGATGGGTTGGGTTGGGTTAGGTTAGGTTAGGTCAGGTCAGGTCAGGTTTCTCAAGAAAACCGATTGCAGAAACAAAATCAGGGTCATCGACTGCCCTTGTTTGCAATTTCGTAGGAAAATCGAGAGCAGTCCATGAAACATACTAGGTCCAATATATATATATATATATATATATATATATATATATATATATAAATTATTTCACGAAAGTAACACGTGAAAAATATTTATGATGAAAAGAACCACGAAGGAAAGGAAACCTATATACAGGGTGGGCCGAAAGTCTGGATCCATAGGAAAATATTTATTTTAATACATAAATTACAACAAATGGTAAATACTTAAAATGAATATCAACTTTAACTCGTAAATGCGTATCCGTGATACTGTACAGTGGTTCGTACTCCAGTATAAACAACAAATTATAACAAATGCTCAAATTGGCGGCCTCTGACATCGAGACACTTAGGGATGGAATTTATGATTTTTAATAATTCTTCGAATTGACGTTCTCGAGATGCGTGTTTCATTTGATAATCTTCTTGTTGACTTTACTGGACTATTCGTTAAAGTTTCACATACCATTGCAGAGGTATTTTCATCAGTTGCAGTTTTTGGACGACCAAAACGCCGTCGATCATGTACACTTCCTGTTTCTTTGAAACGTTCAAACAACTTGCCAACAGTCGCGTGTGTTACTGGATGCTTATCAGGATGATTTCTATTGAATTCGGTAGCAACTTCTGTGTGTGTAGCGCCCTGTCTTGCGTACATGAGCACAAGTTCTACCGGTCTTCTGTTGTTAGATTCGAAGCCATTTCTGGGCTGAAATAAAAAAAGTATTTGAGTATTTATACTGGAGTACGAACTACTGTACAGTATCACAGATACGCATTTACGAGTTAAAGTTGATATTCATTTTAAGTATTTACCATTTGTTGTAATTTATGTATTAGAATAAATATTTTCCTATGGATCCAGACTTTCGGCCCACCCTGTATAATTCAGGCATTATCTATAAAATTGGTTGTAAACAATCCGCTTGATCCTGTTGTTTTGAATTCATTCAGAACGGATTTACACAACGGCAAAGTGCTAAAATTGGTAGTTTTTCCTTACAAATTTGTATGCTCCTCCCATAATTTTTATTTCTATATTTATTATATATATTTTTTGTGACCTGTATATAGTCTCGAACTTTTTATTTACTTCAATGTTCCTGAGGATGTCATTAGACGAAAGCGCTTGAACACCATTCTGTTTCCTTTCCTTCGTGGTTCTTTTCATCATATATATATATATATACTGTATATATATATATATATATATATATATATATATATCAGTGGCGTGCGGTCCATGAATGAGTTGCATGCAGTGCACACGTATCAATAATCAACATACTTTTTTGCATAATTATTTATAAACTCTCACACAATAAATTTACTTCCTATTAGAAGTATTTGCCATTTAAATCGATACTTACGCCCATGTCTGCGATCTGAAGATGCAAGACCAGGCATCGATATAAACTTAACTACCGCCGTTCTCACGTAAAAATATCAGGTCATCCCATAAGTAATGTCGTTTTTTACGATAGATTAAGTTTAAATTAGTCCTTCTCGGTTTAAGCCTAAATTTTCCGAAGGTTATATCTAAGAGGAGATCTATCGTGTTTCGCTACATACTTTAAAGACCTTGACCAGTGAAGACGTGTGTTTTGCTTTATGTGAACCACTCATAAACATGGCGGTATCAGAAGAGCATATCAGGCATATAATGCTTTACGAGTTCAAAAAAGGGAATAGTGCTACTGAAGCAACGCGAAACATTCAGGACATTTATGGCAACGATATTCTGCGTGTGAGGAAATGTCAAAGATGGTTTCAAAAGTTTAGGAATGGTGACTGCTGTTTGACAGATGCAGCACGCTCTGGACGCCCTGCTGAGTTTGATGATGACCTGCTGTTAGCCGCACTTGAAGAAGACTGTTCAACAACTGTCGAAGAATTCGCCCAGAAACTCAATTCATCCCCGTCCACCATCCATCGACATTTGCAACAACTCGGGAAAGTGCCTAAGTTAAGAAAATGGGTGCCACATGAATTGTCGGTCGACAATCTGAGGGTGCGGGTAAACATTAGCACAGCTCTTCATTCCCGTGAACTCCAAGATCCGTTTTTGCACCGTTTAGTGATTGGTAATGAAAAGTGGATACTGTAACAGAATGTTAAGCGCGGTCGACAGTGGGTTTGTGCCGGAGAACCAGCGACACCACAGCCAAAACCAAATCTTCACCCTCGGAAGGTGTTGCTTAGTATGTGGTGGGATAAAGGTGGTGTAATACACTTTGAAACCTTACCACACAACCAAACAATCACCGCTCAAGTCTACTGTCAACAACTGGATCGATTGAACACTGCACTAAAAGAAAGAGACCTTCTTTGGTTAATCGGAAAGGAATCGTGTTCCACCACGACAACACACTTCCTCATACCGCTCGGATCACTTCTGCAAAAGTTGAGGAGCTTGGGTGGGAAAAACTTTCGCATCCTCCATATTCTCCAGACCTTGCGCCTTCAAATTATCATCTCTTCAGGAGTCTGCAAAACTATCTTGACGAGAAACAGTATACTTCTTTAGATGACCTGCACACCTCTTTGTACGTTTTTTGCCTCAAAACCGCATGAATTTTATAAACATGGCATTGAAAAGCTTGTAGGACGTTGGCAGAGTGTCATTGATTCCGATGGAAAATATATACTAGATTAAAAGTTTCAGTCGAGTTTTTTTTTGTCCTTCAAATTCCGATCTAAAAAACATTACTTATGGATGACCTGATATAATGGCGCTTGCTCTTTCTGAAGCGACACCCGTCGACTCTCAAATACGAGTCCAAAAGCCGAAAATAAATCACTGTACAACAGTGAAAAAAAAACGGAAATGAGATCGTCATTTTTATGGTTAATTATATGCGTAGATTGCGAAAATAACACTCATTTATTTGTATCACCCACCGATTTTATGAAAAGACCCTATTTCATTGTATCATTTTGAGAACCACTGGTTCTCTGAACGCATCTTTTACATGTTGTTCAGTCATGCATATGCTGTGTGGTGGTGGTGTTCGGCTCTGTGTTTCCACTTTGATTTTATGAAAAATTTCTTTCATTAATCATTTAAAACAAAATTGTCAGCCATATTTTTGATAAATCAGTGCTATAAGTGAGTATTATTGAATAACAGCTATCAAATTATGTATATTTCACCGACAACGTCTATATTGTGTGAAATTGCAAATTGATATATTTTCTTATTTTACAGGTTTTTATTGATGTTATGCTACAATGCCTAGAGTGCGCAAAAATTCGCCAGACAGTTTTTGTTATATTTGTGGGACATTAACGTTAAAATAGTATAAAAGGAAGTTGACTTTTCATGTGAAAAAGCTTTTTGAATTATACTTCGCACGCAAAGTTGGTGATCAGGACAAGCATTGGGCGCCTCATATCTGCTGTGCGAGATGTACAAGCTCGTTATCTGCAGGTTCAAAGGCACCGGTCCTGGTCTGGGATTCGGTGTCCCAATGGTATGGAGAGAGCCGCTGGACCATTCAACTGATTGATATTTCTGCTTCACGAACATCACAGGTTTGAATGTTATTTTTCTGAATATACGTTAAATTTGGTGTTTTTAGCACATTTTAGCATATCCTCCTCTGCATAATGTATTACACAATTATGCTCTCTTAAGTAGTCAACAATGTCTATTGTTTCACATTACAGGTTGCAACAGAAAAGGGAAAAAGGCTATAGTCTACCCAAATCTTCGTTCTGCTATGCGTCCTGTGGAACATTCTACAGATATACCCATCCCTCGTCCTCCAGCTGAAATGCCGACCGATAACACAGACGCTGACAAATCGGAATCAGACGGCGAATGCTATGAAGCTCAAGTCGAGTCCAAGAAAGAAGAACAACAACAACAACAACAACTCATCACGCAGTCTGAACTCAATGATTTGGTCCGTGATTTAATACTTACCAAGCAACAAAGTGAACTGCTGGCCTCAAGTCTACAAGAATGGAATCCGCTGGCGGAAGACGTACGAATTACAGCATTCCGAAAGCGCTCCTTGGATTTGCAGGAATATTTCACAATGAAGAACAATCTTTGTTATTGCATTGATATACATGGTCTGTTCGATGCTCTGGGTTTGTGCTATGAACCGAATCAGTGGAGATTGTTCATTGATGCATCTCTGTGCAGTGTTAAGGGTGTACTGCTACACAATAGGAACACAATGCCTTCTGTTCCGATCGCTCATTCAGTCGTCTTGAGAGAAACGTATGACAATGTTGCTTTTATTCTGGACTGTATAAAATACAATGAACATGAATGGCTTATCTGCGCAGATTTGAAGGTTGTGGCTATTCTCAATGGATTGCAAACTGGCTATACGAAATACATGAGTTTCCTATGCAAGTGGGATAGCCGAGCAAGGTCTGAACACTACACACGCTCAGTATGGCCGCCGCGAGACAATTCCTCACCTGGATCTCTCAATGTTATTCACGAACCACTAGTTCAAAGGAAAAGGTTATCTTGCTGCCACTTCACATAAAACTAGGGCTGATCAAACAATTTGCAAAGGCGTTGAAACAGGATAAGCCTGCCTTCAAATATCTAAAGGAAAAATTCCCCAAAATAAGTGATGCCAAGATTAAAGAAGGCATATTCGTCGGCCCTCAAATTCGCCAACTCACCCTAGACGAACACTTTGAAGCGGTGATGGATGAGGTTGAGTTGGCAGCTTGGCGTGCATTCAAAAACGTGTGCAGCGGTCTACTAGGAAAGACTAAATACGAAAACTATGCTGCACTTGTGGATCAACTTATCAACTCATATGATAATTAAAACCCACTCTAATACACAGTTTATTTCCACAACAGTTTCGATGCCCACTGGCATCCTCTTCGGGTGGATACAGAGTGGGTTTTAATTATCATATTTTGGCCTTCACGTAGAAAAAAAGTTTTTTGCATTTATTATCAACTCATACCAACGTCTCGAATAGTTCACCTCAGGTGCCAGCCAATTACAATCCACAGTTACACAATCTTGCCTCTCTCACTAATGTCATCTTAGGATGAGACTTCAACGCCAAAGACACTAGTTGGTACCTGCACAACCAAAACAACACCAGAGGCGCCAACATAGCCACACAACTAAACAGCCTCTTCATTCTTAACAATACAGAAGAACATACGGTACACACATACCACATCAAGCAGGATACTCAAACTCCTCCCCAGACATAACGTTCTGTTCCCCCTCACTAGCAACACATACACAATGGAGAACAGAAAAACAACTGTCATCAGACCACCTGCCCATCATCATTACAACACATTCTACACTCTGCCCCAACAGCCTTAGGCACACTTACATAAATTACAAGAAAGCTGATTGGGAATAGTTCAAAATACAGACTGAGGAACAATTCACCACATTAAACAGCACACCCATCATAAACATCAATACAACACTCAAGACATTTAATTAGATTATCAATAATGCAAACAAATACATACCCAAGGGCAACATTAGGAAATACAACCCAAATTACACTAGAGAAATAGCCCACCTCATAAGGCAACGTAACAACCTCAAATATAACACACAAACACCACACACAGAAGCCATAAAACAGCAGATACAACAGCTCAACACAGAAATAAACAACAAACTCAAAGAAAAACAAACAAACATTCAGGGAATTCATAACACTAAACCACTTCACAGATACATCCAGGCTATACAAGACTATAAACAGCATTACCCACTCTAACAGCGGCATTCACACCTCACACGCGGCTATCTGTCGCAGCCAAAATAATATCCCAACATATACACAACAAGCTAACATTCTAGTTAATCACTACGCAAAGATAAGTCACTTAAACAGAGACAACAACCAGAAACACGCAGACAAACAGCCAGACACAAGAAAACCTACAGACTCGACACGACCATTACACCCTTCAATACAGACCAGACGACCAAGATCATCAAAAACATTAAGAATTCGAAGGCTACTGGACCAGACAACATATCTAACATACACCTTAAACACTTGGGCCCACAAGGAATACTAGCTCTCACAAATATCAGCACATATTCATACCAACACTGTATTATTCCTGACATATGGAAACAAGGTAAAATTATTACACTACTCAAACCAAACAAATACCAACAGAACCAGCTTCCTATAGAACCCATTACTTTTACTATGCCCACCTTCCAAAGTAAAGAAAGACTAATCTTACAAATCACCAACCCACACATTCCACTATCGCCTACTCAACATGGATTCAGACCTCACCACTCAACCACGACATTACTCACTAACTTCACGCAGCACATCATGGATGGCATCAACTCCAGACGACCAGCTCAACGTACACTATCAGCAACAATAGACATTAGTAAAGCATTTGATGCTATCCCACGCTTCCCTCTCATAAACAAAATACTCAACACAAACATGCACAATAACACCAAAAGGTGGCTGAGCAACTATCTCTCAGGAAGATACTCACATGTCACATTTAATGGCAAGTCATCCAAAAACAAGCTTTTTCCGAACGGGGTCCCTCAAGGCTCTGTTCTCTCACCAACACTCTTCAACTTATACATGCATGACATTCCAACACCCATAGATAACAAGCTTACCTTATCATCATATGCAGATGATATCACTCTAACATCCACCCACAACAACATCGACACCGCTACAAATAACCTACAAACATACATAAACAGTATACAAGACTGGCTCACACACAATAGACTCAAAGTAGCGCCCACAAAATCAACTATCACCTTGCTTACAAGCAACACAAAAGAACACCAGGTAATTCCACATCTTACACTAAACATCAACAACATTCCACACACTCACAGAACCTAAATACTTGGTGTCACATACAAATCATTATCTTTTGCAAACCACATTCAGGACATTAAAAACAAATGTACGTGAAGACTTAACACGCTTAGGGTACTAACAGGCACAAACTTTGGACACCAGCAGGAAACAACATCACTCATATACAAACAATATATTCGCTCAGTTATGGACTATGCTAGCCCATGCTGGGCACCCATTATCTCAAACACACACATAAACACCTTACAAACAATACAAAACAACGCACTTCGTATCATTACAGGATGCACTCAAACAACACCAATAGAACACCTGCACACAGAAACAAAAATACTGAAAGTTAGGGAACATTTAGACATGAGGGGAACACAATTCATGGCAGCAGCGACAACTAACCCACAACACCCTTGCCACTACATGTACAATCATGCACCAACACCTCGCACCATTAAGGTAACACCAGACACACATTATAACCAAATACTCCATTCCATACCACGCCCCACAGACATCACACAGTACAGAAAACACACACACACACACACACACCTAACCCACAAAGCACTGACACGACTCGGTCCGAATGCGGTCCTAGGTGCGAAGCCGCCACCCATTAACAGGTCAGAGATCAGCCTGAGCAGATCGGATCGAGTTAACTTAGCACGATTCCGATGTGGACATCACCCCAACTTACGGACATATAAACACAGACTAGACAACTCCATAGACGACACCTGCCACCTGTGCCAGGACACACCACAAACAATTGAACACATTATGACAGACTGTACCGCTCTAGCACAACAACGAACACAACATCACTAGTGCGCTGAACCTCTGGTCCACTCCGGAGAGGGCGATCAGTTACCTGCGTGCCGCCGGCTTGCTCGATCAGGGTGGGCTGATCGGCTAAACAACAACAACAACAACGTCTCGGATGAAAGATGTCATTGAAAATTCATTTTTTGCATTCACTTCTCTCATTCTTTCCGGAAAACGCATCTGTTGTTAGCGACGAACACGGGGAGAAATTCCACCAGGATATAGCCACAATGGAGAGCCGATACAAAGGGAAGTGGAGTCCTGCTATGCTGGCCGATTTCTGCTGGAATTTAAAGCGTGACCAACCAGAAGCATCACATAAACGCCAGCATAAATACAAATAATGAGTTGAAAACGGTATAATACGAGAGTTTTATGTTAATTTTGTGCATATATGTTGAAGTATAGCAATAATTAAACCGTTCCATATGATAAAGCCTATCTGTTTATCAATATATTCTTATTTTTTGGTATGAAGATTTTAAGCAGTCATTACAAAAAAACGTGACGTGATAGAAAAAACTATTTTCAGATGTGGAATCAGCACACTCGAACTATTAAGAATGACCGAATGTTATTCCCGTTTTTTTTCTGAACCGAAAATTTGTTGTACAGTGTAATCGTTCAGACGATACTGATGTAGCTCGAACAGCAAAATATCGTCTTGCGAGGCGGTTCAATGTTGGGTAGTCATTCTTCCGTCTTGACTTCCACCATTTTAATTGGCTCTCCTTAACTCGACAACCTTTTTCCTGAGCATATTTTAGCATCTCCCTGTCCACGATTTGTGCATTTTATAAGAATTTATGGAAATAACTGATTTTAACCGAAATTAACCGGTTGGAAATTTTGGGTCAATCCCAGAATAGGCACCTGATGTACCTCAATCCCAGCTGAAGCACCTGCGTTCAACCTCAATCCCAGAATAGGCACCTTGCAAGGAATTAAATAAAAAAAACCTGATGATTACAAAATTTATTGTTTATACAAAGTTTATTACAAATGTAATAAAGGCAAAGTTATAAAAGGTTTAAAGTGGTTTAACTAACCAAAAAAGCAGAAGATATAGCAAAAGATTAGGTTAGGTTAGAATTGATTTTTTTCAAATATTGATAAAAACAATGAAATTATATCTCTAAAAACTGTATTTTTTTTTCTCCTCAATCCCAGATTAAGCACCTGTGTTTTGCCTCAATCCCAGATTAAGCACCTAAAAATGATTTCAGGTGCCTATTCTGGGATTGATCCGAAATTTTTAACCGGTTAACCGCTCCCAACTCTGGTTATAACCTTATCATGTATCTGGAAACCCTTGTTTTCGCTGTGGGTGTGCATCATATATATATATACTGTGTATATATATATAATATATATATATATATATATATTTGTCGTTTCTATTCATTTATATACTGCGTGGTCATTGCAGTTATATATATATATATATATATATATATATATATATATATATATATATAGGGTGTCCCAGGAAAATCTTCCTATTTTCAATGGCTCGTTAGTTTATAATGGATGTATATTTTATTACTGGGTGTCTTCTTCAGAAAGATGACAGATTGGGGTTTTTATTCCGCATATATATATATATATATATTATATATATATATATATAAAACAGACATGGGGTAATAGTAATAGGTATTAGTAATAGACTATTACAGGATTTTTCAATAGATCATAATTTTTTGGCTGTAATAATAATAATAGTAATAGAAGGCAAAGTAATAGATAATAGTCTATTACTTTTTTATTACAGTGGCGATGGACATATTGTGTGAACAGAGAACTGAAAAAACGAACTAAGTCTACTCTAAACTAAAATAAACATAGCTATGTGAACTAATATTGTGCACATTTTTCCTTCAATAAAGTAAAATTTGTGAAGACGTACAGTCTCTGAAATTGTAATGATTTGGTTCAAACAAATATTTGTTAACACACTGCTTCTAATTGCATTTAAATAGACATAAAAATACTGTACTTTTCAAATGAGTGAAGTACCCCACATACAAAAGTAATAGTAATAGATGAAAAATAAAATAATACAAGAATCAAAAGTAACAGTAATAGAAACCCAGTAATAGACCCTGTGTCTGATATATTTTGTTATATTTCCCTTCGAAAAATACAACCGTAGGCCTATATACTTAATTTATTAATTTTTTGATATATATATATATATATATATCAGGGCCGTAGCCATGGGGGGGGAATAGGGGGATATATCCCCCCCGAAATTCTTCCCAAAATTAGAAATATATTCAGACAAAATACTTCTCTCCGCTTACTCCCCTTTCATGGAGCTCTTATTTTCTGGAATGGATTTACATTTCCGACTCACGAATGACGTCATTTTCTATTAATGTGCCCATTGGCCATGTGCAGTCGTCACTCATGTCAATTCCTAATATACGGTATCATGCTGTTTACTTCCTTTGTTTTTCACGTGTTGTGGGTACTGTGAGTCTGTGACCTATTTACAATATGGCCAACAAGAGGCAAGCGAGTGTTTTAAATTATTTTGAGCCTAAAACAAAAAAGAAAACAAACTGATTTAATCTGTCCTTCTGACGGTGGTGAAACTTCAAATAGAAGTGAAAAAACTGAAAATGTTGTTTCCTCAGTGTGCGAGTCACAAATGTCTTTGGATATTGGCACGTTCCTCGAAAAATCATGTACAGACGAGGAAAAATATAATATTCTTAAAAATCTTTGGGTACCCGGAGAATTATATAGTTTTCCGCCGGGTAAAAGAAACTTAAAATTTCAAAGGAAGTGGCTGACTGAATTTAAGTGGCTTGCATATTCTCGAGCAAGTGAAGGTGCATTCTGCAAGTACTGTTTTGTCTTTGCAAAAAATGTAGAAGTTGGTAAAGGAAATCACATAAGACTGAATGCACTAATTAATGCTCCGTATATGCGTTGGAAAGATGCAAAAGAGGATTTCCGCAAGCACGAAACTAGCAATTATCACAAAGACAGCTGTGTTAAAGCACAAAATTTTTTGTCAGTGTTTGAAAATAAAAAAAAAGGATATCTGTACAACCTTAGACAGTGCCAAAAGACAAAAAACCTCAGAAAACCGAAAAAACTCATGCCAATTATTGAAACCATTATTTTGTGAGGCCGACAAGAAATTGCATTGGGGGGTGATAGCGATGCTGGGATTTTGGAAGAAAATCAACAAAATGATGGAAATTTCTGCGCTTTATGCGGTTTAGGATTGGTGGTGATGAAAATCTAAAGAAGCATTTCAACGAATGTGGTCGGAATGCAACCTACACATAGTACACAAGCCCTCAAATTCAGAATGAAGTGATTAATATTTGTGGTAATCTAATCCTGTCTCGTATCGTGAATCAGATCAGTCATTCAAAATATTTTAGTGTTCTGGCGGACGAGACCTCAGACATCTGTGGAGTGGAACAATATACTCCTTGTGTTAGGTACGTGTCAAAAAGTGAAGAGAACTATGTGCTGCGAGAAGATTTTCTGAAATTTGTTCCTATTCATGATTGTTCTGGTAGGGCACTTGCTGAAACATTATTGAAAGAACTGAGAGAGTTGGGGTTGGATGTAAACTACATGAGAGGGCAAGGATATGATGGGGGCTAAGTCAATGAGTGGTCAATTGAAAGGATGTGCAGCTATTATACAACAAACGCATCCTCAGGCTCTCTACGTTCATTGCTCTAGCCATGCCCTAAATCTGGCCCTTTCCCATGCTTGTTCAGTGCCAATAATAAGGGCTAGTTTAACGGTAATACGAGATATAATAGCTTTCTTTAGACATTCTCCTAAGCGAAGTCATGTACTGAAAAGTTGCATAATGAAATGTATCCTGGTGCCAAAAGAACACGTCTTCTGAAATTTTGAGACTCGGTGGGTTGAACATTTAGATTCAATTCTGTTACTGAAGGAACTTTGTGCACCAATTTCTCAAGCTTTAAACAGAATTCAGGATTTTACGGACAGAGTCTACAATGAAGGCTTTCACATTGTTAACTGCTATTGAGAGCAGCAAATTTTTGATATGCTTGGTTATTGTTAGTCAGGTGTTTGCACTACTGCATGGCCTTTGCACATTCCTACAGTCTAAACAATGTGATCTTGCTTCTTGCCTGAACCATGCCGAAGTTTTAAAAGATGAGATACAAGCCCTGAGGAACTCTGCCGATTCAAAATTTAAAGCAGTTTTCTGTGAAACCAAAAACTTGGGTAAAAGTTTGGGTACAACAATTCAAATGCCACCTTCGGTCGGACGGAAAGGTGATCACTTTGTTACACAGAATGTTGAAGAGTATTACAGACGTTGTGCGTATGTGCCTTTCCTAGACTTTTTATTAAATGAACTAAATGATAGATTTCTCAACCATAAAACTGTATTACAAAAACTGCATTCGTTGTTGCCGAAGAGATCCATCTCTCTGACGGATGAGGAAGTGAAAAACTACTGCGAAACTTTGTCCCTTCAGTGGCCTGACGATGCAAGCGTTCCGGTAAAGTTCGAGGGAGAACTGAAGATGTGGAGACGAACTTGGAGAGACCAAAATGAAAAGCCCATCGATTTCATTACTTCTTTAAATGAATGCAATAAAGAAATATTCCCTACAATTCATGCATTTTTGAAAATAGGTGCCACTCTGCCAATAACTACGGCCACTGCAGAAAGATCCTTTTCAACGCTAAGACGACTTAAAACCTACATAAGAAATTCTTCCTCTGAAGAGAGAGTGAATGGTTTGGCCTTAATGAGCATTCACCGCCAATTAGAAATACAACCAGAGGATGTTCTTCAAGAAATGTCAAAAAGGAAGAGAAAATTAAATATCGTCTTGTAAGGTAATGTAAACAATTTACATATCTTTGTTGAATTATATATATATATATATATATATATATATATATATATATATATATATATATTATATTATATATATATATATATAAAATTATGTATATACCTAGGACGTCCTAGGTATATATAGGTTCATATACCCCCCCCCCCCCCCCCCCCCAAAAAATTCTGGCTACGGCCCTGATATATATATATATATATATATATATGAAAATTGTTTCACGAAAGTAACGTGAAAAATATTTATGATGAATAAAACCACGAAGGAAAGGAAACAGAGTGGTGCTCAAGCGCTTTCGTCTAATGACATCCTCAGGATGTCATTAGACGAGAGAGCTTGAGCACCACTCTGTGTTTCCTTTCCTTCGTGGTTTTATTGAACCTTATGTTGTTTCGTGCGTTGGTCTCTCTCTATTATTATACTCGTATATTAAAACTGAATTTGAATTCATGACGTTTTTCGCTGGTAATTTAGTTCTACCAAACAGCACTTGTATGGCAGAAGAAAAAAGTACCACGGAAGTGGGTGGAATCAGGGGCTTTGTTAGAAATAATTCACAAACTAAATATGCAAAAACACAATTCCAAGGAACGAGAAGAGGCGTTATTGGTTGATACTGACCAATCACCGTTGTTTTTTTCAAACATTTATGATCAGTTAAAATAAAAATAAGGTGGAAGGCTCACGAACGCTATTTCCAGCCGCAGGTGGCTTAGCAACGCGGCTAGCAACGACTCGAGGCGTCCAGTTAAACCATAAAAGTGGTCTATCTAGTTGTATTGGTTTATACATGGTATGACCAGTTAAGATATTTTGTAATTCATCAAGAAATCCACTCGTATCAGACCAGAAATAGATCAAAGCACGTTATACCTCAATTTAGATTGTCTTCATCTCAAAACTACCCATTTTCGTTGGATTGAAACTATGGAATGACTTAAAATGCCGATATAAAAAATATTGTGAATATAAATTTGTTTAAAACCAAATTGAAATCCCGATTAATAATGGCATACTAACAAAAATCTAGGATTAATGTCCATTACTATTGTTTAATAATTATTAATTTTTCGTGCGTAATCTAGTATTAAAAACACATTTCTTGGGATTGTTCAGTTCTTATCTCTCGTGTATAATATTGGTTTCTTTGTATGGTATTGGTATAGTACCTTCAATGGTGACCTTGCATTTGTCATGTCAGCAGTGATAATTTAAGATTAATACACGTTTTAACTATTAATAATACTTATTTATTTATTTATTATTAATTAATAATAACTACGAGTTTATTTTTAATAAGAGCCCAGTAAAGCCTAAAGCTTAAGGGCCAAATTAAATAAAATAAATAGTCGAGCTTCACAATTATTCATGTCATTGTAAATTGTAAAACGAGTGCATTTATTTTATTATTAATAAAGATTATTCAATTCAAAGTTATGGGATTTGGCCAACTAAAAATAGACCTACAAATGCACTCTCAATAAAGAACGTAGGCTACTAATGAAATCACTCGATAATTACCGTACCAATTTTAGGACCCTTATTTAGGAACATTATATATATATTATACTGCGTGTTCTTTGCAGTTGAAATGTGTATATATATATATAATATATATATATATATATATATAAGCTTATTACTGCATACGATATATAAAATAGGATTCCTCATTTATGATCCACGAACCACATACAGGAATTGTGGATATGTTTGGAAGCCAGTTTCAGATAACAAGAACCAGTTGCCACCAAAGGTTTTAAAATTTAGACAGAAGAATTAAAGAAATTATCTTCATTTTTCTTGGTGGAGATTAAAAAAAAAAAATCAATTGCGTATCGTTTAACTCCTTAATTGCGCCACCTGTTACCTCCTGCGATTAACGCGAAAAAATTTGTTCACATCACAAAAATTTTTGTGTAAATGTTTTGTCAGGAAACTAATCACGCAACTTGGCTATGCACAGTCACAGTCCATCAAAAAAAATAGTGTATATGCAAGGTCACAAATGCATTTTAAACAAAATGGCAAAAGAAAAAAACTGCATTGTATAAAATTGAAGTAAAATTATCACGCAAGGATCTCTCATAGAAATGAATTCGCGGAAAATGGACTTAATTTATTTATTTCAAAGTTATTTTAAAAGGTCAAGGTAAAAAAAAACAAAACCTATACTATTGTTTTTATAATAGCGAAGTATTTAATGACCAGGCAATCGTGGGATCACACTTGTCAAATAGTTACCGTACGTGGAGGAATGCGACAAACTGACGGAGAACATTTACTCTCCCCCAGTTTTGGCGTGGAATATGCATTATTTCTCATCTTGATTGGGTTATTTAACTTTCTTCCCAACATCTAAAGTTGTATGACGTTGGGGACCAACCGCTTTACGCGGAAACCGAGTCCCCCGAAGGTCGCTACATAATCTAAACGCGGCGGACAATCTCCCACCCAACCACTCTCCAGACTCAATGTCGCTTAGCTTCGCTTATCACCGAGAAGCGGTGTTACGACACTGCTAATAACCTATCCCGGAGATGCCACTGCGAAGTAACCAAAAACCTTCGTATTAAAGATGAGTTTCAGAAACTCGTTCTCTCAGAGTGAGCTTTATCGGAGACAGCTTAAATAAATAATTAACCAATTCGCATTTACAAAAAATATTTACTCTATTTCAAAACAATATTTAGTAAACGTGTTTACGACCACGGTTTAAATTACGGCTCGCGTTTAATAGTATCCAGCCCTCGTTTCCAGTGTGGTATGCGCAACGACTTAAGCTATAAGTTAGAGCTCGGATAAAAAAGTTGGGCAAGAATCCGGTATGGTTGGGCTAATTTTAGCATTATATATATATAATATATATATATATATATATGATACAACTCAGAATGTTCCGAGAAATTTTTATATTACACACGTGCACACAGGGTTGCCAGGTTGGTTCAAGTAAAATTAGCCAAATTTAGCCAATTACAGTATAGCCTATTTATCCTGTTTACTAAACTAAATAAATATATACATTGTATAAAAAATTTACAAACATACAAACACACAGAGTAATAACTGAAAACAAAACTTACGGAAATATTTTTAAAAATCAGTAGAAATTATATTATCCAAGATATGTTCATCCTTCTCACCGATATTAGCATCATTAATGCCGGGCAAAGTTACCATACTATCAGTGGTGCTTAGTGTGGACGTTTTAATGAAAGGTACTTTCCGTTTTTCATATATATATATATATATATATATATATATATATATATATAACTGCAAAGAACACGCAGTATAAATAACGTAAAGAACGACGCTTGTATAGGAGATATTCCGCGCAAGACGAGAGAGAGAACGAAACAAATGAAAAAATGAGGTAACCACCCGAGGCCCATGGTGTAATGGTATCGCATCTGACCGGCAATCGGAAGATCCCGGGTTCGATTCCCGGGTGGTTACCTCATTTTTTCATTTGTTTCGTTCTCTCGTCTTGCGCGGAATATCTCCTATACAAGCGTCGTTCTTTACGTTATATATATATATATATATATCTTGCGTGATTAGACTTGAATCTTTTTTTGTAACTTTAAAATTCTTGCAGCATTGATCATTAACAGTTAAATGAGATGGTATTCATAAAATAGATTCCAATATATTTACATTTATTTTACTGCGCTTCTCACTTTTAGTATTTGTCGCAAAGGAAACTACGCGTTCCACAAAGGCATTGCTTATTGGAATAGAAATGGCATGAAGTACAACTTGGGCGAGTTCTTTGAAACATTTAACTTCTAAAGCATTTTCATAGATTCTAACTTTTGCTCAAAAGAGAATGGTGACACAGCCAGCTCGGATGTGGTATTGCCAGGTCTACATCAATTTTTAGAGATCTACAGTAATTATGGCGAAATAAAAAATTTTGAAATCTATACGATTCTATACTATTACGCCAAAAAAAATTGTTACAATTAAGAGAATTAATAGATTTTTAATAAAAAATGAGTTTGTAGTAGTGCGGTATTAGAGATAATATACGTAACCCGTAGGGTCTATGAAGATATAAATTATACAGTGCGTTCGAAAAGTCTCACCGCAGTGCTATGTTAAACGCGTAGGAAATTGAAAAACTACCATGTTTCCATTCAACCATGATTTAGTGATTTTATTACGTAACCTTTTGATTTTACGGCACGTGTTAAAAGTGTTTTCCACCATTTTGCGGGCACGGAGCAACTCGTCTACGCTAGTCAAACACTTTTTTTAAAGCGTTGGTTGACTGCGGAGAGACTTTTCGAACGCACTGTATATGATATATATATAAATTATAATATAAGATATATAAAATAAAAAGATAAAGAAATATAAAACTATATAAATTTCAGTCAGATTTCTGGTTATAGGCCCAATTAGCCAAAATTAGCCTAAAAATTGTTGGCTAGTACTTTCCAAATATCTTTAGCCAGCCATGAATGGAATTAGCCAAACCTGGCAACCCTACGTGCACAGAATAATGGCATTGTTACATGCACAGTCTGTGTGCAACATATACATATACGTGTGTGTGTGTGTGTGTGTGTGTTTCAAAGTGTCCTCCTGGCACCTGCAGACTGCATGACGATCTTATTTATAGAATACCAAAAATAATGAGTATGATAAAAATAAACTGATTCTGTAATTATTGTCTGGCCCTAACATAGTCCGATTTAGTATATATATATATATATATATATATATATATATATATATATATATATATATATACACTTTGAATATACGAAATTGAAGCTTTAGGCCTATATCAACTAAATTAATGGTAATAGGTTAGATACAGCTAATGCTAATACTTACTATAAAATGACTGCTCCATTCTAATACAATTAATTCTTTAGACTTAAAACAAAAACAGTAACAAGTTAAAATTTAAAAAATTAACTGTTATTATTAAATAACTTTATTGACTGATAAATTAAAAAATTCTAACAGAAAGTAAAGCTTCTCCTCTTTTAACACACCCTACACCTTCCACAGCAAACTTGTCACTGAAGTGATACTTCAGAAGTATCCTAACACAAGATATCGCTTTTGAGGATTCTTCAACAGAATTTATACCACTCAATTCAATCACAAGAAATGGATAAACTATAATTGGCAACTCAATTTTTTACACACACCACACACACACACACATATATATATATAGTGGATTTAATTATCCCAGAAGAGTTCCTTGTTCCATGCACGGTCTGTGTATATATATATATTTTTTTTTTTTTTATTGGGGTTGTTTAACCTCCTTCGCAACATCTAGGGTCATATGACGGAAGGGACCTACAGCTTTACGTGGAATCCGAACCACGGGTTGCTACATAATCTGGGCACGGAAGACGGTCTTCCATGAAACTACTAGCCAGACCCAATGTCGCTTAAATTCGCTTATCTCCGGGAAGCGGTGTTATGACAATGGCCACGACGTAGCCCATATATATATATATATATATATTATATATATATATATATAATGAATTTCAGTTAAACGTGAAATAAATTAATGATGCACACCCACAAGGAAAAGCGATTCCGCGTTTAATTGGAATCGCTTTTCCTGTTCCTTGTGGCTGAAGGAACGGATAATAATAATGAACGAGTTTGGAAGGAGAAATAGAAAGTTGCTCTGGAAGGAAGTGAAACTAAGAAAGAAAGTTTGACAGTAAGGGATTACAGAATGCTCGCTTGCGTTCAGCAAGAAGGGTAAGAGGGGCTGCGTAGATCGAGTGTTTTGCAGACAAGTGATAGAGAAGGCACGTGAAAGGGTATACAATCTATACATGGTATACGTGGCTTTAATGAATTTTGAGAAAGCGTATGATAGAACGAATAGATACGAATGCGGTAGAGAGTTTTTATGATGGAAGCAGTGTGTGCGTGTGTGAGAGTAAATAAAGAACGGAGTGATTGGTCTCATTCGAGTGTTGGTGTGTCTCAAGGATGTGTGACGTCTCCGTGGTCGTTCAACTGTTTATGGATGGAGTCGTGAGAGAAGTGAAAGTGCGAATGGTAGAAAGAGGAATGAATCTAGTGTGTGATGGAAATAGGTGGGGCTTGTTGAATCTGTCGTATGCGGATGATGATGATGATGATGATGATGGTGATGGTGGTGCGTTATTTGCTCAGAGTGAGTGTGATATGGAAGAGGCTGTTAAAAGTTTTGTGGCGGTGTGTGAGAGAAGACTGTTGAAGACGAATGTGGGTAAAAGCGAGTCGTAAAAAGTGAGGGAAATTCGGAGTGTCACGCGATGGTGAATGGTGAAACAGTGGAGGTGGTACAGTCTTTTAAGAGTAGTTGGGATATGGTTGGAACAAAAGAGGTACGAATGCGGATCAAGTTAATAGGAGAGTGAATCGAGGAATAAAGGTGGCACGTGCGGTGAAAATGATTAGGAGGAAGCGGAGACTAGCCAGAGGTGCTGCGAGTTGTTTACATAGTGTGTTAGTACCGACACGTTTGTATGGGTGTGAAATATTGACATCGCATGAAAGAGAAAAGTCAATCGTAAGAGTATTAAAATTACAGTATTTAATACTTTGCGTGTCCACTTTTTGCGTGAATGACTTCAATGATTCGTTTTGGGTATTTTTCTGCGAAGTTTCGACATCACTCAATAGAAATTTTAGTCAATTCTTCCAAAAAAAATTGTTGCAATTCATTCAGATTCGAAGGGTTTCTCTCGCGGACACCTTTTTTCAAACCAAACCATAAATTCTTGGTTAAATTGAGATCTGGGCCTTGGGGTCACTCGAGAAGCTTGAAATTCTTTTGTTGAAGCCATTTCATGGTGGTCTTACTTTTATATTCTCAATCATTATCTCGTTGCAGTCCCAATGCACCAATTGCGACCCATTCGAAAATCCCGAACTGAAGGCAATATATTTCTTCTAAAATTTCCCGATATTTCTTCGAATTCAAGATTCCATCGATGACGACAAGCTTTCCGGGACCAGAAACACTAAAGCATCCCCAAAGAAACGAACCACCACCACCAATGTTTAACCGTAGGAAGGATGTATTTTCCTCGAAAGCGGTATTTCATTTAGCCAAACATACCGTTGCGCGTTGTTCCCGAATAATTCAATTGCGGTCTCGTCCGTCCAGAGAATTTTCCTCCAGAATGCAAATTCATCGTTTTCATGATCATTGGCGTACTTTAAAAG
Organism: Bathynomus jamesi; assembly: GCA_023014485.1. Classification (NCBI taxonomy): domain Eukaryota; kingdom Metazoa; phylum Arthropoda; class Malacostraca; order Isopoda; family Cirolanidae; genus Bathynomus; species Bathynomus jamesi. Next base: position 220,990 of record JAJOZX010007058.1, read on the forward strand.
AGCTTCTTCGCGCGTTTTTCGTAGTGGAGGTTTTCTTCGCGCAACTTTTCCGGACAAACCATTCTTTTTCAATGTACGACGTACGGTAGAGGGATGGACATCGATCTTAAACAGTCTTAATGTTTGGCAAATATCATCCGCAGTCACTCGTGGATTCGCGGCAGTCATTCTTTCAATCCGTCTAGCTCAGTGGTCGGCGAACTTTTTTGGGTATTACCCCAAAATATATTTGTGTACAACGATATTACCCCCTAGACTTGAAATTATTTGTTCGAAAACAATATAACTTTGATAATTAGCCTCGCTTATTAAATAATAAATTTTTGTGCAATTTTATTTATGTTTATTGAGCCTTCATTACCCCCCGAGATTTTCATTTTTACCCCATTTGAGGTAATTTACCCCGGTTCCCCGACCCCTGGAATTTGAAGTTCTCCTACGACTTTTTCCAGACTCTCGCGCGGCAAAAAATTTAGAATTGCCAACAGTCTCTAATCAATAAAGAGCCAACTACTGATAATTTTAAATTTTCCAAACCAAAGGTGGACACGCAAAGTATTAAATAATAAGTAAATAATTTTGTAAATAAATGTACGAAAACTTTTGCATTTAACTTTTTGATTTTCCTCAAATTCTTTGATGTTTTACATTACACATTGGAGTTAAACTAACTTTATTTGCTAAATTTTTCCAAACGAACGGTAAACGTTTCATAACTATGCTATACATGGTACAAAAGTGTACATGGTGTGTGTGTGTGTGTGTGTGTGTGTGTGTGTGTGTTGAGGGCGCGCAGTAAAGGAACTGAACTGACCATATTGATTGAAGAAATGGGTGTGTTATAACTTGTCGTAAAAAATTACATTAAAAGAAGAAATATAAAAATACTGCGTTTGGAAATAATAAATGTAACTGATATCTTGTATCGTAGATACATATTTTAACATCGATATCGCTCATCGAGTATGAAATTTCAATTTTTAATGTTTTGTATCTCTGATCAAGGTACTGACGATACATCACATTATTTTATATGCTACAAATGGTTGTCGGTTAAACTAAAAGTCAAGTTGTTTTAATTTTAGCAAAGTTATCATTTTAATTTTAGTTCATTTAAATGTATGGAGTTCCCTTTATAAACACACACACACACACACACACACACACACACACACACACACACACACACACACACAAATAAAAAAAATAAAATAAATAAATAAATAAACTCTCTTCCACGTGTCTCACATTTATAGAACTCATAACCACCTAACACTCTGCACTGATGCACACCCACATCATGACTGAAACGATATATTTGTTTTTATAGAAATTTTCTAAAACTTTTTTTCATATTTTTCAACTAATTTACTATCAATGAATGAATTAGTCGAAAAAAGTTAAAAAAACGGATAAATTGTAAAAACTCCAACCAAATAAATAGTCAGATGAATAATATAATAGTAACCATATAAATAGTCAAATAAATTGTAAAAAAGTACATCGCATAAATGGTCAGATAAATGTAGCAATAATAATCAAATAAATAACCAGATAAATAGTTAAAAATAGTCAGATAAAAAGAAAATAAATAGCAAAAAATCACAATAGTCACGTACATAGTCAGATAAATAGTTAAATAAATAGCCCAAAAAGTAGCCATATAAGGAGGGGGGGGGGGGCCAAGGACGAATGCCCGCAAAAACGACCTCCCTCCACCGACAAAAGAAGAAGAGACCCAAAATCAAGGTCCAGGGTTTTTGAGATGCCCGGACACTCTGCGTTTGAAAGATTGTAGGTCATAGACACGGGAAAAGATGGATTGAGGAAGTGTGTTCCTGAGTTGACCGGTTGAGTAGATGAAAGATTGAAAATACCGATCAACCCTCGCGTTAGAGAGTTGGACAGGAAAGGAATGAGACTGTGCAGAAAGTGTGGTACTGCGTGCTCTCCTTAAAGGAGGTGGCAAGCAGTTATAATAGCGATAGTAAAAAGAGAGAGAGGCAATATTGCGGCGATGAGAGAGGGGGAATGAAGACAGTCAGTAAGAGAAGGGGAATTGATGAGAAGAAAAGTTTTTGGTTCCACCCGGTCAAGTAGAGCTGCGTGAGTTGAGCCATCCCACACGCGAGAAGAGTACTCTATACAGGGCTGACGAGACCCCTGTACAGAGACAGCAACTGAGTTGGGGTGAGAAAACTGCGAAATCGGTACGACACACCTAACCTTTTAGAAGCTACTTTAGAAAGAGCGTACATGATCTTTCCAAGAAAGATCACGAGAAAAAGAAACACCAAGAATGTTAAGAGAAGAGGAAGGATTGAGTTGCGTATTGTTGAAGGTAACGGGATAGTCTTGTGGAAGATTGCGACGAGTAGACAGCTTCAGGAACTGAGTTTTTGAGGCACTGAAAGCCACGAGGCTTTCTCTGCCCCCAATCAGAGATAGTAAAAAGATCAGAGATTAGGTGTACCATAGCCGTCCCACGCGAATCATGGAGTGACTGTTGAGAGGGACGCTTTGGGAAGCGGGTGGAGAAGTGAAGAGTGGCATCATCGGCATAGGAGTGGATAGGACGTGAAGTGTGACTTAATAGATCATTGACAAATGAAAGGAAAAGGGTGGGTGACGGGACAGAACCCTGAGGAACACCATTGTTAATAGTTTTAGGAGAAGAACAGTGGCCACCTCCAACCGCAGCTATAAATCGACCAGAAAGGAAATCAGAGATGAAGGCACAGACAGAATTATAGAAACCGAAGAAGAGCAGCTTCGAAATTAAAGATTTGTGCCAGACTTTATCAAAAGCTTTTGATATGTCTAGCGGAAGAGCAAAAGTTTCACCGAAATCCCGAAAAGAGGCTGACCAAGTCGGAGATATATGCAAGAAGGTCGCTAGTAGAGCATCTCTCGCGGAACCCATATTAACGATCTGAAAGAAGATTTTGAGGAGAGAGATGTTTAAGATTCTTCCTGTTAAGGATAGATTTAAAAACTTTAGACAGGCAAGAAATCAAAGCAATTGGACGATAGTTGGAGGGTTGAGAGCGGTCACCTTTCTTTGGGACAGGCTGAATGAAAGCGAACTTCCAAGAGGAAGGAAAAGTGCTAGATGAAAGACAAAGACGAAATAGTTTGCCTAGGCAGGGTTTCAGCGCAGAAGCTCAGTTCTTGAGAACAACAGGAGGGACACCATCAGGACCGTACGTATTCATGGAGTTAAACCCAGATAGGGCGGAAAGATAATGTCCAGATAATGTCTAAATAAAGTAAAATAATAAATATTTCTATCAATAGTAGAATAAATAGTAAGTAAATAGTCAGAATATTTACGGAATATTAATAAATAGTGAAATAAATAATCAAATAACGGATAAATAAAGGTTCTTCAGCCGTCACTAAAGCAGTGACGTCGCAGGATTAGACTTAACTCTGCTAAATCCTCAACTTTTAAGCACTGACTCCGTATGATATTTACTCGTTCTATAAACAAGATTTATTACTGCAGGTGTATTTCAATAAAACACACACACACACACACACACACACATAAATAAAAGCATATAAAAAATCATTCACAAATGTAGTGTGCTTTCTGGCAGTGAGCCGTGCATAGTAGTTGAATTAGTGTGTTTGCTAAAGTTAAAACTATTGCGGTCGTTGAATTTTCATCACGCTTATTTATTCTTTAATTAATTCTTCGAAACTTTTAACTTCAGAATTGCATTAATTCCTCTGAAATTAAGTTTGAAATTTCATTCGTATAAATGATAATACCAAAACATGTTTCATAATTTGGAAAATTTTGAAGTGGGGAATTCGAAGGTTTTGGGTGTGGTGATTGTGGCCTAAGACACGGTGAAACATTTTCTTTTATGTGAACGAACGGTGTGACTATCTTTAATTCATGCATGATTGAAGGTTTCCCTTATCGAATTACTTAAAGGGATTGAGTTGCATAGCCCCCCCACTTCCCTTCCCCTTCCCTCCACTTGCAGCTTAAACCATTGGAAAAATGATTAACAGTAATATAAAGTATTTTACAGGATCCTTATTTCATGGCATATTCTATATATATATATATATATATATATACAGGGTTTCCCCAAAAAAACTATATACTCTTTATCGCATCATATATTTTATAATAAAAAAAAAACCCAATATATTATTATAGCAATTGCCAATGAAAGGTAAATTAGTAATCTAAGTGATCAAAATGTTATAGCGAGTTGTTTGCATATAAAATTTGATTAACTACGCCAAGCTCAAAATGTTCAAAATGCCGCCGGAGAACATTTTGAGCACTTGGCGTAGTTAATTAAATTTTATATGCAAACAACTCGCTATAACATTTTTGATCACTTAGATTACTAATTTACCTTTCATTGGCAATTGCTATAACAATATATTGTTTTTTTTTTTTAATTATAAAATATATGATGCTATAAAGAGTATATAGTTTTTTGGGAACACCCTGTGTATATATATATATATATATATATAATATATATATATATATATATATATATACAGGGTGGGCCGTAAGTTTCATACATAGGAAAAATTAAACGTTTGTTTTTATGTTTCAGATACCCTAAGAATATGCGTTTGACGTAAGATCTTGTTTACTGATGAAGCAAATTTTTACGTCAATGGAGAGGTTAATCGGCAAAACATACGTTATTGGAGTAATGCTAACCCTAACTGGCTGAGTCCGACGAAGATGCAAGGTGCCGGTAAAGTGATGGTGTGGGCCGGGATATGGGGTGACAGAATTATTGGACCAATTTTTTGTCAGTGGAAATCTTAATGCCGAAAGGTATCTTAACATGTTGCAAGAAGAGATTTTCCCATCCCTGCTAAACGAGGAAGGTAACTTCCCAGTTTACTTCCAGCAAGATGGAGCTCCACCTCATTATGGTCTTCACGTGCGTCGGTATTTGGATCAGCAGCAGTTTCCGGATGCTTGGATTGGTCGGCGTGGTCCTGTGGAGTGGCCTCCCAGATCCCCAGATCTCACCCCCCTTGATTTCTATCTTTGGGGGCACTTGAAGGCCATGGTGTATCAGGAAAAGATACGAGACATAAATCATCTAAAGGAACGTATCACCAACGCCATTACAAGCATAACGTCAACTGTGCTAATGCGTGTTCATCAACAGTGGGGAACACGTATTGAAATGTGTTTTCAAAACAATGGCAACCATGTAGAGCATATTATAAATAAAAATGGTTGTCCATAAAAAAATGTTTATTTTTCCTATGTATGGAAACTTACGGCCCACCCTGTATATATATATATATATATATATATATATATATATATATATCAGGGCTGGCAGGTCGGACCCGGACCAGGACCCAGACCCGGGTTTAACCCGAAAGTGAGATAAGACCCGGACCCGGACCTGAAAGTGAATTTTAAAATTGACCCAGACCCAGACCCGACCCGAAAGTGAAGGACCCGCACAGCCCTTATATATATATATATATATATATATATCAGGCGAACGTGCTGCCGACCATGATTTATGTATTTATACAAGATGTATGTATAAGTGTGTGTGTGTGTGTGTGTGTGTGTGTGTGAGAAAGAGGAAGACAGGAAGGTGCATTGTCATTTTTCACATTCATTCTATGACATCATTACTTTCACTGGGGAAAAATATAACAAGGTTTTTCCTCTAGATTAAGTATACAATTCCGCCAGATGGCGCTTCTCTCTATCATTGTTTTACTTCTTGGAACGAACGGACGGACCGAAAGCAAAAGCACCCCCTGTGTAATTTCTTTATTTATGGTCAGATTTTTAGGAAATTTTCAATATAGAGATTTTCAAGGCGGACATCGGAATAAGGCACACCATTTTTGAAAAAAAAAAAATTAAAAAAAACGGGCATACAGTTGACCTATAAAGAATGTAGGCCTACAGTTGACCTAACCGGGCTTTCAATGGCGGACATCGGAATAACATTGAAGGCCCAGTTAGGTCAACTGTATGCCCTAACCGGACTGAAACCTATAAATCCAAGAAGTTATGGAAAAATAAAATGTTTTTGGAGATGGTGTGAATTACTCCCAAAATTGAAAAAAAATTTGAAATTTTTTTTTTCAAAATTTAAAAAAAATTACAATTTTGACCTATTTCTCAGTATTTGAAAACCTTTATATTGAAAATTTCATACAAATCTGACCATAAATAAATTACACAGGGGAATGCTTTTGCTTTAGGTGCGCCGGGTTTAGGACCAAAATAAGATAAACAGAATAATAAATAGATAAATGAATAATTAAATATTAAATGATCTTATTTGTAACAAAAAAAATTAGGTCGAATCGAAAGAAAATCCCGTTCTATTTATTCCCAATTCTATCCCAAACCGTTCGAATCTCAATTTGCTCTTATCCCATCCCAGGAGCTCCAACCTTATTTGAATTTCGGTCTAATGCCTATAATAACTTACTAAATATAACCTAAGCTCACGTGATTTAACCAAACCTATTTAATTTAGTCTGACCTAACGTAATTTAATATCACCCGACTTATAACCTAACCAAACCTAACGTAATTTAATATCATCTGACTTATAACCTAACCTAATCTAATCTCGCCTGACTTGAATACACCTAACCTAATCTAATCGAACCTGTAGTTTAAAGAGGTGTTATAAGAACACCCTTTTAAATGGGCATTTAAACGTATCTAATCGGGCAATAAGTAACATCCTAACCGGGTACTACTAAAGAGTTACGTCTAATCCAGTATTATTCGATTTAATTCCAGGACCTTCGACTTACTTCCAGTTCGACATTATCTCAATCCCAATTTTGGGTTCAATTTTACTCCATTCGATCAAATTCCATTCTACGTAATTCACTGTACGCCTTTTTCTAAGTTTATGAGTCACATTTACTGGAAATGTGCTGGAATGTTCTCGAAAATCAGAAGGACATTGAAAAATCATAAAATGAAAAAAATAACCGTACATTTTGAGTATGAAAAACGAGGTATTTCACTCTCAAATACTATTATGCTGTTGCTGTTGCTACTATCGCTATTACTATTGCTAAAAATAATAATAACTTTACTTTTATTATTAATAATTTAATTATTTTGACTTTTATTTGATTTTTTTTTTTTAGGCCTATTTTCGTTTATAGATTCACGTATTATTAATAACGGCTTAAATCCTTATTCCTTCCGATAAACAAAGATTATTTTAATAACACTTTCACGTATTAATTATTATTATTATTTATAATTATTTAAATGTATTTATATCATTCTCAAAACTTCCTTCTTTCGACTTAAGTTAGGTCAAGGGGAAAGCCCCCACACTTTCAACTTCAATATCTTTCCTTAACTGTAAAGTTCAGTTTCCGAAATAGATTTAAAAAAAATATATATACTTAAGTTAAACAATAGAATTCCCAGAGTCTTTTACTCATGACCCCCATCTCAATTCTCCTCCCACGCGAACGGAAACATTTGCGACAAACCTCCTACAAACTCTCTCCACTCCACCTAAATTTCTTCTTATTTATCTTATTATGAATTCAAACGGTCATTCTCAATGACGTCATCAAGGTGAAATGAAATCCTGAGCAAATTTCCTGTCACGTAATAAATTTGTAGTTAATTCGTTTCTCGCCATTAAGTGGAATTCTCACGAGAATGAATGGCAATGAATTACATTTAAATTAACCAAATTACATCACGGTAATTGAGGAAACTTATTTACATCAAACAAATTTCGAGAAACAACAAAACAAAACTCGGAAGCGTTGCAATCGTGTAATTTTTAACTATTTCGAGGATTACCCGACGAGTTCTAATTAGTAACATTAGCCAAAAATAGACGGGAGAGTAACTTTCATAATTGCGGTGTTATGTTACATAATAAATGGGTGAAGTTACTAAACGAGGACGTGTTATGTCGTACAGGTGCAATATTTGCTCACACGTTCGATTAAAGCATGCATTTTGTATGATACTATTATGAATGAAAATGAAAAGGTTTATTGGCAGACTATAGTCCATATTTGCTTTTATATATATATATATCCCCGCAAGGGGGGTTCTAAGCTCGTGTTCTTGAGTGCTCTTTGTGCTCGTTTGTACGTGCTTGTTTCTGGAGGTTTCACGTGCGCCCTCCCGGCCCTAGCACCCAAGGATGATGGGGCTCGACCCTGCCGTCCTTGTCATCCTTGGTCTTTTTCCACTTCGACTGTCCCCTCCACCCTTTCTTTTTCCTCTGTCTTTCCTCTCACTTTTTCTTTGTTTTTCCGCCGAGATATGCCCTTTTAAATAGAGGCGAATCGGTTTCTTCCCGAACTTAAAAAAAAAATATATATATATATATATATATATATATTATATATATATATATACTGAGGTAGAGCAACAAGCTTGACCTACGTCAGAATGAACAATTTGGGCGGAACTAATATACAGTATATCCACAAGCAACATAAGATTGAAAATACCATACAAAGCATTTGATTAACTATAACTACTCGTACCTATGCACACACACACACACACACACACACACACACACACACACACACACACACACACAGTCTGTTTTGAGTCTGACTGAGTGGAAAATCCCTTTTCAGATGAGTCAGTTGTCGGGTGAACACAATACCATAATTATTTTGCCTTTCATCATTGGTTCTTTATTTTTGTAATGCATTCTTATGATGTCATTAGAGACAAAAAGCTTTATTTTTTTTAGATGATACTGAAAGGATTTTCTGGGTATTTTCTGTTATGCTTGACACACATATTGGGTATGTAAAGTGTGGGTTAAGTTATTTACACACACTGCTGTGATTTATCTGTAATACCCTCAGGATTTCCGAGTCAAATTCGCTAATATATATATATATACAGTATATATATATATATATATATATATATATAATATATATATATATATATATATATACGCGCGTGTAATGTCATAGTTTGCTAATCATTAAATATGAGAAGAAGGGGATAAATTGAAGGTTAGGTTAAACTAATTAAGTTATTTAGATTAAGGTTAAATGAGGTTAAGCTCATTTGGTAATTTAGATTAGGTTAAATGTTGACACCCACAATTGAAAATGAAAACAGGTCGCGATAATGTAACCAAGTCTGTGTGTGTGTGTGTGTGTGGACAAATAGTCATAAGTGAGGTCAAGCGTGATAATTCAAGAGGTGAAGTGGGGTAGTTTTTTGTGAGGTAACACTTTTGGTACCTCGGAATATTGAAAAATGTATATAAAAAATCTAGAAATATTTTTACTGTCAAAAAAAGATATGTTGGTCTTGATTAGGTTGGGTTACTTAGGGTTTGGTTAGATTAGGTTAGGCTAGATTAGCGAGTACTTCACTATTTAATGATTTCACAGAAAGCAACCTTCAGGCACTGATTGCGTCAGAAACAATTATCACGCACTAGACTTAGGTGAAGTTAAATTAAATTTGGTTTATTACGTTTGAACATAAATGGGTTTTAAGAAGTCTGTACCCTCGCTTATGCGGAGATGCGCACATATGTGTGTGTGTGTGTGTGTGTGTGTGTGTGTTTACAGATTAAATTTTTGGAGAGAAATTAAAAGTTTCACCCTATTTAAAAGCGCCGCTCTGCCCATAGGGGCCCATTTAAGGTATCGAACAGCTCGCAGCCTCATTGCCAGGAATGTAGAAGGTCAACGTACCAACAAAGCCTCCGAACGTGATTCAACCCATAACCTTTTCATGTACAGGGTGGCTACAAAGTCCCTTTGCATGCAAAACAAGAACAACATATAGATATGCTGTAATTTCACTGCGAAGGGACTTTGTGGCCACGCTGTACATGCGTCGTTAATTTGCATTGCAAATATACCGAGTTTTATAGGTCTGGGTGCATAATTCATCAGGATCAAGATGCACCACAAGTTTTTGTTTCCTTTTTCAGACAACAAATATACTTATTGTAACCACACACACACACACACATATATGTTACACACAGACCGTACATGGAACAAGGAACTCTTCTGGGAAAATTAAATCCACTATAGTCCGAATAAGTAATAAAGAGGACCCAAAATATAGCTTCCCTCACCAGCTATCTGCTGAGCAGATAGCTGATGAGGGAGCCCACGTTGGGTGCCCATCATGAAAAAGAAAAATTACAGTATTTGTAATTTACCATTACTTGTTCGGACAAAATGGATTTAATTTTCCCAGAAGAGTTTCTTGTTCCATGTACGGTCTGTGTGTAACATAAAAGTTTCTCAGGAAACCAATCTGAGTTGTATCATATATATATATATATATATATATGAGAAGTAAAGCTTGCTTCAATAATTACTGCAGACGTTTCTGAAATTCTTTAACTAGTTTAGAATTACGGTATGCGTTGCGTAATCTAGACTTAAAACTATGCGATGTTGTAACCATCAAATTTAACATGCCCAGATCTTTTGTAAAATAGATGTAGAAATTTTAGTTTAAGATTTCTTTGTGTACATCTTTAAAAGCAAAGGGGTTTTGATTTATAAATATTCATGAACGAATGAATAAGAGTGTTTCCAATTTCTTCGCGTTTGTTCTATTTTAATTCAGTTTCTCATCAGAGGGATATTGAAATCGATTTAATTTCGCATGAAAATTAAAATCTTTAATTTGAACACCGACTAAAGTAAAAGATACCGACACCTTGTCTATAATCCAAGTCAGGGTGTGTAATCCGAGAGGAGCACTTGTTGTTTGACAGTCTTGGATAGATTTATCGTAGAGTCAAAGGGCAGTTAATTTACGAGTCTGGGTCCATTAGGAACCTTGTAAGCTTTCACTTTTGTTTACATTTGGGTTCTTGAGAGGAAAACCCTTAAGCGAAATTTGAAGTTTTGTTTTGAAATTTTAAATCTTGAATTTAAATTTTGAAATTGTAATTTGAAATTTCGTTAAGATAGGCGGAGCATAGATTTTAACAAAGTTGAGACTAGAGCCAATAGAGGAGCAGTAATTTTGTACGGATGACGTCATGTAATGAAATTGGTTTTGATAGGTCCTTTAGACCCCAAAGGGAGGAGTTTTTGGTAATTCTGAGGGGAACTTTGAGAGTCAAAATCAGTTTGTAGAAGTTCCTCCTTGAAGTTAACAGTGGCTCGAACCTTGTGTTGAAAAATAAATGTCTGCATTTAAGTAACTTCATAACGCTTGTATTAAAAGTTTGAATAGCCTTCGATTACGCGAATTGTTGGCGAAAAAGGAGTGTTAGCGACTATACCAGAGAATTTAGTCAGAATACCCATTGGGCATGACTCGTCAATAATTTTGTGGATGAATCGAAAATTATGCGGGACTCGGTTTTGGGTGTTCTAGTCTGAAAATAAATCTGCGGGAATCGCGCAGAACTATTGGGAATAACTTCGAAATTTTGTAAGTAGAATACTTATTCAAATATTCTGGTCGATTTGACCACTTCATTTCTCGTTAGCATAAGTTTTATTGTTACTAAAATTTATAAAAGCCCTCTATATAAATTTCTTAAAATCCAGATAACTGTGAACTTTGTCTTTGAATTTAAAATTGGATTTTATTGTAAGTAAAATTGATAATCATCCATCAGCCTATTACTTTGAAGTTATGTATTAATTTTATGGAAATTGATAAAGTTACTTCAGAATAAATTTCTAAAGTCATGTACTGTTTCGAGTGACATTAAATAAACTTTATAAGAGGGAGCGTGTCGTTTCTCTGCAACCTTGCAATGGGCCTCTCTTGTTAGCTGAGGAAGTAGGCTTCACAGAAAGCCGAAGGAACCTAGCCTAATAATTTAAAGGGCCATCCGTCTGGATAGGTCGAGTCATCCTGAATGGAAAACACACGCGCGTAAGAAATAATTTGAGAAGTAAATTAACATACTTAAAAGGTGTCAGAAACTGTAAAAGAAATAAATGTTGTGCAGTACCTAAAGAAAGGTACCCACGACATAAATGGTGTCGTAGAAGTGGGATCCTATTGCAAGGTATTAATAGCAAGAGTGTAACTTTTTGTTAAAATAAATTTGCGTAACAATAAAGCACTATCGTTAAAATAATCGGGAACAGTGAAAAGTGTCGCTAACAGTGAGTACAGTTTTAAAGGTTTTGAAATAAAAAATAAAAATAGACAAGCTTCGCGATGTCGGTAAAGAGCGTGGAAATAACGAATGAAGAAAGCACAAGTGACAGGAGTGATACCGAACCAACGAACTTAAACGAAATAAGTACAGAAAGTTTGGAAAACTTAAAAAGGATAAATTTGGCCAACGTTATTCGGTTACTAAAGGAATGCAAGGAATTAGGGGAAGAAATAAATCGAAGAAGGTCGAAACTGGAAGACCTTGTAATGATTACTCCGCAGCTGGAGTATTGGGACAACCGAAGGTCGGGGGTTCGTCCCCGAAGAATCTCTCTAGTTCCTCCCGTTACAGAAGAACTTTCGACGCAGGAAAGGATTGGGTGGAGACCAGAGAACCCAGAAGACATCCCAAAGAATCCTTGCAGAAGTGCACACACCACAAGAGACGAGAAACACCGCACCGACGAAGACCGGCAGAAGAATATAAAAACCGTCGTACAGGTATTAAAGAGTATTAGCTTACCTTTGCAACGTGAACAGGCAGTAAGGGGTCCTGAGCAAACGACTTTTGGACACACATTGGAAGGAAGTTCGCCGAAGTTTGTGGGCGAACGGGCACAAGAGAACCCAGGAACCAGCCCAAACGCCGTCAGGAAGGAAAAAGGTGAGACACTCAACATAATTGCCCCAAGATTATTAAGTACAGGTAATGCTTTGGTTCAGGCTAATCCCAAAAGGAGACATATTAAAGTGGGCATACCTAAGGACGCGTTGAAGACCGTTATGCCGGAGTATGCTTGTAATTGCATCAAAGGAACAGCCCGTCGGGAATATTGGATGGAATCAATCAAGTTTTCGGTAAACAACACAAGCTTAGGACTGAGAAGAAGAGGTCCTAAGAGAAGAAACGCCACATGACAGAAGCCGAAGACTGCAGAAACTGCAAAATCCTCCCACATCCTGGGACTACAACTCACAACATCCAGAAGAAAGAACAGCCACGAAGGAGGACAACATCAAGGATGTGGAGGTGAACGACGGAGACAAGTCCAGCAAGAGAGGAGAGCCCAGAAGGAAGAACTGTGACACTGGTCACAGGAGGAATAACACAACTCAAGAATGTGACTACAACCCCATGAGAAACCAGAAGAGAAAACAAACCAAGTCAAATGAAGACAGCGACTCCAAAGAGGAAACAATGGAAGAAAGTGGCCGGAGCCAGTGCAAGATGTCAGCAAATGCGAAATTGGGAAGAGGCGTGCCCTCGAGCAAACCTTCAGCAGGACTGGAAGGAGAAGCCTCCCGAATAGCTTCAGAGGAAGTAGCGGCGAGTCCGTCGGCTAGGACTGATCACCCTACCAGTACTCGTCGCTCAACAAGCTTCCACCGCGTTGGACGATGGTGGAGCTTCCGTCACATTGACATAAGCTATGCACAAGGACATCGGGAGCCTTCTTTGGACAGTTGCCAACTTCTCAGTACACAGTTGCACCGGCCCCGCCCATTCATGTAAGGGGAGTAGAAGTAAGTTTGACTATGGGAAGGGGGGTTGAAGAATTCTTTTGTGTCTGTATAATTCCAGATGCTCAGCAAGACTTGACTATAGGCGTGTTGTTTCGAAGGATATGAAGACGAAACAAAGGTACGAAGCCCAGGTAGACCACCGGAAGAGGACAGTCACTCTGAATGAAACAGTAACCATCCAAGGAAAGGGAGTAGACGGTAAAAATAGGGCAAGGGTGACTCTGGTAGAGGCAATCCCGCACGAAGCTCTAAAGGTGGCCGCCGTCATTCTTACGCGAGAAGTCAGAATGAAACCCGGGACGTAGTTCCCTTGGACGTCTATTCTCCGCTGCACGGGATGTGCAGTGAAGCTCGGGGAAACTTAAAAATGTTACCGAGCAGGATCCCACAGAGGAAGATAAGGTTACTGATGATCAATCAGGATGACGAAGAGTACCTTGGCGAAAAAGGAGACGTCGTGGGCATAGTGACGGAGGCAGAACTAATAGGGAGGGTAATCGGCCGGTCGACGCTCACCCCACATTGGAACGAATGTCACGGTGAAAGGAAGTCAAGCATCGAAGAAGGACTTCGAAGAACGAGTGACACGCCTCAAGTCCTATGCCCTTGGTTGGAAATCCTTCTCTGACAAAGGAAGGAAAACCGTCGAAGAGTGGCTAAGGGATTAGTCAGATGTCTTCTCAATGGGTGGCGAGCCATTGGGTTATAATAACCTGATGCCAATGAAGTTGGAAACCCAGGATCATCCTCCCATCTCTAGACGACCCTACAGGGTACCTATTACACACGAGGAGGAGGTAAAGCGACAAATAGCAGAAATGCTGGATCAAGGAGTGATACAGCAATTTAGGGTGTACCATTTTTGGGTCATTTTCAAAAAGTCAAGGTCCAGGAGTCTAATGTTGTGCCAAATGATGTCCTAAACACGAATTTTACAGGCATTTTCTAATCCGACAAATTTTGAATCCCCCCCACCCCCCCTTGAAATTTTGCGCATCCCCTTTTCCTAAAAACCCCATATATCTCAAACACTATCAACTTTATCGAAAACTGTTATAGAATAAACATGATTTAGAATCAAAAGTTCTATTAGAAAAGTTCATCAAAATAGAAATTTACTTAATTTTGAAAATTTTCATTTATTTTTTAAAAATTTAAATTAAAATTTTTTTTTGCTTGCAGTGCCTTCTTCTTAAATAAGGTGTTACCGCCACCTTTGAAGCATCACCCCAATGCAGCTTCGCGGCGATGGGCTTTGTATTTGCTAGTTATAATGCAAATCATAATTAGTTTTTATTATAACTAGCCTATACAAAGTGAGGACAACCTCATTGATATAAGAGCTTTTTAAACATAAAAATAAGAAAAGACAATTTATGGTATATTTAATAACAAAAAAAAATCAGCCTCTTCTAAATTAAAACAATCTCTGCAAATAAAAATACCTAATCTATCTGTTAATGAACTATTCTTTACTGAGTTTCATTCTTTTAAGAGTCTTTACTAGGATCAGGAATTAGTCTTCTATTCTCTTCCACAATTTGCAAAAGACCTTGAAATTCTTCTTCATTTTGACATTTGTCATGAAAGACTTGAACCAGCTTGATTCCTCTTTCAGCGGTATCATTGACTACTCTAATAGATGAAAGAATGTTTTTTAGTTTGTTGTAGTCATCGACCTCTTCCCATGTTGATGCTGGTTTCTTTATCCATGAGTCTGGTTTTGACCCACAGCATTGAAATAGATGCCATGAAATTGGACCTACTAGCTGATGAAGCTTTGTGTCTTCCTTTAAAATGGGGAAAACAGGTTGCCCACATACATAATTTTCTGGAACTGGATATTTGTTTAAGGATTTTGCGATCTTATCTTTTTCATCATTACTTAGCGATCCAAAGAAACTCAAAGGGACCACTTCCTCCGTCAAATACCAGTAATGATTGGCAAAGATTTCAAAGCAGCATTTGCAACCCTATCTTCCTTCTTGTAATTCACCAAATCATGATAAAACTTCAGATCATTAGTTGGACTATCTAGTGAATTAGAACATAAAAGCCAGTATTTTCCATAAATTAATGCATTAAATAGACACATTCTCTTTAATTTCTTAATCAATGATTCATCATATGATGCTTGGTGGGCAAAAGCATACATTTTATTTGTATACAAAATCATTGCCATCCACCTGGCACGGTGCATTGCACCAGGTTTCCGCCAATGACTGTTTTCTCTGGAAACCTCTCCTAAAAGCATTAAAGTTGTTTCAGCAACTTCCTTATAGTCATCACGTGGAAAGCAGTCAGATTTTCTTAAACATTGGGTCATAAATTCTACACATTCTTCCTTTAGGCCTCTTTGATACCTTGATTTAACATCAAGAACATTGTATGTAGATTTCGTATTAATTTTCTTCCATTTAGACTCGCGAAATTCTTTGAATAACTCAAACTCAGGAGATTTACTTGGGCCAAAAATGGTTTCATACACAGCACACAAAACTCTTTCAGCCATATGATGCGGCATGCTAACCAAATCAATTTCTTTTGCAAAAGTTCTTCAAGTAACTTACAGGAACCTTTCATCCATCCTGAATTGGATGCAGTGGTATCAAATGATACTCCAAAGACATTTTGTTTCAAGTTCCATTTTTCAATACTTTGAAATACAGAAGTGGCTTGAGACAATCCAGTGGAATCATCTATTATAGAAACTGATAAAGTTTTTCTACATTTGGGTATCCAGTAACAAGTATTGCAAGGCGGTCTTCTTGTTCTGAACATGATTTAGTAAGCAGCTTGCTATCCCAATGTACTAGGCAGTGATCAGGAGGAGTAAAATCCTTGATGCAAGTTTCATAGTTTCGTTTTCTTTTCTTTCGAGCGGCTCTTGCAGATGTGGTCCTGGAGAGAGACAGTTTTTCAATATCCTTGCCACACCTAATGGCTACTGCAGCAGCAAAAACAGTCCGTTGTCCAATAGAGAGATTAAGTCTGTCGTCAGTGGAGGAAACCAATGGCGAGGCAAGAAATTTTTGGGGCTGGAAGCATTTGAAGGTCCTGCTGTAGGTTCTGTCGGAAACTCTTCATAGCTGTCTGTCTCAGAACTGGTCGTGCTAGAAAGAAGGGTCTGATGTTCTGGCTGAGGCATTCACTTGCTTCACTGATTTATGTTTCTCTTTGCGTTTCTTCTCTTTCTCTAATCTAATGTACTTGCGCTGTACTTTGATGCATAATCTGCATCTAGCAAACCTAAACATGTTTCTCGTTTTGTTCTTTGATCTTCTAAGAATGAAATACATATGCTTTCTGAGGCAGTTCTCATGCGGTCTTTTTGGATTAATTCAACGGCATTTTGAGAAGAGATGTCAAAAAGGGAATCCATAATTTTCATGAAATTAGAGAGTTCATTTTCAAAGCTTGCTCTTTTTTTGTGCTTGATTAAATTATTATGCATTTCTTCTAGATTTAACAGCATCTTCCTGCCTTTAGGGTTTTTACTAATATCTATAGTAGGAATGCATGCTTTTTGCCATATTATTAGTAGCTTCTGTAGAACTTCATTAACAGTAGAATCTTTTGTAACTTTTGGACCCTTATACTGCATTCTCCGTAAATAAATAAAATGGCTTAGAACATCTTTATTGGATGTAAAACAATTTTAGATGAACTCATAATATCAGCCTGCAAGCGACCAAGAATAAAGTCATGCTGTTTTGTAGCTGTTTGACTCATTTTTTATTTATTTTTCAAATAAAGCAGTCTGAAAAGAAACAATAAGAGTAAAAACAATGCTTGTTTATTAAAATTCAATGTAAAAAAGGATTTTTAAATTTGGATTATACTCACAATATACTCATAAATAATGTAACTTAAGCACCTTATTTTATATTAATACAATAAGGTGCTCTTGGACAAAAGAAAATGAAAATTTTCAAAATTACGTAAATTTCTATCTTAATGAACTTTTCTAATAGAACGTTTGATTCTAAATCATTTTTATTCTATAACATTTTTCGATAAAGTTGATAGGTTTTTAGATATATGGGGTTTTTAGGAAAAGGGGATGGGCAAAATTTCAAGAGGGGTGGGGGGATTCAAAATTTGTTGGATTAGAAAATGCTTGTTAAATTCGTGTTTAGGACGTCATTTGGCACAACATTAGACTCCTGGACCTTGACTTTTTGAAAATGACCCAAAAATGGTACACCCTAATACAGCATAGCCGTTCCCCCTGGTCGTTTCCATTGGTAATCGTGAAAAATGGGGATATGAGTTCCCCTGGACGTCTATTCTCCGCTGCATGGGATATGCGGTGAGGCTCGAGGATACTTGGAAAAGTTGTCGAGCAGAATCCCCAAAGGGAAGTTAAATGAAAAGGGAATAGACGAAGGAGAAAATTTGGGGTATGGTTTCCCCTGGACGTCTACTCTACGCTACAATGAATGTGCAGTGAGGCTCAGCGTGGTTTGCAAGTATCACAGAGCGGAAATCTCAACGGGAAGTTAACCCTTTCCAAAGAGGCGGTAAAGTTACTCTTGAGAAATAAAGTGACGACTAAAGAGTATTACCGTGAAGATAAGATGACATCGGCATGGTGGTTGAGGCAACGAGAACGGGGAGGTTAGTCGGAACAGCCGTTTGATTCCTCGCCCGAAAAGAAAAAATGGAACAAGTGTCACGGTGAGAAAGAGTCAAATTTCCACAAGTGACTAAGAAGAGATTGAAAACACCTCAAGATGCATGTTCACCGATGTCCGTCGCTCTCAAAGGGAAGAAGACCGACGAGAGAAAGAAAAGATTAACTACTACCGTCACAGGTAGAGTGCCAGAACCACGTGATCACTAGGAATGAAGAGTGATCACAGGAATCCAAAGGGGAAGCGATTGAAGAAAAGAAGCGTAGGGCCCTGAGGTTTTGTGTAGACTATAGACCTTGGGACGTCAATGGCAGCAAGGACAAATATTAAGTACCCATCATTGATGAAACCTTGGCCAAGTTGCACGGGACTCATTACTTCTCGAGCAGGATTTACGCTCGGGATATTGGCAGTTGGCCATTCACGACGATAGCATCTCGAAAACTGCCTTCTCCACGGGAAGCGGTCATTTCGAGTTCAGGGTGGTCCCGTTTGGGTTGTCCAATAGTCCACCAGTGTTCCAAAGAGTAATGAATTTTGCCGAAGCAACTGGACAAGGAAGTACAGATTTACTTAGATGACCTCATTGTCCTTGGAAGGTCTTTAGAAGGACATGACGAGAGGGTACGACGAGCCTTGGATAGCCTACGCACCGCCAACTTAAAGGTAAAGTTGGAAAAATGTCAGTTATTACAGTCCCAGGTGGGGTATTTAGGCCATGTGGTCACCAGGAACGGGGTGAAGCCACAGCAATCAAAGAAGAGGCCATCAAAAACTCCCAGAGGCCAACAACAAAAGGAATTGAAGCAATGTTATATTTGGGCAGAGAGTCATCGTCCGTTCTGACCATAAGCCGTTGAAGTGGCTTCTGAGGGAAGGACACCGAGAGCCCAATGGAAGACTAGAGCGTTCGGTTATGACATTGCAAGACTACGACGTTCTCATCGAGTACGTGAAAGGCAAACTCAACAGAGTGGCCGATTGGTTGTCCGCCCGCCTGGAGTGACGAAGGAGTTTGTGAACGCAATATCCGAAAAAGCGATCATTGATCGCAAGGTAATCGGCAACAACAGCAGAAGGACGTTGAAATAGCGGCGATTCGAGCAGCCATCGAAGAAGGGAAGGCTTTCAGCTGGCCCGTAACCAAGCCCATCCAGCCGTCGAGAGTCAAACTAGTGAGGAACCTGCTGGTTTACATCGATGCGAACGGAAGAGAGGTCATCGTAGTTCCTAAAAAGTTGAGAGAGCAGCTCATTTGGAAAGCCCACACTGACGTCGGGAGCATTCATCCGGGAGCTATAGGGACTACAGAAATCCTACGGGACCTTTATTTTGGCCAGGTGTGGTTCAAACCATCCTGGCAGCATTAAAGGACAAGACGGCCCGGGAGGTGGCGGACAAGTTCCATCGTTTGATACTGTGCAAACTGGGCGCCCCTTCAGCAGTAGTATCCGACCAAGGCAAGGAGTTCTGGAACTCTACCTTGCAGGAGCTCTTCAGGGTTTGGGAAGTCCAACACCAACGGACGGCCGCATACCATCCCCAAAGCAACGGGAAGGTCGAACGTCTGAATAAAGAGTTATGCATCAAACTCCGCATACTTTGTGAAGAAACTGGACGAGACCGTGGAATTGTCCCGGAACATCCGAGTGCATCGAGCCACGGGGTATTCTCCATTCTTCTTAATGTACGGGCGAGCCCCCAACGTACCTTCAAAGCTATTTCGCATGCCACGGAGGCGTGCGTGAGCCCGTACAACCCAGAGGAATACGCCGAAGCCGAAGGAGGAGTCTGAGCGAAATCTACCGCCGAGTGGAAGAGTTCATGCGGAGATACGAGAAGGCTAACGGAATCAAGGAATTGAAACCGTTCGAAGAGAAGACGCCCCATGGCTTGGTGTACATTGATTACCCACGACCGGGTAGAGGCAAGTTGGAGCCCCGGTACGAGGGTCCATACATCATCATCGAACAGAAGACTCCAGTCACTTATCTCCTGCGTCACATGATCACTGGACATCAGATAGTGATCCATCGAGACCGCATCCGCCGCAGCATCGATGCCCCATGGGACGTCGAGCGACAAGGCGGGGCGGACGGCGCAGGGGATGAGATGGGGGAAGGGCCACCGCCCCTCCTCTCGGGAGCTTCGCCCTCGACACCGGAGAAACATCAACACGGGGAAGTGAACCGGAAGGCGCCTCCTGCCCCCTGGCAGGACCGAGTGGCGGAACGAGGACCGCCGGGCGCTTCCGAACTACTTCCTCACGGAGAGCTTCGCCCAGGACAGGGAGAAACATCGACTAGGGGAGGTGAACCGGAGTGCGCTTCTTGCCCGCTGGCAGGACCGAGTGGCGGAATGGGATCCGCCGGGCGCCTCCGAGCTACTTCCTCCCCGAGAGCTCCGCACAGGGAACGGAGGAACATCGACCCGTGGAGGTGAACCGGAGTGCACCTCCTGCCCCCTGGCAGGACCGAGTGGCGGGCAGGAGCCGCCAGGTGCTTCCGAACTACCTCCTCGCGGGGACCTTATGGGAATAGGGTCCCCCGGAAAGCAGACAGGCTGCTTTCACAGGACCACCGTTAGAGCGTCCGTATGCTCTTAGGCCCCGACCTCGGTACACTACGAAGAACTCGAGGATGACTAAAATTACATGTGTGGTGTTAGTGTCCCAATAAAGGGGACAAGTGAAAATTTTTATGAAAATTTAGGAGTAAATTTGTGGGTAAAATTGTGAGTAAAGTGATGATATCCGACCCTATTTAAGAAAGTTTGCATCGGAGTGCAAAATTAAAGGAGGGGAGGGATGTTGTAACCATCAAATTTAACATGCCCAGATCTTTTGTAAAATAGATGTAGAAATTTTAGTTTAAGATTTCTTTGTGTACATCTTTAAAAGCAAAGGGGTTTTGATTTATAAATATTCATGAACGAATGAATAAGTGTTTCCAATTTCTTCGCGTTTGTTCTATTTTAATTCAGTTTCTCATCAGAGGGATATTGAAATCGATTTAATTCGCATGAAAATTAAAATCTTTAATTTGAACACCGACTAAAGTAAAAGATACCGACACCTTGTCTATAATCCAAGTCAGGGTGTGTAATCCGAGAGGAGCACTTGTTGTTTGACAGTCTTGGATAGATTTATCGTAGAGTCAAAGGGCAGTTAATTTACGAGTCTGTTTCCATGAAAACCTTGTAAGCTATCACTTTTGTTGATTTAGTTCTTGCTCGAGGTAAACCCTCGAGCGAAATTTAAAGTTTTTTTTAAATTTTAAAATTTCAATTTAAATTTTCAAATTTTAATTTAAAAATTTCGTTAAGAAGGCGGAGCATAGATTTTAACAAAGTTGAGATTAGGCCAATAGAGGAGCAGTAATTTTGTACGGATGACGTCATGTAATGAAATTGGTTTTGATAGGTCCTTTAGACCCCAAAGGGAGGAGTTTTTGGTAATTCTGAGGGGAACTTTGAGAGTCAAAATCAGTTTGTAGAAGTTCCTCCTTGAAGTTAACAGTGGCTCGAACCTTGTGTTGAAAAATAAATGTCTGCATTTAAGTAACTTCATAACGCTTGTATTAAAAGTTTGAATAGCCTTCGATTACGCGAATTGTTGGCGAAAAAGGAGTGTTAGCGACTATACCAGAGAATTTAGTCAGAATACCCATTGGGCATGACTCGTCAATAATTTTGTGGATGAATCGAAAATTATGCGGGACTCGGTTTTGGGTGTTCTAGTCTGAAAATAAATCTGCGGGAATCGCGCAGAACTATTGGGAATAACTTCGAAATTTTGTAAGTAGAATACTTATTCAAATATTCTGGTCGATTTGACCACTTCATTTCTCGTTAGCATAAGTTTTATTGTTACTAAAATTTATAAAAGCCCTCTATATAAATTTCTTAAAATCCAGATAACTGTGAACTTTGTCTTTGAATTTAAAATTGGATTTTATTGTAAGTAAAATTGATAATCATCCATCAGCCTATTACTTTGAAGTTATGTATTAATTTTATGGAAATTGATAAAGTTACTTCAGAATAAATTTCTAAAGTCATGTACTGTTTCGAGTGACATTAAATAAACTTTATAAGAGGGAGCGTGTCGTTTCTCTGCAACCTTGCAATGGGCCTCTCTTGTTAGCTGAGGAAGTAGGCTTCACAGAAAGCCGAAGGAACCTAGCCTATTAATTTAAAGGGCCATCCGTCTGGATAGGTCGAGTCATCCTGAATGGAAAACACACGCGCGTAAGAAATAATTTGAGAAGTAAATTAACATACTTAAAAGGTGTCAGAAACTGTAAAAGAAATAAATGTTGTGCAGTACCTAAGAAAAAGAAAGGTACCCACAACAGCATTTTTAAATTCTCGAGAAATGAACATTTTGTTTGAAATTCATTTGAATTTGATAAAGAAATAATTTCGGTCAATGACGCCACCAATTCTTTTTATGACGCTGAGACGCTTTAATAAAGCCATCTCGAGATCTTTGTAGATAAAATGTATCGAAATGACATAGTTAATTTAAAACAAAAATAAGACAAATGGTTTTCATTAGGAGGCAAAACATTATGTAA
>JAJOZX010007059.1:0-185000 GCA_023014485.1 Bathynomus jamesi
AGCAAAAAATGAATCCATGATCATAACGTCACGCTCACCTAGGGAAATCACAGATACCCAAGATTTTAATATGTTGTACATGACCTTTAGATTTAATGCACAGATTTGCTTATTCCACAGATAAAATTTTAACAGCAAAACCAGCTGTTAACAGGTCTCAAAAATTATCAATTTTGATAAGCGCCCTTCATGGATCACCCAAAATAGGCATATTGCATTGCACGAAAACTGATGTGATGGACAAAATCTAAGGTGATTTTTGAAATCAGCACATCAATATTATCCAGAAACAGGTCTTAGAATTAAATCAGCAGCAAAAAATGTTGTTTTGTTGGGCAGTGTTATCTATAAAAATTGGTTGTAAATGCGATTCCTTTTGCATTGGTCATATGGGAAAGGATTTGCACACGTGTGTAAAACAGCATCAATATTCCGTTAGAATGGACAGTCGTCCAGTGCCCTTTTTGTCCATTTGTCCAGAGTTATCCCATTGTATTGATTGAATAATGCTTGAGTTTGTTTCACTCAACAACATTGTTAATAGAAATATTCTTGAGTCTGCTATTATTCAACTTACAAATAATTTTAACATGGGCCAGGGTCTTTTTCCACTTGATTCTGTTGTTTTGAATTCGTTCAGAACGGATTTAGACAAGAAGGGCAAAGTGCTCAAACTTTGTTAGTTTTCCCATATAAATTGTGTAATCCTCTTACAATTTTTTTTTTAATTTTTTAATTTTTTTTATTTTTTGTGCCCTAAGTATATATAATTCAGACATTACCTATAAAATTGGTGTAAACAATCCACTTGATCCTGTTGTTTTGAATTCGTTCAGAACGGATTTAGACAAGAAGGGCAAAGTGCTAAAATTGGTAGTTTTTCCATATAAATTTGTATGCTCCTCTCACAATTTTTATTTCTATATTTATTTATATATATATATATATATATTTTTTTGTGACCAATATAATATATAGTCTCTAATTCTTTATTTACATCAGTGTTCCTGAGGATGTCATCAGACGAAAGCGCTTGAGCACCATTCTGCGTTTCCTTTCCTTCGTGGTTCTTTTCATCATATATATATAATATATATATTATATATATATATACGATACACACAGACCGTGCATGGAACAAGGAACTCTTCTGGAAAATTAAATCCACTATAGTCCGAATAAGTAATGATAAATGACAACCGCTATAGTTTTTCTTTTTCATGATGTTAGCCCGCGTGGGCAACAGGTCACTCGCAAATATAGCTTCTCTCACCAGCTATATTTTTGCGGCCTCTTGCGAGTGACCTGTTGCCCACGTCGGACTAACATCATGAAAAAGAAAAACTATAATGTTTGTCATTTACCATTACTTATTCGGACTATAGTGGATTTAATTTTCCCAGAAGAGTTCCTTGTTCCATGCACGGTCTGTGTGTATCATGAAAGAACCTTAGGGGACCATTCTGAATTCAATCCCATGTGTGGTGTGTGTGTGTGTGTGTTGTGTGTATATATATATATATATTAGTGATGTAGGTCACATCCGCATCGCATCCGCGGAACATCCGCACATTTTCTCGCATCCGCATCCGCACCCGCATCCGCACTTTGGACTGCGGATGTCGTGCGGATGTGGACCGTTGAGATAAAATGTCATTAATAAGCGGAAATTATCAATTCTATATATTAATAGAACTAGTTCATTGTGCGCAAAAGTGATGCAAGCGACAAGACGAGAGGCTGTTCTTGTATGAAGTTACTCTCTTGCAACCTACTTAGATCCACGTTACAAAGCTGTTATTTTCACCTAGTACATTAGAACGAGTTAAATCATCACTTGGCAAAGCAGTTGAAGAGCTTCAATCTCTTGAATCTGTCGCTTCGCCACCCACCAAAAGAATAAAAGTTTCAGTGACAGAACCAACACCTTCAACAAGCAAATCTATCACAGAATCTGTCTCTCAGTTTCTTGAGTTAAGCAGCAATGACGAGACCTACGCGATGTCAAAAGATGTAGTAAAATGATCGAGAGCTATCACCAGAAAAACGCCTGGCTGCATGTGACAATCCTATTAGTGTGGAAAATACGCAGAATATCTATCCATACTTGAGTAAACTTGCAAGGAAACATTTAGCCTGTCCTCCAACAAACGTACCAAGCGAGAGATTATTTAGCAGTGCTGGATTAATATATGATGAAAAGAGAAACAGACTGCAGCAGAAAAGGCAGAAAAATTAATGTTCCTTAAGCATAACCTTCCTATAATTAAGTTTGAACATTAAACGATGAACATCTTAGTTTACTTTATTTTAATTACTCATTTATAAATATGCCTAATAAAACTTTAAACTTAATATAAATAGTTATCAAGCTAATTAAAGATCTCTGGGGGGTGCATTTGAGTTGGGTTCACGTCCGCATCCTGGTAACACAATTATGGTTTCTAATTGTGGCTGAAACTCAACAAAATATAACGAATTTATTTGCAGACGAATTCACTAATTGATTTCTATATTAGTTAGATGCTTGATATTATTTATATGTTCAGAGAAAAGTACAGCAATTATTGTACAATTAATCAATTATACTACATTATAGCTACAGCTCTCTCTATATAATAACTTATTATATACGTTAAACACAACAAATCTCGAATATATCCTAAAAAATAACGAAAATGTAGACATCCGCATCCGCATCCGCGGATGTTGAACTCAAACATCCCATCCGCATCCGCATCCGCGGATGTGAAAAAAATGACATCCGCTACATCACTAATATATATATATATATATATATATATAAACCCAAACTCAAGAAAAAATTATAAAAGTGTTTATAAAAGGCTAATTAATTTCGGCCGCTCACAACCAAGCCCTTTTCAAAGCCATAAAGTAGTTAAAATGTCTAAAAAAGTTATAAAACTTCCGTCCCTCGAGACCTGAAGTTAAAATGACTGTTAAGGCATAATCACAAACAGAGAGATTATGGCTGTCGTACATCTGGCAGTTGCGAAAGGCAAAATATTGCCCAGATTTCAAACATTCGAGATGAGGAATCTTTAAGTAAAATTCAATCCTGTATATCTGGCAGCCGGTCACCACATGAAATTGCCTAAAATATTTTAAAATGTTAAAAATAAAGCTATCCATACTGTAGGACGGCTTAATATTTGAAATGTGTTTTCTCCTAAAATATAAAATGTCTCGTATATTTGTCTCTGCTCCTGGTCCCTCACCTTCATGATAGGTTTAGAATCCTGGAAATTAAAAAATGATATGATGTTCCCTATGCTGAATCAAGCTACTATAAGTATTACCCATTCTCAGGTCACGTTTGTGGAAATTAATCCTTCTCTGAAAATCAACTGTCTCTCCGATGTATTTTTGAGGGCAGCTCCACGTGGGATTTCATAAACTACGCCAGAATTGTTGGAGGTTTTTGTAATAGGATGACGGATGAACGAAGACAATTTATTGGCACAGCGGAGGCCAACTTAATCTGCTATGGCTAGGGTTGCAATCGATAAAATATTATCGATAATTTATCGATAAATGAAAGTCAACTATCGTATAATTATCGAGCAGATTTATCGATAATTTCAGATCACTTCCTGATTTTTAAGTTTACGCTAAATGAACAAATTTTCTCTTGCAAATTGGAATCGAAAACTTCCGAATCCTTAAGTAAGTCTCTATGTTCAATGCAGGCAGTGAATTCGCATTGCAAGAAGTAAAGAAAAAGAGAAGCGAAAATCTAGATCGATTGTACGATGCATTAAGGACCATCATGCAGTCTCTCTCCAGCCACTATTAATGCCTTATGCTTTTGAAATGTTACTTCCTTAATAAGGATAAAAAACTAAAATCTGTTTAAATAACTATGGCTGTCACAATGTAGAATGATCTCATTAAAATCTGTTGTTATAATTTTGCGTTTTTCTTCTATTAATGAGACAGCTAATTTAATTAGAAAATTTATCGATAATTATCGATAATCCGAATTTTTTTCAATCATTTATCGATAAATGGACTTTCGATAATTTGCATCCTATAGCTATGGCAAGAGTGAGGAAAGCCCTTTGTTAACCTCAAAGGGCACTTTCAGGAATGAAACGTCTTTATCCTGGTTCCTAGTTTTGGGAGAAAAGAAAGATCTCCTAACGGCGAAATAAGCTTTACCAATGAACAATTTGGAATAACCCAAACCTATAAATATACTTTTAATATGTAAAACTTCATCGTCAAGATAAATGGGGTCACAAATCCTGAAAGCTCTCAAAAAGCGACTCGAAATAACGCCATTTTTAGTACAGAGAGAATGATTGGAAAAAGCATGAATGTAGCTGTCTGAATGCATGGGCTTTCTAAATACTTTGAAAGGTCTTTGGTTGGGATCTCTTAAAATAGAACATCCAAAAACGAGAGAGATCCACTAATCTCAACTTCATACGTAAACTGTATTGAAGGTACAAAACTGTTAAGAAATCCCACCAGCTCATCCAAATCCACATGAGATTCCAAAATAACACACGTGTCATCAGTGTAACGGAACCAAATGACCCCCGGCACCAAAGATTCTGGCAAAAAATGAACTTCAAAAAATTTCATAAAAATGTTAGTTAAAATTGGAGAGAGAGCGAAGAGCCCATCGGTAAATCTGTCCTTTGTCTTAAAAATGACCCGTTAAAAGAAAAATAGTTATGTTTCGAGCAAAGTCTAACAAGTTCCAAAATAATTCCATAATCAAATGGAATAGTCTCAGGATGATCATAAAACCACTCTTCTAGGAACTGCAAGGATGGATCCAAAGGGACTCTGGTAAACAAAGATACCACGTCAAAACTCACCAATTTTTTTCCTGATAAGTCTGTACCTCGAAGTTGTCAACAAACTCTGCAGAATTTTTAAGATGTGCTCCAGAGATTTGGCCTACTAATGGCAAAAGGAGGCTCGAAAGCCATTTAGACAGCTTTCAGTAGAACTTCCCACATTAGAAATAATAGGGCGCAAAGGTACTGAGGGTTTATGCACCTTTGGAAGCCCATATATATAAGGAAAATGGGGCAAATAAGATTTAAATCTTTGAAAAAGTTCTGGAGAATCCTTAAGGATTCTTCCCAACTCCTTATGAAAAGAAGCCTTGAAAGTTTTTAGTGGATCATTGCTGACTTTGGAATAAACGGATTCATCGGCCAACACGACATTCATTTTAGCGACGTAATCACACGTATTAAAGATAACTACTTTATTTCCCTTATCAGACTTTATAAGCATAAGGTTCGAGTTATTCTTCAGTCTGGAAAGGGCACCCAACAAAATCTTGGGAAACCGAGAGCCCTTACCCAAAGAGTGAAAGATTTCATGTAAAAAAATCCCTTCACAGTAAATAAATTAAGATTAGAGGCTTTGCAGTATTTGGCAAAGTACTCAAACGAGCTTAAAAAGCTGACCAAAAACTGACATTCGCACTCGCAGTAAAGGAAAATTTCAAACCGAACCCCAAGGCAGCTTGTTTGGTCAACTTTTGAAGGTCGTTCGAGTACTTTGCCAAATACTACAAAGGCAAAATTGCCCAGATTTCAAACATTCGAGATGAGAAATCTTTAAGTAAAAATCAATCCTGACATCTGGCAGCCGGTCACGACCCGAAATTGCTCTAAAATATTTTAAAATGCTAAAAATAAAGCTATCCATACTGTAGGACAGCATATTTGAAATGGTGTTTTCTCCTAAAATATAAAATGCCTCGTATATTTGTCTCTGTTCCTGGTCCCTGACCTTCATGTTAGGTTTAGAATCCTGGAAGTTAAAAATATGATTACGATGTTCCACGTTAAACTGTAGGTCTAAGGTGGAGTGACAAGCTTGACCTTCGTCAGAACGAACAATTCGGCCGGAAGCAAACCAAAGGTTACCAAAGGGGTGTATATATATATATATATATATATATATATATATATATATATATATATATATATCGATTATGCCAGTGTCTTTCAGTCCCAGTGAAAAGGTATGCAATGTTTGTTATATTTTTATTTTATTTTTATATTTTAATATGTTACTATTTAAACTACTATTATAAAATAATAATATAGATAATATTAGTTATGATAATATTAAATGTAAATGTATAGACAATATATGGTAGTTATGATAATATTAAATGTATGTAAGGACTAGGCTTGCCAACCCTCTCGGATTCGCCGGGAGACTCCCGGAATCGTGTGTGTTCTCCCGGCTCCCGGAACGTTATTCTAATCTCCCGGATATCTTACAATTTGAGAATAGTTTTCTTTAAATACATAATTTGGTATCACCTTATCATTGGTATATTTACTATTGATATGAATAACCCATATATATATAATATATATATATATATAATATATATATATATATATATATATATATATACAGGGCTATTCAAACTGATTCATCCGATTTCAACTGAGAATACTTCCGTACCTATCAACCGTGCATCAACTGGGCATACACCACATGAAAGAGGAAATCTCCGAGTTTTACAAGATCACCGCGAGGGCTCCAAAGTCACGCCGTAGCCTAGCCTAGCAACAAACAGTCAGTGTGAAAATGGCGTCCGCACAGCAGAAGGCGTTTTGTGTGTTGCAGTTTTCGAGCTGTAAATCGGTAGTCACAGTGCAGCGTGAGTTTCGTCGACGTTACAGAACAGATCCACCGGGTGCTCAGAGCATCCGTCGGTGGTATCGGCAGTTCGAGGAAACAGGATGTTTGTGTAAAGGCAAGTCCACAGGACGACCGCGCGTGTCTGAGGATAATGTGCAAAGAATCAGAGAGAGTTTCCAACGTGCTCCACAGCTGGCCCCCTAGGTCGCCGGATCTTACACCGTGCGACTTCTTCCTTTGGGGGTACGTTAAGGATACTGTGTACGTGCCACCGTTGCCCACATCTTTGGATGAGCTCCGAACTCGCATTGTTACTGCCGTAGAGTCAGTGACAACGGACATGCTGGAGCGAGTATGGGAGGAATTCGACTATCGTGTCGACGTTGCTCGTGTAACTAGGGGAAGTCACATAGAGCATTTATGAGGTGAGAGACAAAATTTGGACAGTTTTTCTTTTGGTTGATGTATCACAAATCACTCTGTATTTGTAACATTAAAAAATATTCTCATTTGAAATCAGGTGAATCATTTTGAATAGCCCTGTGTGTATATATATATATATATATATATATATATATATATATATATATACACACAGGGGCGTCGATTGACTTAATTGACCTTAGAATATGTCCTTATACCCCCTGCATATGGCCTCAAAATGCCCTTGAAATTGATCATATTTAAAAAATTTCTCGGGGAGGTCTTACAGCGCTCTCCCCCCCGAACCCGCCAGCTGGATCGGCTCTCCCCCACCCCCCTTTATGGCCTGTATATACAGGGTGTCTCAAAAGTCACTATCTATTTTGAAAAATAATGGGAATTACGAAAAACTGGTTTGAGACATGAAAAATATATTTATTTCAAAGTAAGTGCCACAAAGAATTAGTGCTATTTATTTATCTGTCTCCACATGGCGACCATCAGTGTCTCTACAGAGCTCAAAGCGATAAGTTGTTTCCCGGAACACACTTTCCAGCATTTGAGGTGTTATTTTCTGAACTGCATCGGTAATACGATTTCGAAGTTCGGCTACATCACTAATTCTTCTACCAGTGTACACCTTAGACTTAATGAAACCCCAGGCGAAAAAATCTAATGGTGTTAAATCGGGTGAACGTGCTGCCCATGGTTGTGTTCCTCCACGACCAATCCAGCGACCGGGGAAGCGTCTGTCAAGATAATCACGTACAATTATTGCATAATGGCACGGTGCTCCATCCTGCTGAAAAACTACTGTCAAGAATGCCATCTGTAAGAAGTTGAGGTTCGAGGAATTGTTCAAGCATGTCAAGATAATAAACCAATTAACTTTTTTTAAATACACAACTTTGCACCAGAAGTACATATCTTTATGCCAGCATAGCATTTTTTAAAAAAAACATCTAATGTCACCGAAATAGATAGTGACTTTTGAGACACCCTGTATATCATCTCCCGGAATTGTATTTCAGAAAGTTGGCAAGCCTAGTAACGACAATGAAATATAGTAAAATAATCCAATTATGCAACACAATTGAAACCATGACTATTTTTGTCACATCTTTTTCCACTCTACGAAGATTTAAGATGTATTTACGAAATTTGATCGGGCAATATCGTTTAAATGGGTTAACATAACTAAACATCCACCGAGATATTCATGTCAGCACACAGAAAATATGCTATCTCGCTTAGCAAAAAAAACCACGTCGGCTCAGTTTCTGCTTGGAGTAATTGTGCTCGATAAGATATGCTGTTTGGATGTTTACGGATTGTTCGCTGTTTAAATGTATATATTTATGTTTAGATGTTTACAAATCTAGATTCCCGTACTACAGCTGAGATGTAACGTATATGTACATATCATCATTGGTTTTGCATGTTTTTAATAAATACATAGTACATTGCAAAATGACAGGAATTAAAAACGCGATCAATACACAACAAAGTATTACTTGTCTAACATACACGTGTGTAGCCTTTTTTTTTTAATCCAAAGGCTGATTTAAAAT
Source organism: Bathynomus jamesi (assembly GCA_023014485.1). Taxonomy (NCBI): domain Eukaryota; kingdom Metazoa; phylum Arthropoda; class Malacostraca; order Isopoda; family Cirolanidae; genus Bathynomus; species Bathynomus jamesi. The sequence goes on from JAJOZX010007059.1 coordinate 8,646, forward strand.
TAATGTATTATAGTCATCACCGTGGTGTAGATATATAATTGAAAATTTGTCGAATATTTCATGTGTAACCGCCCCATTAGAAATTCCTGGCTACGCCGTTGACTGTGTATGTTTACATGAATGACTTTATTGTGTACTTATGGTCGTAGTCCATATATATATATATATATATATATATATATATATATATTCTTTTTTTTTTTTTTGCTTGTACCTTGTGGGAAACGGACGTGTCTCTCTCTCTGTATTAACACCCAAAAAAAGAAGGGAATAACCTACTCGGCGGTTTATTTTGTTTACACCCGAAAGTGTATAAAGTATCAGTGAATCCGTGCATATAAATTATAAAGTGAAATTCATTATAAGTAAGAAAGTGCAATACAGTTTACATAAATTATCACCAGTTTAACGTACGAGTATATATTTAAACCGTATACGGTTGGCATTCGAGAAATTTTTTAAACAAGGCAGGAAAAAGGTCATTAAACGCAAAGGTCAGAAACCCTCGCGACCATTGAAAGGAAAGGAAAGAGAAAGAAAGGGAAAAAATAAATAAATAAAAAAATAATTTGTGTGTGTATTTCTTTTTACAATAATTAATGAATAGCATGATCATGGGTCCAAATTCTCACTTAATCTGCAATTTGTGTAATCTGGAAACAACTGAAAAGGCAGCAATAAGATGCGATTTCTGTCAAAAACTGCACGACTTTATCTGCATGAATTGGGATGATAGGAAAATATCCCTCGTCTCGAACGCTAAACAGATCGCAGGAATCACATTTTTGTGTGCCGCATGTACACAGAGTGTAAATTCCTTTGCGGTATTTAAAGAAATGGAGAAAGCGAATCCGAGTGTTACAGAAAAGGAGGGAAAAATGGGGAAACAAGAGTCTGGAAATGTCCCAATGACAATTCGGGTGGATGAGAGAGAAGACGAAATAACATATAACAATATAATACAGAATGAAGACACAGATGAAAGAAAAGAGACACGTAAAAGTTGCGAGGTGGTAAAACTGGCCAACGAACAAAATGATAAAATGATAAAAAATAAAAACGTAGGAAATAAACAGCCAAAGAAAAATAATGATAATATCAAAATTAAGAACATAGAAGATAACCAGATAACAAGAAGTAGAAGCGCAGAAAATACCGTTTGTAAATATTACGCAAAAGGGTACTGCAGATATCGGGATGGGCAACGCATCAATACACATCCCACATTATGTAACACACATTATACAAAAGGATATTGCAAATTTGAAAAAAAAGTGCAAGTTCCACCACATTACTGTCTGCAACACCTATGCAAGATATGGGAGGTGCAAATACAGACAAAAATGCCGTTACCACCACCCTCAAAGGAACGCAACAGGTGAACAGGAAAAACGAACATCAAAGAGGGCTATCAATTCTTTAGACGTAGCCAACACAATTCAGCTGCTAAATACCATCCAGCAAATACAAAGTCAGCTGACAAATATACGAATCCGAGAGCCGGACAGAAGGCACGTACAAAGCCACTTCATGCGTATCTGGACAACAAGTACCGACAAAGATAAAGAGAGGTAAATTCTCGGAGGACCAGAAGACAACGAAACCGGCACCACTATTGGAAATCGAATCGAATGTATGTGAAAATGATAAGAGAAAAAATAAAAATAATCCTAGCCAACATTCAGGACTTTAAATCAAATCATTCCCCGGACAAAGTTTTATACCTGAAAGGACTCATGCAAGAAACCAGAGCAGACTTTGCATGCCTCACGGAAACCCATCTAAAGAATTGCCAAGCGAACTGTGAACACTGTGAGTTCTGTATTGATAAAAAAGAAAAAACAAATTGACAACTATAACATCCTCCGAGCCGACAGAACAGTGAGACGTAAAGGAGGATGTGCTATTTGCACACGCGAAAGGCATATGGCAGAAATGACTATAAGTACCTCAAACAGCTACGTAGAATGTGTAACAGCAAAAGTTGAAAAATTAAATATGATGCTAATTGTAATGTACAAACCCCCGAATACGCCAACCTCAAAATTCTCTGATTCCATTACAGAGGTATGAAACTGGGTAAAAGATCTACACTCTCCAACCCGAAATATTTTCTCTGTGGTGATTTTAACTTTCCATTCATGAAATATAAAAGGATAAAAAAAAATATACAGTATGTGTACACCAGGACAAGGGGGGCTACACGGGAAGACCAGGAGCAGGTAAAAATGCTACTAGCTCTGGCTGATGAATTTATGTTAACACAAGAAATAACAGAAAACACAAGAAAAACAACTGCCTAGATTTGGTGTTCACAAACAACAGCAACCTAATTGATAATGTAGAAATATCCCCAACTATAATATCGGATCACAACATTATTGAAATAACAACCAATATAAAAGCAACAAGAAAGGAAAGAACACGAACAACAGAAAGAAGGAACTTCGAAATTTTTAATTTTCACTCCAAAGCTATAAACTGGGAAGATTGCATCCAGCATGGAAGTAATAGATTGGAAATCCATTTTCGAGGCCAAGACAACGGAAGAGATGCTAACGACCTAAGAGAAGACGCTGGAAATTGTGGAAAGACATGTCCCAAAAATACAACAAAGATGAAAGAGAAGCAGGTTCGAGAGACAAAAGAGGTCATTGTTCCGAAAGAGAAAAAGAGTGACTACAAAATTAAGTAACTGTAAAGATAACAACATCAGAAAAATATTAAATGATAAACTGCAGAGTATCGATTGCGTCATACAGGAACTAATTGAGAAGCATACAGAAAAAGAAGAAGGTGACTCTATAGAGGCGTTAAAGTTTAACTCAAAGTCCTTCTACAATTTTGCTAAAAGGAAGTCGAAAAACCATGCGACTATTGGACCTTTGAAAAACGAAGACAGTGCTTTATCTGATGATCTAACAGAAGTGTCCGAAATATTAAGAGCTCAGTACGAATCATCTTTCAGTATCCCAAAAACTGACAAACTGATATGCGATAGAAACACGTTCTTTGAAGAAGAACTACTGTACAAGGGGAAAGTATAACGGACTTCGACTTTACAACAGATGATATTACACAAGCGATAGGGAAACTAACAGCACACTCAGCGACAGGACCGGATAAATGGAATGCCACACTGATCAAAAACTGCAAGAATGCAATCGCTGAGCCCCTATATTGGATATGAAGACGATCACTAGACACGGGAGAAATACCGGGCATCCTGAAGAGTGCGAACATAGTCCCAATATATAAAGGAGGAGATCGATCCGAGGCCAAAAACTGTAGGCCAGTGAAAAAATTCAATGATAACCAACATGGGTTTCGGTCAGACAGATCATGCCTATCACAACTAATGGAACACCACAACAACATTATTGATGCACTGGAAAGTAATGAAAACTATGGTGTAATATATACAGACTTTGCCAAAGCGTTCGACAAGTGTAACCATGGAATCATAATACACAAACTGAAGCATATGGGAATAACAGGAAAAGTAGGGAAAGGATATATAATTTTTTTAGTGAGCGGCGGCAAGTCGTTACAGTACAAGGAGCATCTTCATCAGAATCAGAGGTCCTCAGCTCAGTACCACAAGGAACAGTATTAGCTCCATTACTCTTCATTATCATCCTAACTGACATAGATGAGGACGTTACCAGAGACAGCACAGTAACATCCTTTGCCGATGACACAAAGATCAGTAGAAAAATAAGAAACCCATAAGATATAGGATCTCTACAAACAGACATGAACAGCATCTACAAGTGGACGGAAGACAACAATATGAAGTTTAACAGTGAGAAATTTCAGCTGTTACGGTACGGAAAAAGAGAGGACCTAAAATCCATGGCATATTATACCCCAGATGGGCAGGAAATTCAGAGAAATTCTAAAGCAAAAAACTTAGGGGTTGTAATGACTGATGATGCGAAATTTGAAACACAAAATAAGATAGCAGTAAACAGAGCAAAGAGAATAACGGGACAGATATTGAGAACCTTTAAACGAAGGGATAAGAATATGATTCCTCTACTGAAAACATTGATCATACCCAAATTGGAATACTGCTCGGTCCTAACATCCCCATATAAAAAAGAAGACATTAGGCAGCTAGAAGGGATTCAGAGAAGCTTCACAGCCAAGATCAAGGGGTGCAAAGAACTAAACTACTGGGAAAGGTTAAGCGAATTAAACCTATATTCATTGGAAAGGAGGAGATAGAGATACACCATTATTTACACTTGATAAATAATGGAAAAACTAGTCCCTAATCTTACTCTGAACCCTGTAACTCCCCAAACAACAGTGGAAAGTAGAAAAGGAAGACTGTGTCGTGTTCCCAAATTAAAGGGTAGACAGAGAACATCTTTAACTCTGAAAGAAAATAGTTTTGTTGTTAGAGGACCAAAACTGTTTAATCAGCTGCCCAAAGACCTAAGAAACACGAGTGGTGTTGCAGTGGACATCTTCAAAAGAAGATTAGACGCCTGGCTCAGAACAATCCCCGATGAGCCCGGCGTACCTGGCTATGTGAGGTGGAGAGTATAAGAAATCAACTCACTACTTCACCAGGTCAACTCGGGAGGAGGGGCGACAAGCTTGACCTTCGTGAAATGAGGAATCATCGCGCGGAACATTTGAAAAGTTGAAAGGTATACACAGTGTGTATATATGTGTGTATATTATATATATATTGTCATCAAGTTAGAGGGTAATGTTGGCACTAATTATAATGACGATAATAATGGTTAATTGATAATAGTTATAATTGATTGTTAATGATAATGCTTAGGCTGAGGTCGCCAGATCTTTGCAGATCAAATAATGTTATTAATTAAGTTATTAATTGGTTGATTGATAGAATGAGTTTTCTTCCTTTATTAAACAAAATAAATTATTTATGATTGAGACAAAATATGTTGATTGTTTACAGTTGAAATAATAATTACTTCAATATTAATAACGCACGAGGTGATGATTAGTCTTTATATAAAGTTAGGTGAATGACACCAAGCCAAAATGGGGCCTGCACAAATGGTGTTTACATGGTGGTGGCTTTCGTGTCACTGTTCTTTGAGAGAGAGAGAGAGAGAGAGAGAGAGAGTCGAGGTGCAATGGTGACGTGAAATGCTTGAGGTAGTCCTTATAACGAAGTTGAGGTGTGAGGCAAAACATAAGGACATGCCTTGAGTGAATCCTCGCGATGTGGCGTCATCTTGGTCGTGTTTGTGTTGATAGAACATCGCTAAAGTATTTAAAAATGTCTCTGCCACATATATATACTATATATATATATATATATATATATATATATATATATGAATCGGTCTTCAGTACCCCAAAAAGTGACAAAGCGATACCTGACATGGATGCATTCTTCGAAGAGAAATTGCAAGGAGAATGTATAACAGACTTTGATTTTACCCCAGATGATGTAGCGAGAGCTATAGGACAAATAAATCACATTCAGCTGCAGGTCCGGACAAATGGAACGCACTATTAATTAAAAACTGTAAAAATGAAATTGCTACATCCTTATACTGGATATGGAGAAGATCCCTAGACACTGGGGAAATACGAGCAACTTGAAAAGAGCAAACATTGTCCCTATATATAAAGGCGGGGATAGATCTCAAGCAAAGAACTATAGACCAGTGTCATTGACGTCTCACCTCACCAAAATATTTGAAAGAATAGTCAGAGAGAAAATCTATGACTTCTTGGAGACACTGGAAAAATTCAACGAAAATCAGTACAGATTCCGATCGGGAAGATCATGCCTATCACAACTTATAGAACATTATAACAATATCCTAGATGCACTTGAAGGAAATGAAAACTATGATGTCATATACACGGATTTTGCTAAAGCTTTCGACAAGTGCGATCATGGTATAATAGCACATAAAATGAAACATATGGGAATAACAGGCAAAGTGGGAAAATGGATCTACAAATTCCTCAGAGAACGACTACAGTTCGTCAAAATTCAAGGTGTATCATCATCAGAATCAGAAGTACGCAGCTCAGTACTACAAGGTACAGTGCTGGCCCCACTCCTGTTCATTATCATGTTAACAGACATAGACAGTGGAGTTAACAGCAACAGTATAGTAACATCATTTGCGGACGATACAAAGATCAGCAGAAAAATCAGCGATGCAAATGAAGTGGAGGCCTTGGAAAGGGACACAAACAAAATATACAAATGGTCAGAAGACAATAATATGACTTTTAACACTGAGAAATTTCAGCTCTTGAGATATGGTAGAAATGAGGAAATAAAACAGATTGCATATTATGCTCCAGATAGACAGGAAATTCAGAGAAGCACGAAAGCGGTCGACTTGGGGGTAATAATGACCGAGGATGCCAAATTCGGGACACAAACTCAGCAATGAACAAAGCAAAAAGAGTCGCGGGACAAGTACTAAGAACGTTCAAAAGGAGGGACAAGACAGTAATGATTCCCTGCTGAGAACACTGATCACACCAAAATTTGAATACTGCTCAGTTTTGACGTCCCCATATAAAAAGGAAGAAATTAATAAACTAGAAGAAACGCAGAGACAGTTCACAGCCAAGATTGATGGCTGCAAAGAATTCAACTACTGGGAAAGACTACGTAAACTAAATCTGTACTCCCTTTAAAGAAGAAGAGAGAGGTATACCATAATCTACATATGGAAAATGATCGAAAAACTGGTACCAAACCTCAAACTAAACCCAATTACCATCCAAACAACGCTGGAAAATAGGAAAGGCAGAATGTGTAGTGTTCCCAAATTAAAGGCCCGACAAGGGACCTCCTCAACACTGAAGGAAAATAGCTTGGTTGTCAGGGGGCCAAGACTTTTTAACCACCTTCCTAAGGATCTCAGAAACGTTATAGGGGCCAAAGTTGAAATCTTCAAGAGAAAACTAGATGCCTGGCTCAGGGCGGTACCAGATGATCCGGGTGTACCTGGTTATGTGCGGTGGAGAGCGCAAGAGAGCAACTCGCTCCTCCACCAAGCCAGGCCTAGAGGCGGGGGCACCAGCTTGACCTTCGTGTGAAGAGAGACCGACGCACGGAACCACAACGAGGTTTAACGATAATCTGGAGATTATTCTTGTAAAAATGCCTACGTTTATAATCACCAGTGAATAGCCAAATAGCTATTTATATATGTTTTTGAAATGAGAGTGAATCAGGTAATTTTGATTATGTAATTTCAATGTATAAAATTTATTTTTATAAAATTTTACATTTAATTTATAATTTCTTAGTTAATTAATATTCTTAAAAATTGCAATATTATAATCATGCAACTCGGAAAGGGACTATTTTTGTAGCCAATTATAGACTGTACATTAAAAACTAATTGAGTCATATTCAAAGCATTCAGTTATTATTTTTTTTATGCATGAAGGAGCGGCCAAGAAAAGATCATGAGAAAAAGCAACGCCAAGAATGTTAAGAGAAGAGGAAGGATTGAGTTGTGTGTTGTTGAAGGTAAGGGGATACTCGTGTGGAAGATTGTGACGAGTAGACAGGTGGAGGAACTGAGTTTTTGACTCATTGAAAGCCACAAGATTTTCTGCCCCAGTAAGGGATAGCAGAAAAATCAGAGGTCAGGTGCTCCATAGCTCGAATCATGGAGTAACTGTTGAGAGGTATGCTTTGGAAAGCGGGTGGAGAAGTGAAGAGTGGAATCATCGGCATAGGAGTGAATATGGCAGTAAGTGCGAATTAAAAGATCATTAATAAATAAAAGGAAAAGAGTGAGTGACAGGACAGAAAGTTTGTTTATTGTAAATAAATGCAAAATGCCTTTAAAGTGTGCTGCAGTACTCTGTAACAATGTAGAAACTTCCACAAACAGTGCAAGTTTTTTAAGTTCCCTAAAAACGAAGATTTTTTTAAATATCTGGGCATCTAATTGTGGAAGACTGGACCTAAAATTTCGCCGTAACGCAAAACGGAGAGTAATAATGTGATAAACATCTAAATGAGCTATATATACAGGCCAAGATTGTGTAGATAACTGACCCATATTTCGGTCCTTACTGTAGACCTTCATAACACTGAATTTGAGATGTACTAAATGAGTTATTTTTATCAAGATTGGTGTATATACTGTATGTATAAAATGTTAGGGCTAGTCCTGGTTAAACTCTGAAGACTAACGCATAACCAAGGTTAAATCGTGATATTTTCGTTAAAACTAACGAAAATATCACGACTGAAACTAACCAATCGTCAAGGGCGTACAGTTAACCTAACCGAACAACATTCAATTAACCTAACCAGTTGGTTCATTTTTACAGTTATGTCTCATTCTTCTTTGTCAAGAATAAAACGTATGTTTCCTAAACAATATTCTGAATTATAATACCAACACATATTTGTACAATGACTGTATAGTAACTATGTATTACCCGAAGGGTAATAACAGCCTTCCGCAGGAACTAGCAAAAATATCCCGCCCGTAGGGTGGGTCTTTTGCTATCCTGCACGAAGGGCAGGTTTGATAAAAGTGAAGTTTTTTGCATTTAGAAGGGCAGGTTTTCTGCTAGTCTAATAATACCAAACACCAGGCGCAATCTGTTTGATCAATATACCACAAACAAGAGAGAATGTGAGCACATCCACCCGGCACGGGGTCTAGTCTATAACTAACTGTACCAGCTTGGTACAGTTAGTTATAGACTAAACAATACCCTACCCTAATCTTAATTCATGGTTGATAAGCTAGAGATGTACGGTTTGGTTGAATAAATTAATGACAGTGGCGGCGGAACGTCTGCGGCCAAGAGGGGGGCGCCAAGTAGGATTGATTATCATACTACTAGAGTACATTCAGTACACTGTGTGAACATGCTAAAGTTACGAACTTACAATTTATGAAATATGTTACATAACCAAAATAATAAGTAAATCTTTACTTAGTTTTTACTTTGAAAAACTTGTTTTTCAAAGTTTAAAATGTCAAAATATCTTCGCTGACAAGGGAGGCCTGGTCCCCCTCTGTCAATTCAAGAGGGGACCGCCCCCGGGCCTCCTGTTCCGCGACCTATGATTGATGAAAATTTTTTGTTTTTATTAAGAAAAAGTGATTGAAAGGCAAGGCAATTTTTACAAATTTTTGGTCGCTAAGGGGAGTCCATGGAGGTGGAAGGGAGGAGCCCTTTTGCCATGGTACACTGCCACAATGGTACAATGGCCAATCCACCACTGTGGAAGCCCAACATTTTATGGTGATCGTTTTAATAAAGCATACTCTACATACCTTTTTTATCGTATAATCTTCAAAACGATACATTTTAAACCTTTAGGGTTACATTATTAACATGTACAATGACAAGGTATTTGCCTAACTTACAAGGCCATAGAAGAATACATAGTCCCAAACAAGAGGTCTGCTGAAAAAGATAGGGACAGGTTCTTTTATTTTATTTTGGTGACCACAAATTTTCAGTGATTCTGGAACTACTTCACAAGTTAGGGAAGGTGGAGTTACTCTGGGTGCGGAAGCGTATATTGTAACAGGACAGCGCTTCTGCCTATGCATAACTGTGACAGTTCTCCCGCTCCAATACACACCAGTAGTATAGCCGCAAAAGGGGAGAGTGCAGGAATGTTGCAGGTTATTAGGTAATGTTGCAAAGGGGTGGGTTGTTGCAAAGGGGGTTGTTGCAAAGGGGAATGGGTTGTTGCAAAGGGGTTGTTGCAAAGGGGGTGGGGGGAAACTTGGGGGCGGCGTTATCCCCCAAGAGAAAGGAGGAGGAGAGAAAGAAGGAGAGGTGTTCACCTGGCAGGAGCCAAGTGCACATTAAGACTTCCAGCCGGGCTGGCGTTGTTTTTATAGGCTCCTAATCAGCCAGTTGCGTAAATGGCTTGAGTTGCCAGATACCGCGATACCATTGTATACATTATTATAGACTCCTAATCAGCCAGTTGGCTGTAAATGGTTGTCAGATACCTCTTTTTAGCAGTATTATTGCATACATTATTATTATATACGCCTAATCAGCCGAGTTGGCGTTGTTTTATAGGCTCCTAATCAGCCAGAATCAGCCAGAATCAGCCAGTTGGCTGAGCTGCCAGATAGCGCCATGTATTCCATTGTATACATTATTATCCTAACCAGCCAGTAGGCTTAGAAGACTGAGTTGCCAGATACCATTGTATACATTATTATAGACTCCTAATCAGCCAGTTGGCTGTAAATGGTTGTCAGATATCTCTTTTTAGCAGTATTATTGCATACATTATTATTATTATATACGCCTAATCAGCCAGTTGGCTGAGTTGCCAGATAGCGCCATGTATTCCGAAGACAGAGTTGCCAGATACCATTGTATACACTATTATAGACTCCTAATCAGCCAGTTGGCTGTAAATGGTTGTCAGATATCTCTTTTTAGCAGTATTATTGCATACATTATTATTATATAAGCCTAATCAGCCAGTTGGCTGAGTTGCCAGATAGCGCCATGTATTCCATTGTATACACTATTATAGACTCCTAATCAGCCAGTTGGCTTAGAAGGCTTAAATATTGCCAGATACCTGTTATACAGAATACCGGTAGTAGAAGGCATAACAATAAACAACATTGCATCATTCTTTTTATTATAAATATATGGAAAATAAATATACATTTGAGGAATATACACACAATTATATATAAAAAAAATATACATTTCATATACACTTCAATATGTACATAACAGTACAGGAGAAATATACACCACACACACACAATTATGGTGATATATAAAATAAAATATACATTTCATATACACTTCAATATGTACATAACAGTACAGGAGAAATATACACACACACACACACACATATGGTGATATATAAAATAAAATATACATTTCATATACACTTCAATATGTACATAACAGTACAGGAGAAATATCAAGCAAAATATATATATATATATATATATATATATATATAACACAAATCAATAGAAATATGTATATCGTCAAGCAAAATATATATATACAATTCACTTTTTTTTCAAAATACTAAACTCGGTCTTAATCGAGTTTACAATTACATCATTATTGCTCTGCATTACGCAGTATATGCGGCTTAATAATATTTCACCGCTTAAAGTATAGGGAAACCTGTATTCGATATGAATGGCTTTCATATCGTTCAGTACTATTTTTGTTCCCACTTTACAACCGGTTGGTAAGTCATCTTTAAACACGTCTAGAATACAATCAAAAGCACGCACAAAGAGTTCATCGTTAGCTACATTATTAAACACAAGTTTATAAGAACGCTTTTCCAATCGAGGGTTTATTTCTACCGACTCGAGCTTTTCAATCGTGAACTCTTCACTCAACATAACGGCAATTGAAATAATCTTCTAAATCGTTACGGCAACTGCGCGTTATATAAAGAAATAGTTCTTCAGGGTGAACGGTGTAGGTGAGCTCAGCCTTGTACCGATCAATTGCTTTGTACCAAAGTTCATGGTATTTCAAAGAGTCTAAACTTTTTAAATAAACATCCAGCACTAGACCATTCTCACCAGCCTACACTCGGTAAACCCATCGAGCAGAGCAGTGTATGCGTATTCAAGTACTGTATCAAAATAAAGCATATCCGTAACACGCGCGTCTAATATAGGTTTCAGTTTACGGAATCCGACGATTTCAAACATTCTGTCGAGGATGAAACGGTTTCGCGTAGGAATAAGAGCGTTATTATCAGAAGCATTCTTCCACATCAGCCTTATATCAATGCACGGCCGATCGTTATTTATACACAACGTACATACAACGGCGTATGAGGGCGCGTCACTAATCTGCTCTCTTCTTGTACCTACGTTAGCAGGTATTTTATAACGATCTTCACACCACTTCTCAACTATCACAAGATTCTATTCATCTCCTCGATACTTAAATAAACCCGTTTGTTTGTCGGTCTACATTCCGTTTCCAGTACATAGCTAATGGTACCGGAATTACGCCTGAACACGCGCAACGATTTCGTCACGGACACATCGTACGAGGCGTTGAGAATGCTGCTCAAAGGAAGTTCCATCGTATTCGAGGAGCGCACGTCCACTCGGTTCAAGCTCTGAGATAACTATGAGCCGTGTGAGGCACAGGCAGGAACGGTTCGACGGGCGGCTGACTCGATGATACGTGAATGGGCATGTTCGTACGACTCGAATTGTTGCACATATTTGTTTTTCCGTTTCGTCACTACCAGCCTACGCACTTTGGATAAGAACTAGGCGCTAATCATCTCCACACTCCGGCGCACTATTTGAGAGGAACATATGCTCATATTTTTCCTTTCTACCCATCAAACGATACTCGTCTCTAAAATCTGTTAAAAACTCACGCATGGCACTAGCCACAACCTCACTATGAACCTCATCATGATATACGTTAATATAGTGATAAAAACACCTAAGATTGTCCATGATCACGAGATTCACATTTTCAGACGTAGGGTATGAGTAATCGACATGGTGTAGCATGACGTAATACCGCTTGTCACACCACCCATCCACAAGGCTCATTATCCATACCTGCTGCTTCTCTTCTGCACGCGTTGTTTCTTTTACTTCACGGTGTATGTGAGACTTTATAAAGTTTAGCCCTGCAGCATACTTCAGCACATCGTCTGTGCAACGAAAGCCTTCAACAGTCTCACCAGAACATCCGTAGAGTATTTGTACATCTTGGAACTTCGCACAATCCAATGTGGTTTTAAAAGAGGCATAGGAGGGGGAATAGGAAGTTTTTCGGTATCCACCACATCCTCACACTTTACTGAATACCATTTCATAAACGTTGTGCAAGCGATATTAAAGGTAGCCATTTCAATATACGTCTGATCTGAGTACACGTCTGATCTCTCGGGCTTACTGCGGTCGACTGACCACGCAGGGACTCCCAGAGAGTAGCATGACTCACGCAGTGGGCGGAGCTTAGAACTTTCACCTACACACACACACACACACACACACACACACACACACACAAAGGAGAAAGTGAAACGCTATTTGATTTATTGAGATATTCATATATTTACAAATACGATTCGAGATAGTCAAGTTATATATTATATTTACAAATACGATTCGAGATATTCAAGTTATATATATACATATATATTTACAAATAGATACGATTATATACAAGACGTGTGAGTTAGAAGCATCATTGGTATCCAAAGGGTACGGTATCATAGGTACCAGGTAACTGGTAACGTTTCCTATAGGTGTTACGGCACACCATCGTGCCCCTAAGTTCCTTCACGCCCCCCAGCTTCTGCGCCCGAAAATTGTGGGTGCCTACAATTAGTTGGTGAGGTTGCAAACATACTAGATCCTTCAACGACTCAAAGTTAACAACCTCCGATTCGCATGGTTGAGCGTAATACCCTTTGCCTTCACGATATATTTCATTTCATCCCCTACCCTGACCCGTACCCCATAAGTCTTAGGTCCTGTTGAGATAAAAGAGTCGGCGTATGCGTCGTCCCCATACTCATCCTTGATCTCATCAGTGAGCTCGCCGAGGAACTCCCCAATAGCGGGCATGTAATCACCCTCCCTCTCTGTGAATATCACGCTATCTGTATCGGCATACAATACTCTCCGCCCAAGAGAATGCAATAGACCCCAAAGTTTTATACGGGCGTAGGCTGTTGTGAAGCTCGCCACAGGTATGTTTGTAACCCTTGAGGTATCTGTGGCAAATTCAGTGTTGTTGTACTTTATTACGTAAGTATTACCTACATTCACGATCTCCATGACCTCTTTATCGGGGCATTGGCATAATCCCAGACATCGCTATAACTTTGTGCCAAATGAATGTTCCCTCTGCCGGTATTCTGCGCAAATTTTCCCCATAGACTGTTTAGACACAATTTTGCACTAAAGCGCTTGCCAGGATTCTTTACAATTTGGACACGATCAAGTTGTATACCTTCGCGGTCGCGGTAACGTTGAATATAGGCAGACTTTTCATCTTCGGTATCAACTCCTCGCGGATACCCTGATGCTTCAACCTTATCCTTCAAAAAGGCGTTTATATATGGTGTGAAAAGGTTGGGGAGCTTCTGAAACCTCCACACCTCGTGTATCTTCAGTATTCTATAACCATGGCGTACGGCTAGGGCCAGCTCAGGACTTGTATATACGCCTCTGATCTTACGCTGGTGGGGTATATGGTTACATTCGCCGTTATCCTCTTCCGCGCACTTCACGCACAGGGGAAACATGAGCTTGTCGTCGATAACGACAGGTAAGATCGGCATCCATAAATGCTGGGGGGAGTACGTCTACGAAAGAGAGCCCAAAGTAATGATCATTCAAATTTTTTGAAAATTCATTGATGGAGGGTATGCTAGGTCCCACCAGTTTCTCAGGAGCGCCCACGGGGTACGGATGGCTCTTCATCACGTATGGGTATAAAGAACAGAAATCGTAGTAATGGAGCTTCACGCCCACCGTAGGTGGAAAGTATAGTCTGAATGGATTTGTACGTCCTCCAAACAAGCTATCACCACATTTGAGAGGGTCCAGCACCATTGAACGCTTGATCGTTTTTATTTCCTCACGGTATACATCGTCTGTCTCCATCCGTGCATCATATTCATGCTCCCACAAGACTTTGTGAGTGAACTGTGATCCTATAAGTTGATCGCGGGTGCGGGTCCCTGCAAGACAGTCGGCAGGAGATCTACCGTGGATATCTCCGACGATACCGCACTCAGGGCGGGGGCATCCATGCCACCAGCATCCATTAAAGGAATACACAGTCTTCACACCAGTGACACGGTTTTCACTTAACCCATCAACCCAAAAAACACGTCCATTAATCTTAATGGGTACTTCACCCGTGTTGCGGGCGTGCTTTATGTATACACCTGTTTGTTGCTGCAGGTGTATGAGCCAGTAAATAGCCTTGTGTCCGTAACTGCGGGGGTTGTTTCGGTGAATAATGGCTAAGGTGTCTTTAGGCATGAAGTTATTCTTGAACACCGTAAAACATAATGATGCGATGGTGGTTGCGACTTGCAGTGGATCGCATTTGAAACGGGCTATGTACATACTTCTAAAGGCCTGGAAACATACTCTAAGCACGCGCACATCATTCACGCAATAACGCTCACATTCATCAGCTATATTATAAGGGTTACTTTCATTAAAACTGTCGTAGTATCGATCAAAGTCTTCACGTTCATCCATGCAGTCAAAATAATGTTTGGGGGTGGTGGGCCTACGTAGTTTAAAGTCTCGCTGGTGAGGAAAGTGTATGGGAAGTATCCTTTGGAAACTTCAGCTGCTACTCCCATCACCTTGGGTAGCTTTGCTAATTTACAAGGTGTGAATAATAAAGTATCTTTAAATTGTACATTGCCTCTTATCTGCATCTGTATTAATTTGTTGCCTCTTTTCAATGGATCACCTGTAAATATCTCAGAGGATTCGTGTTCAAGCAACTCCTTATAAAGGAACTGCGTGTCAAACTTTGCCCCGTTATGGGCGAGAATATACACAGTCATTTTTTTGAACTTGTCGGCTAACTTGACAATATAGGACACAAATAGTTTCACAGGACTATCGCTGACATTCGTTTTAAAAACGTTTGTCCGTTTACCGCATTTGGGGCACTCGTCACATTCGATACCCATACACTCATCACAGATGGTCTGGCTCACAAGTAAATGTGGAATTACCTCTTTGGTTTCAGCGTTCGTATATGTTTCTATATCGTAGTACACAGTTATACAAGGGTTATTTTTAGGCTTAGCATCTTTCATATAACACACATGCTTTACTCCATCCGCCTTATATTCCTCCTGGCATGTAGGACAGTGAATTACGTCGCACTTGTGCTTAAATTTTCCCCAATTATCCATTGTGTGAAACATACCACATTCACAGATTCTCATTTTCCTGCACGTACCAATTGATTTATGGAGATCAAAGCAGCTATTATTGAAAAATGTGCGTCTACACACATCACAGTCTCTCTTCTCAACTACACGGCTTTCACATTTGGTGCTTTTACACTGCTCACATACCATGTGACATTCTTTACAATGTCTCACTATATCATCCGCAAACTCGAGGCACCCCTTACACAAATCATGATGTCTCCCATATTTTCGACTTTTGTCATAACTCGCGTAAAGCCCCCTTATATTACGGATGGGGAGATACGTTGTCCCTGACAATCCTAAAATAAGTAGGGGTTTGTACGATCTCTCACACAGCTTTTAAAAACATACACAGTCCGGCGGCGATCATCCAAACCAAATACAACTATGCGCACATTCATTTCCTGTTCTACCTTTCTCAGCTCTTCAGGACCCATATTACAGTCAAATTCAAGTTCACAGTCTACAGCTAGTTTACGGGCACGCTCAACGATCGTAGGCAGCCAAATTTTTTGAGTCCGTGTATTTTGTACAGTAAACATACGTGCTAAGAGTACTGCTATAAAGCCGCAACCACGATCGACGTTTATATGCCTTCGGTAAATAGTTGGAGAATTGAAGTTAAGAGTGTACGGTATGGCACTATGACCCGCAACACGGAATACACGGTCAATATTTACCGTGAAGTTGTCCATATTGAAGGCTATACTACTTTGGACGGCTTGCATTATACGCCCTAATATATATTCTACATCTTCAGCAGCCAAACGTCTGAACGGTACTATCACCCAATAATCGTCTACATCACCGTCATCTGACCCGAACCCAAAGGACAGACTCGTCCTGACCTCACGCTCGTCGCGATTCTGAAGAGCAAACTCTATAATACGCTCTACAACCCTGCGTATCCCGCGCTCAATTCCATTGCTATACAGGGCTCTAGGTCGACCCTGACTCTATACCGATTTCTAGTCAAGGCGGGGTGGGGGCTGCGGCGCGCACCAACTCGAACGTAATAACATCCTCAACAGAACGGGGGGCGGAATTAGTGGCTATATTAGGCTGCTGCTGATGGGGGCCCTGTTGCGTAGGAGGGTTGGGGATCTATTATTGTAGACTTAACAGAACGGGGGGCGGAATAAGGGGGTATATTAGGTGCTGCTGCTGGGGAGGTTGTTGCGTAAGAGGTTGAGGGTTGGGGGTCTGCTGCAACAGGTACGTATTTCGGCCGCTTTATACCTGATGTGGGGTTCTCATACCTCCGCTTTGGACGTGCAACCTGTATCGCTGGTGAGGGTTCAGGGGAGGAGATCACAACTACACTGTCATCGTCATCCGTAATGATAGGGTGCTCTACCTCATCGTCGGTTCTGTGGGAGAAGAAATATAAGGATCAGCACTCAAAATTTGTAATATTTTGTAAATGACCCACTTAGGAGTGTGACGTGTTAGAAATGGACTCTGTAGAAAAATTCAGATTCACGAGCCCATCCACATGTATTATATCTGGACCTACAGGATGTGGTAAAACTGTGTTTATGCTTAAAATCATTAAAGAAAAGGGCGAGATGTTCTCGAAATTTGTGCATAAAGTTATATGGTGCTATTCGACGTATCAATCAGTGTTCAACGAGTACCAAGATGATATTTTGTTCCACAAAGGTGTATATGACGTTAATTCGCTAAAGGGAACTGAACATACAATCATTGTAATTGACGATCTCATGTTGGAGATGGATAAAACGTTTGCCGAGACATTTACAGTATACTCCCACCATCTTAACATAAGCGTGTTCTTCATCAATCAGAATCTATTTTTCAAAAATAGATACATGCGCGATGTGTCGTTAAATACGCAATATCTAGTCTTATTCGCGCAACGTAGAGATGTATCACAAATTGGGGTATTAGCCAATCAAATGTTCCCGAATCAGCGTAAGGAGTTTTTGGAAGTTTATAAAGAAGCTACAAGCACGCGTTACGGATATTTGCTTTGCGACCTTCATCCGCGAAACACGTTTAGAGTGCTTCTGCGAACGAATATATTTCCAAACGAGCCTGAAACGGTGTATATTCCAGAATGACAAAGAGACTAAAGAAATACCATGAATTAATAAAAATCTATCATCGACTGCCCCGGGCAATGCAGCAGATGTTTATTAAAAATATCGACGCCGACTTTTTAAAATGCATCTGTGAAATCTGTCTTAACGTTATAAATTGCAATGTATCAATGAAAACCCATCAGAAGGCTCGCCTACGCCGCTACAAGAACATAATACGTACACTCGCTCGTAAAAGTCAAACTGTAGCGAAGAAAAAACGAGTTATTGTGCAAACAGGAGGGTCATTTCTCCCCATCTTATTTTCAGTTTTGGGCCCTTTACTGACTAGATTAATATAATGAAGAAAGTGGTAGTGATTCCCCACGAGGTGTACGCTTCACTGCAAAGAGACACGGATCTAGATCCCCGTAAAAGCAGACTTAAAAGAATGGAAAGCGAATTGTTAGCCCTATTAAACAGTGAAAAAACACCTGATGAGAAAAGAATCTTATACCAAGAAGCTCTGCAGAAATTTCTTCACGAGTACGAAAATTATAAGAGCCCTACAGAGATTCCTGTGGTTATTAGGCACAGCACGGGGGACGATGGCGACATAGGACTGTACCCGACGACACAGCTGACCAACCAAAAAGATTAGCCACACAACATATCGAACATGTATTAAAAAATACCCTCCCACTTACATTGAGGAGTAAAGGCTTAAGTCTTTATAATCTATTGAATGAGGATCCCGCCATACAATGGACCGATACAGGGGAGATCATTGTGGAAGGATCAAAGGTACAGGGATCGAATATCGTAGACATTGTCCATGATCTGGTGAGAAAGTGGGATAGGCCATCACCATCAGGATGGAAGCATATTAAAGCAAGACTACAACAAATAAATGTCCCTAAAACGTTGATAGGAAATCTGAACAGGTTAAAAGACTTGGAACATGCAACGCCTGTGACACAATTGAAGGCGCCGTCACCCCCGCGGTAACACCTTTGAAGAGGAGCAAGAAGAGGTTAAACCAACCCTACCCACGTGCCTCTAAAATACGCAAATGGCTAACGTATTAACTAAACGTATTATGACATTTCTACCCCATCCTCTTACGGCGGCGTAGATAGACTGCACGTTTACGGAGTAGGAAAAAAAGATGTTGAAAGATTTTTGAGGGAGCAGGACGCTTATACGCTTCATAAGCCTGTGAGAAAAAGGTTTAAAACAGCCAAGACAACGGCTTCCTCGATTGATTCTATTTGGCAAGCAGATTTAACAGACATGCAAAGATATTCTGTGTATAACGATGGTTACCGCTACATTCTATTCATAATAGACGTGTTCTCTAGATATCTGTGGCTAGTTCCTCTGAAAAATAAATCACCTGAAACAGTTGCTAAAGCCACCAAAACGCTAATGTTAAAAGAAAACAGGGTTCCTGGCTATTTTTGTACGGATATGGGGAAGGAGTTTATAGGCCGTGCTTTTCAGAATATGTTGACAGAGTTTAATATCAGCTATTACACAACCAATTCTATACATAAGGCTTCTTTAGCTGAAAGAGTTCAGCGCACCATAAAGGAACGCATGCACCGTTATTTTACACATAAAAACACATACAGATTTCTAGACATTCTGGAATCATTGGCATCATCCTACAACCGCTCACACCATCGCACGATTGGGGCAACACCTAACGAAGTTTTAGAAAGAGGTACGCTCCCGAGAAGAGATGGACACCACCACCACCACCACCACCACACTCTGTGCGCTTCAAAATCAATGATTATGTAAGGCTGTCGCGTTCGGGGAATAAATTCGCAAAGGGTTTTGAGCAAGGATGGACACGCGAGATTTTTAAAGTTAGGGCTGTGAGACCTAAAGGTGTGATAATGATGTATTACATTGAAGATTTGAATGGGGAAGAAATCTCAGGAGGCTTTTACGCGAGGAATTGCAGAAAGTTGCGTTTAATTTAGAAAAAAATGTGTTTAAAATTGAGAAAATTTTAGGAAGCAAAGGTTCAGGAAGGAGAAAAATGTACCTGGTGAAATGGCTAGGGTACCCAGAAAGCTTCAACACCTATATAAAAGCTGCTGATGCAATAATGAAGCTTAAATAGTATGCAACATGGCTCCTAACCATTTCTACGTCACACTCCCGTCCTCCTCGTCCCTGTCTGTACACCCTAACAACACGCTAGCCAACTTTGTAACAGAACTCCATGGGCACATTGAATTGGGTCGTGATTCGTATGAGGTGGGGATATGCGAAATTCAGCTGGACACCGTCTTTTTAAATATTGAACATAAAGAAACCGTTTTTACGATTCTTAGAGACATTGACGAGTGTGAAAAAGCTGGGGTAGCTATGGATGAAACTATGCGCATCGCTTGGACTAAGATTGCACGGTATTACATACAGAAGTAAGACTAGGGCCGGGTCAATATGGTTCGGCCAGGATGTTGTGAGAGGCTTAAACGTAAGTTTAAGAAACTCAAACCTTACGAATGATTTAGTATATGAAATCGTAAACAACCCTGCACATACACTAATCCTAAAATCAAAGACTAACAGATGTCTTAAAGAACATAGAAAGTTCAAAATTCTAACCAACGGCCGATATAGCGCAGCCTTCCAAAGAGACACATTTCACGAGACACAGTATAACTTGTCCAGATTAATGTATCAATTGAAGATGGAGAAATTGGCTGAAAGGTCCCCAGACATGTGCTATATTTACAGTAATATAGTGGAGCACCAGTTTGTTGGGGATACCCAGGCACGCCTGCTGCGCATTGCTCACATCCCCAACCATAGAGGAAGGAGTTTGAGTATTACATATGACAGACCCCATTATGTGAATGTCGCAACTAATTTAATAACCAATATCACAATATATATAAGAACGATTGAGGGCGAAAACTTTCCATTCGGTAACGGGAGCTTAACAGTGAAGCTACACTTTCGACGCACTGAGTTATAATGGATAGAAAGCCTTTCACCGTCTATCGAGGGATGCGATACCAGCGCGGTAGTGGACTTGGATCCATTTTTTCATCCATACTACGTACGGCTGTTCCTTTGCTGAAGAGGGGTGCCAGATACCTTGGAAGGAAAGCGCTACAATCAGGCCTTAACACTGCAGAAGACATATTGGCTGGGGCTAAACCTAAAGAAGCTCTAAAAAAACATTTAAAGCGTACACGGAACGAAATCATCAAAGATGCAAAGAGAAAAATGCGTGGTGGCGGGAAGAAGAAGAGGAGGGCTCCCCGGAAGAAGAAGGGGTCACGTGGTATTAAACGTAAAAGTCTATCAAAAAAGAAATGCTGTAAGCGAATGAAACCTATGGTTGACCACTTTTTTGACTGATATAAGCTAAGGATATTGATCTCATGAATCATAGTTTGTTTACCACTTGTCGAGAGAGGAGTCACTATTTCGCCATGGCACGCTTCATCCACCCATGTAGTTCACAATGCTGTAAATCGGAGCTGTCCTTTTTTGAGCTCCCGCCAACCCAAGTTTCTATTGAGCACAGTGATTTTATTACAATTAACCCTTTAAACGCAATTAGTTCACCGAGTGCACCTATAGAATTCGTGATACCCAGCTCAGGTCCCTACTTTTTTGATCCAAGCTGTGTGCACATGTACGCTAAGCTACGTATACAGTGGCGGTCCTAGCTTACATGACGCCCTGGGCGAACCTCACCTTCAGCGCCCCCCCCCCTGTTCGCCAACACACACACATTCGAATCCCCCCAAAATAAAGGACAGACATAACTCTTTCACAAAATAACTTTTTATTGGACTAATTGTTGGAACTTCAGAACCAAAACAAAGACTCAAATTTCTGAATTTTACAAATCCTTCATCACGTAAATAATAACTCACTTAAGAGAATGTAATTATGATACTATGAACAGGAAAATACAATTAAATTGCACAACTGCCATAAATAAACTATTTTTATTTATTTCTTTATTTATTTTTCTTATTTTTATTTTTATTTTTTGCAGGCGTTCATGCCGCCCCTCCACAAATGCCGCCCTGTGCGGCTGCCCATATTGCCCATATGAGGAACCGCCACTGTACGTATAGCCCATTCTGATGGAACGGCCTGCGATGACAAATATGCTGTATACCCTGAAACAAACTTTCTGCACTCCATATTCAACCAGTGTGACGTATATTTAAATCAGACTAACATATCGGCAGGCACGGGTACTATCATCTACGAGCCTATTTGGAAAATGTCCTCAACTTTTCCAAAGAAGCGAAGGCTACCTTTTTAAGTGCGGAGGGATATTATCAAACTAAAGATGAAAATAGTATAAAGGACAAATTTAAAAATTCTAAAAAGAAAATATACGAGTGTTTTGGACGGTTGCACACAGATTTCACTTTCCAGGAGAAGTTGCTTGTGAACGGGGTGGATATGAAAATAAAGCTCACCCGCACGAGTCCTGAGATCTGCTTAAATCTGGATGCGAATCAAGAAGAGGGTGCAAAGTCCGTTGTGGTTCACATTATGGACACATACCTCCGCGTACGGCGAGTGAAATTAAGTTCACCAAAACAACTAGAAATTGAGAAAAATTTACTAAACGCTACAGTGAAATATCCTATTAACAGAGTGCAGATCAAACTATATACGGTTCCTGCAGGGTTGGCATCGAAGCAGATAGAAAACATTGCCCTGGGAAATCTTCCTAAAAGGATATTAATCGGCATGCAGGACCACGCTTCGGTGAATGGAAAATATAAAAAGAGTGCCTTTAAATTCGAGAATTTCGGACTTAAAAATATAACTCTATACGTTAATGGCACTGCTTTGGGTGGAACAATGGGTACGGACTATTCATCAGACGCTGTGTTACCTCTTTGTGCCAGAGCCTATAGTAATCTGACCCATATTGCAGGTGATTGTGATGAGCTTGGTAATGGGGTAACGCAGGAAGAATTCATTGATCAATTTAACCTTTATCCGTTTGACATTACACCTGACTTATCTGCTAGCGTAAATACCCATTTAACACCACAGCAGAGCGGTAACATCTCAGTGCGGCTGGAATTCGCCAAGCCTATAGACGCTCCTATTAGTGTACTAGTATATCTCGAATCGCAAGCCCTAATAGAAGTAGATAGATTTAGAAGCGTTATCACTGACTTTTAAATGGATGCTAATACACTTCAGAAAGTAATGGAGCGAGTCACACGTTCCAAATTTATCGGCGTGTTTGCGAAACATTGAGTTTGCCAAGTACGCGAGAATGCGGTAGTCGAACACAGACATCATCGGTAATGAAGGGATTCACTGGATCGCTGTCTATTTTAAAAATAGACAGCGCCTGTACTATTTTGATTCACTCGGTACTCAACCCTGGAGTGACCCTATTATTGTAAAATTTCTCGCTCAGTTACATATTCCCGAAGTTGTATGGAACCCATTTCGTATGCAGGGATATTTTACTAATGTTTGCGGAATGTACTGTATCTCATTTCTCATGCATATGTCAAATGATAAAGAATTTATAAATTTTTTAAATTTATTTGACCCGTGTCACACTCACCGAAACGATGAAATGGTATGCAGACAGATAAAAAACCGTTTTCCAATTGTACGTACTCGTTGTATATTATAATGTTTTTGTTCGTATATTTGTATATTCGTTTATTGTACTGATTTCTTTCATTTAATAAATTTATGAAAATATATTGTGTCTTCTTATCCCAAAAAGATCGAAAAACACTTACATTATTTGACATTGTTGACTGATTAGTATATCATCCGTATTCCCTTCAAAAGATTGTATAACTCGTGTCAAATCCTCATCGGACCTTAAGGAATAATGAAAACATATACAGAGTATACAAACAGATCCCCATTATGTGAAGATATCTTTGGTTCGATTACCAATTTCGATTTTAGCATAATGGGGAAATAACACTGATTGACATTTTTGGCGAGTATCTAATTGACGAGATACTACAACTCTCCATATATATATAAAATTATAATTATGGGCACTTACATTTCTATTGTAGTCCCTTGCGTCGGGTTGTAAGGAGCGTCACTGCAAATATCTTCTACGGTTTGCGTCGAAAATAGTTCGCCACAATCAGTCGCATTGAAAAGACTAATTGTGGTTAATGCTGCAGTATCACGTTCTTCATACAAGTCTGGGGAGACGTACAGGTCCCTGGTGGAGGATGTGTGACACTGCTGACTGATCAGTATATCATCCGTATTCCCTTCAAAAGATTGTATAACTCGTGTCAAATCCTCATCGGACCTTAAAGGAATAATGAAAACATATACAGAGTATACAAACAGATCCCCATTATGTGAAGATATCTTTGGTTCGATTACCAATTTCGATTTTAGCATGATGGGGAAATACATTGATTGACATTTTTGACTAGTATCTATTTGACGAAATACTACAACTCTCCGTATATATATATAAAATCGAATTATGGACACTTACATTCTATGGTAGTCCCTTGCGTCGGATTGTAAGGAGCGTCACTGCAAATATCTTCTACGGTTTGCGTCGAAAATAGTTCGCCACAATCAGCCGCATTGAAAAGACTAATTGTGGTTAATGCTGCAGTATCACGTTCTTCATACAAGTCTGGGAGACGTACAGGTCCATGGTCGAGGAATGATTATTCACTGATGCGAAAATAGCTACTGTTACTCCCAACTGAAAATATCCCCTTTTATATGCACATTCGCCAAGCTCCGCCCAAAAGACCAGATGTCCGTCGTGATTGGCTGCCGATGTAGCTGGGTGGAGCTATGACGTGTACCATTCCGCTATAACGGGTACGGACGAGTAATTGCATCTTTACATTTTCACTAATAGAATTAATGCTCTTATTCTCCTTTGAAAATTATTTGGTGATTCGTATAGAACTTTTGATATTGAATCCAAATATGGTTTCAGAAGTTTTCTATCGCCCATAGTTTTCGAGAAAATATATTTCCATTTACTCAATTTCCCGCATCATTAGTCACTAATGTAATCGAGAGGGTATAAAGAGATATATCATAATTATATTTTAAAAATAACATTCGGTTTCAACGTTAAACTGTAGGTCTAAGGTGGTCATTACACATAATAAAATAAAGTGGTTGGCAGATAAATGGGCACCCTACGTGTCCTATGGGGTAATCTCCAGAGCTGGGCACTTGCGGCATATTGCGGTACTGCGGTACTGCTGCACTACCAAACCGGTACCAAACCGGTACGCGGAAATTTGAATGCGGTAGCGGTACTGCGGTACTTTCAGCGATCCTTTGCGGTACTGCGTTATGGGGGCCCGGGGTGGTAGTGCGGTGGTACCGCAAGTACCGCAGTACCGCAAAATATGCCGCAAATGCCCAGCTCTGGTAATCTCTACTGAACTTCATTGCTAATAACTCTCAGTAATCGAATGACATCCCAAGTCGTACCTTTTCATTATAAATGGAATCCTTTATTTGAACAAAACTCTCGCTCTCTTTCTATATATATATATATATATATATATATATATATATATATATATATAGTGTATGAGAGATAATTGTTATTATTACTAAATTGAGGTTATTGGTAATGGATCTGAGCAAGGTGTAATAATGTAATAGACCATAATATTCTATTGAAATTAAAAGTTATTTGCCCGATAGATATAATATGCATCAGTAAATGAGGCTTGCACCACTAAAGCGTTTGCCAAACATGGTGTGCCACGGTAAATTCAATTTATATAGATATGAGTAAGGTGTTTGATGTAATAGAACACAACATTCTACTCAATAATTTGTATTGTTGCGGTATTAGAGGGTCAATCAGTGACTGAATTAAAAGTTATTTGCCCGATAGATATAATATGCATCAGTAAATGAGGCTTGCACCACTAAAGCGTTTGCCAAACATGGTGTGCCACGGTAAATTCAATTTATATATATATATATATATATATATATATATATATGTATATCATTATATTTCTATATGACACCATACAAATTACGCGTAAATATTTTCATTGTAGAAGTAATAACAATGACAATATTAATATCTGAAGTCAGTGGTGATTTCTGCTCGAATAGCTTGTAGAAGGATAATCCCTCGACCCGAAAAAGGTCCCTAGAGACCTTTTTCGTTCGAATCGTGTCCCTAGAGACACGATTCGAACTGATTTAGTTTCTGCCTTTCATCGTGTGTGTGTGTGTGTGTGTGTGTGTGTGTGTGTGCATGAGTTGTTTATATATATATATATATATATATATATATATATATATATATATATCAAGAGTGGTCTGGAAGGAGATGTTTCATAATTTTCTTTTCCGGACGTTTTTCCCACTGTTATTCGTGACTTAAATATTTATAATAAAAATCAAGTGTCTAAAAAGTTATTTAATAAGCAGAAATAAGATGTTTAAAAGAACAGATATTCTCCGTCCGACCCCTATAGTGGCTTGGGCAATTCCAAATGAATAATTTCTTTATTTTTCGTCATTTTTTCATTTTTTCGTCGCAGGAATGAGGCTATATGTTTCATAAGTTTTCATCTCGTTTGGTGGAATTGTATCGTAAATTATTTAAATGAAGTTTCAATTAATTGGTTTTACTGTTATTTAGGAAAATTTATATTGGGAGCAAACGTTACAATAATAAGCTTATGTCGATATAGTTACCCATTGAATTGGAACTCTTTATTCACGTTTGCTATTATTTATTGATTGGTGGATAATTAGTTGGGTATCCCTTATAAAAATCATTTCTGTCTAACGATTTATTTATTGGGTAACTTTACTAATTCTATTAACGCGTAAATCTTTCTGAAACATGAAATCATTGTTCAAAGGCTTTATTTGCTGGATCTATTTAAACTCCTTCGCGTGCAGTTTAGGTAATTACATTTATTCAAGTAGAGTTTGCAACCTCTCCTTTCTTCAAGCGAGTACTGCAACGTTATACACTATCGGATTATGTTTTGGGTAACTTTTGGACAGAAATATGATGTTTAAAAGAACAGATATTCTCCGTCCGACCCCGCTATAGTGGCTTGGGCAATTCCAAATGAATAATTTCTTTATTTTTCGTCATTTTTTCATTTTTTTCGTTGCAGGAGTGAGGCTATATGTTTCATAAGTTTTCATCGCGTTTGGTGGAATTGTATCGTAAATTATTTAAATGAAGTTTCAATTAATTGGTTTTACTGTTATTTAGGAAAATTTATATTGGGAGCAAACGTTACAATAATAATAAGCTTATGTCGATATAGTTACCCATAAAAGTTTTAATTCGGTGATGCTCTCATAATTCGTTGGGTAACCCTTATAAAAATTCGTTTTCTGTCTAACGAAATAGGGTAACTTTGTTAATTCTATTAAAGCGTAATGAAAGAGGCGATTGTGTTATTTTATACGGTTGAATCTTGAATAACCATATAAATATATATTGTGGTATTTTATATGGTTCATTAGTTTATTATATATACAAGTACATTTGGAATAACAGCCGTTATATATGTGTTACACGATTAATGGGACACATGGTGCTATCTGGAATACCTTACGCTATCTGGCAACTCAGCCAGAATAGAGGATTATAAAAGATCGCGAAGCTGGTGAAGAACCATTCCCCCCTCGGCTCCGGCCGAGTAAGGAGCTCTGCTCCTTCTATTTCTGGCCCTTTGGTAAACCCCATAGTGGCCTCTTAGGTTAGGGAAACGAAAATAAATTGGGGGAGAACTCCACTCTGTCCTTCAGGTGTCTCTCTCCCTCCTTCAGGTGTCTCTCTCTCTCTCCTGCATGTATCTTCCTCCTTCAGGTCTCTCTCTCTCTCCTGCATGTTTGCCTCCAGCATGTGTACTGCATGTGTACATCCAGCATGTGTACTCCTGCATGTGTGCGTACCTACTGCATGTGCACTCCTGCATGTGTGCGTATGTGTGTACCTCCAGCATGTGTACCTCCTGCATGTGTACCTATCCTCTCTCCTTCAGGCGTCTCTCCCTCCTACAGGCATCTCTCTCTTCTTCAGCTCTCTCTCTCTCTCTCCTTCAGGCGTCTCTGGCTCAGCCAACTGGCTGATTCTGGCTGATTAGGAGCCTATAAAACAACGCCAGCCCGGCTGGAAGTCTTAATGTGCACTTGGCTCCTGCCAGGTGAACACCTCTCCTCCTTTCTCTCCTCCTCCTCCTTTCTCTTGGGGGATAACGCCGCCTCCAAGTTTTCCCCCCTTCCCCCCTTTGCAACAACCCCCTTTGCAACAACCCCCTTCCCCCCTTTGCAACAA
This sequence comes from Bathynomus jamesi, assembly GCA_023014485.1. Classification (NCBI taxonomy): domain Eukaryota; kingdom Metazoa; phylum Arthropoda; class Malacostraca; order Isopoda; family Cirolanidae; genus Bathynomus; species Bathynomus jamesi. Next base: position 36,937 of record JAJOZX010007059.1, read on the forward strand.
CACCCCTTCCCCCTTTGCAACAACCCCTTTGCAACAACCCCCTTTGCAACATTACATAATAACCTGCAACATTCTTGCACTCTCCCCTTTTGCGGCTATACTACTCACACCATACCAGACCTGTAGCCATGGGGAGGAGGTCGTTCGACCCCCCTCTTAACAGGAAAGGTCCACTTTTGTAACCATATATAAACTTATGATGTGATATAATATATAACATCATTTAGTAACTAAACACTTGCATTTTTTTTTTTTTTTTTTTTTTTGGAAACTAAACTACTTTAAACCCTCTCCACAGTGCACAGTCATTGCGCCAAAAGGTCCGCCTTTCTACAATTTCGATCCTCCCTTGGGAAGTCCTGGCTACGGGACTGCATACTCACCTAACTCGACTAGATAGGACTTACAGTATAGTGGGGACGAGCTTATAGGTAAAAAAAAAATTTAAAAAAAAGTTCGTTACAGTGCTTATGAAAAGCAATTTTTCAACGTGATCAAATTTAGGGTGGAGCGAAAAATACTTTTTTTCTAGTATGAAGTTCTAATAGTGATTAAAAGTTGCATTTAGTGGACGAAATATGCCTGCCAAAATATGAGTTCATTTGTTTAAAATTTTCAGCTGCCACCAGGGGGCTAAAGTTAACACAATTTTGTGTAAAAAGGAAAAAAATGCTTCTAATTTAGGTTTCTCAAACTATTATAAAATTTTATCTTAGAATTATCTAATAGTTTGATTAAGATTCTTAAATGATAGGAATTCGTTTTGTAAAAATGTCTTTTCATATGCTTAATATCTTCAGCTGCCACAAGAGAGCTGAAGTTAACACAATTTAGAGTAACTGAGTCATGTTGAGACTACATTGAATGTTGTGGGGGAGGGTTTGGGGAGGGTTGTGGGGGAGGGTTTTGGTGAGAAGGAATTTCTTTCTGTGAGACATTAGAACAGTGTGTTAACACTTGTCTTCTTAGGTAGTAGGCCTAGTCGCTCAGTTGATCGGAGAGATTTTTAATATGATCGGAATATTATAAAACTTTATTTTAAAGTGATTTATATAGAGATAATATTGATTTTATTATAAAATGCTTGTTATAATATATTATATAATTTTAGTTTATTTATATAATATATTATATATTTATATAATATATTATATATACTTATAAAATATATATATATTAATTATATAATGTTTTGATGTTACAGGATATTTTGTGATTGTGAATTTTTCTTAAAAATATTATGGCATCAAATACTAAATATAAACATTTCACTAGAGAACATATGAAGTGTGCCATATTTGAAGTACCTTGTGAGATGAGTGATATGCAACTACCAACTTATAACTGCATTATGAAAAATTACCTGTTCACAAAACATTTAGTGAAGGAGCAGATGAATAACAAGGAGCCTTCATTTTCTGAAATAGCAGAGGCAGTTTCCAAAAAGGTAGAAAATATTTGGAAGAAGGCCTCTTTGCCAATAGTTTCACATACACGCGTTTTACAGATGATGCGAGTGTACCATGATAAATACAGGTCCTTATTAAAGCCATACAAGTCACGCAAGGATCAGCCTAAGTACAAAAATCAGCTTGAAGAATTTGAAAACTCTTCAAAATGCACTTTGTTTGACATCTACACCTGCAAATGTAAGGAGTTTAGGAGATGCTCATGTGAAAAGAGTAAGAAAGTCCCTCCAAAAGAGCAGGATTTTTTAAATGACCAACGAACACGCAGAATAATGGTGATAGGAAGCATTGACATAACACACACAAGACGATTACAAGCAAGAGAACATCGAAAGGAAATGGAAAAAGCACGTCTGGAATCCTCACAAACAACTAGTGCTGCTATAACCAATACGTCCAACTTACAAATCGAAACAGAGACAAGTGAACTTCAACAACTAGAAGAGATATCTGAAGATAATGAGGAAGATACAACCTCGACTCAATATGTAATATCAGAACAACAGATGCGTGAGCCACTGCCTTCATTAGCAATTACTTGTGATAGATTTAAAATGTCGGACAGAGCTGTGGCTGCTATTGCTTCTGCAGTATTGGCAGATCTTAAAATTGTTACTCCCGAAGACAAAGGGAATATTATAGACAGAAGTAAGCTAAGACGTGAAAGACAAAAACAGAGAAAGGAACTACAACAGATAGGAGAGCCAAAAACCATGCGGGGATTATACTTTGATGGCAGAAAGGATAAAACAATGATTCAATTCCAGGAGAGTGATGGCTCTAACCACCAAAGAACCAAACGCGAAGAGCATATCAGCATAATATCTGAACCACACTCTCTGTACTTTGCACATGTGACACCTTCCAGTGGCAAAGCTAAATACATTTGCACAGCGCTAGTGAATTGCTTGAAAGAAAGGAATGTTGATATAGGGAACATCGTTGCAGTTGGCTGTGATTCGACAGTGGTTAACACTGGTAGTATTGGAGGCACAATAAGATTACTGGAAGAAGCCTTTAATAAGCCATTGCAGTGGCTGATAGGCCTTTTACACTTTCATGAACTTCCATTGCGCCATCTGTTTCATCACTTGGATGGTACCACTACTGGACCAAGAGCATTTTCAGGAGAAATTGGCCGAGCACTTTCAGACTGTGAAAAGCTTCCCATAGTTAACTTCAAACCCATTGAAATTCAAGAGGACATGTGTGAAGTTGATGTAGATGACATAAGTACTGACCAGAAATACCTTCTTGAAATTCACAAGGCTATATCAAGTGTAACATTCTCAAAGACTCTTAGTCATAAGAGTCCAGGCAATATATCACATTCAAGGTGGATCACCACAGCAAACAGGACTTTGCGGTTATATGCAAGCACAGAGAATCCTTCAGGCAATTTACAAGAATTAGCTACTTTCATTGTTAGGGTATACGCACCGATGTGGTTTCAGATAAAGCGTAAACCATTATGCCAATATGGTGCTAAACATATGTGGCATATGATTGCAAGAAGCCGGTATCTCCGTGAAGAGCTTAGGAGAGTACATGACTCAGTCATTCAGCGAAATGCATATTACGCAAATCAAGAAAACATTCTCATTGCAATGATAGCTGATGAAAGGGAGCATGTGCGTCAGTTGGGATTTAGGCGTATCATAAAAGCAAGGGCATGCATTCAAGAAACAGATGTTATCAGGTATTTTAAGGTGCCAGAAATAAATTTTTATGCCAAAGACTATACAGATCTCATTATGTGGCAAGATTTTCAGATAGCAGAACCACCGATAACCAAAGGAGTTTCTCTTGATGATATTGAATCATGCATCAAACATGGTACTACTCTTCATTCATAATTATTTCAGTTTCCATGTCATACACAAGCCGTAGAGAGATGCGTCAAGCTCGTTACAGACGCTGCTGGATCAGTCTGCGGACCTACAAACAGAGACGGTTGGATTCGTGCTACATTAGAATCAAGGAAAAAACAGCCAAAATTTGACACAAAAGCAAATTACTAAATAGTCTTCAGCAAGAACCCTTTCTAGAGGGAGGTTGGTTTGGGAAAGGGTGGTAACTCCGCTAAGGCACGAAATAACGTTTCTTAACTGTCTCAAGCCAGTATAAAGGAGGAGAGACATCCTAATTTATTACTGTTCCCTTTTTCAAGTAAATACAGAATCATACTTAATTGTCATTTTTAAGTTAACTTCAGCCCTCTTGTGGCAGCTGAAGATATTAAGCATATAAAAAGGCATTTTTACAAAACGAATTCTTATCATTTATGAATCTTAATCAATCTATTAGATAATTCTACGATAAACTTTTATAATAGTTTGATAAACCTAAAATAGAAGCATTTTTTCCTTTTTACTCAAAATTGTGTTAAAGTTAGCCCCCTGGTGGCAGCTGAAAATATTAAACAAATGAACTCATATTTTGGCAGATATATATCGTCCACTAAATGCAACTTTTAATCACTATTAGAACTTCATACTAGAAAAAAAGTATTTTTCGCTCCACCCTAGTGATCATCACTATAGATTTTGACCAAGGACCAAGAATCAGAAGGTGCGCCAAAAATCTTACCCCAAATAAGCAGGGTTGGCACAGAAGTGGGTAACCCGATTTTCCCCACCTGGGTTTAAAAAACACTTGAAAAAACCCGCTATTTTACCCACCCAGGTGGGTTTTTTTCAAAAGTTGCCATTTCTTTTATATTTATCTGTATTTTTTCATTAAAATAGGAATACCATTTGTTATATTATTTATAATTACTAACTAATGCTCTGTAAAATAAACAGGTTGTTCAATCTATGTAGGATATTAAAAAGTTTAGTCAATAAGTTTATATTTGTATTGCAGCATTGAACAGTAAGTTATGAAACTCATTGAAAAACAAAATTAAAATACAGTATGAGTGAAATGATCCAAAACCAAATAGCAAATTCCAGTATTTAACTATTAAATTGTTATAAAACTATAAGACAGTATGGCTCATAAACATTTTATAATTACTCCATTGTCTCCATGACCATATAATCAGAATCTACCTCTAGAGGTGGAGTTGCTAAGCGCAAGTACCTGTGTATTTTAACTAATTTTGTGGCCTTATCTACACCTAGCCTGTTTCTTAATTTTGTCCAGACCAAACCAAAAGTAGAGAATATTCTCTCAATGGATGCAGAACTTGGGGGACAACTAAGCAAATGTTTAAAATATTGACAAAAATCAGCTGGCAGTGTTCTTTTTTTGCTGTGCGATTTTCCATAAGCTGCCACCATTTTGCAGGTCTATCTTTATACATGGCAAGAACTTGTGGTTGAAACATTGAAGCTGGAAATATTCCATCATCTTTAATCCTAAAATCCATGAACTGTGGGAGAAACTCAGACTTGTGAGTTGTTATCCACTCTTCTGCTTCATCTTCTTGCTCAGCACTCAGTTTTGCTCCTGCATAAATAAACACAAGAATATGAATACGAGAACAATGTCAATCTGGGAGGAATAATTTATTAATTTTTATTTATTTCTAAATAGATATTATAGCAGCTCAATAAAAAAAAATCTACTATATAGTAGCTAGCTAAAGACCATATACACACCTATTTAAGTATTGTACATTACTAGATATTTTAACATGTACACTACATACCACCTATTTGAACTAAAAATCTTGAGCAAAATACAACCACAGTGCATGTCTAATCTAGCATAGGGTAAATAAAAAAAAATACCTAATGCAGAAGGATCCATCAAGTTGGCACTATAGAAGAAAGGTTCAATTGCTTCATCCATTCTTGACTTGATGCTTGATCTGTAAGGTTCCAGTGCTTCACTTTGAAGTAGACTTATCCAAACATCAGTTGCAGTAGACAATGTTGCTGAATCACTTTGGAGCTGTAACGAAATATTTTTGTTTCATATTCTATGGTTATATAATATATAAAGTACTTATAGATGTGAATGTGCTACATATGTACATGCAAAATTATGTGAATAATACATGTTTATTTCTATTTATTTACCATATTGAGAGCTTCAGCTACTTCTGTAATTTGCTTTTGAAGGTCTACTATCTCTTTGTACAGATGAGTGTTGGCCAAGACTTTTGTTATATTGTCATCGATCTTATGTCAGTACAAGCTTTTTGACTATTCCACCGAGTGTCATTAGGTATTTGTGGCATCATTCCTCCATTTTCTTGGAGCCATTCCTATGAATACAAAAAAAAAGTTATATTAATTCCTATTTAGAAGGATATAATTCATTCAATACAAGTTACTACTGTACAAGAAAGTAAAAATTAAAACTTGAGCCATGTTTCATATTAGAATAAATAGATACTTTATCAAACTAATTTGATAATTTTAATTAAACTTCATAACACTGTAGTTACCATGATACATACATGAGGCTGATGATGGTTTCTGAAATATTTTTGAACTTCAACTACATGTTTCATAACAGTTTGAGGTGTAACTACTTTTTCCAGCAAATTAAGATAGTGGGCTGAGCAGCCATATGCAATGATGTGGTCCACTTGTTCGTCCTCTTTCATCAATTCCTTCATTCGTTTCATTTTAGCCTCATTGTCAGTGCATATTGCAAAAACCTGTTGTAGAACACAAATTTTTATTGTAACATTTTATACCAATTTACAGACTGAGTACAGGAATAAGTTCCATCAGAGACTTGGTTCTGTTCTAAAAAAATCCAAAATTTACATAAAAAACATTTAAAATTAGTTAAAGTAAAACAGATTAAATTATATATTTCATTATATACTATATCTAGGAACCAAATCTCTGACTGTCTGTACAATAAATTCAGTACCAGTATTACAATATTTTGCAATATTTTATTTCAAATTATTTTGTAAGGACGTCAATGATTGTTTTCAGTTTCAAGAATAATATGAAGAAATTTTGTTTATAATTAATAGTATTAATTACAATTTAATTATTGATAGCTATTGTATTTTACACAAGTTCCTGTTCCCAGATGTATATTAAAACTTATTTTTTCAATAATCAAAGACAAAATAAAATTGTGCAATTTATGGAATCAATATCTATGTAAAAGCTCACCTATTTGTTGTACTTTTCTTTGATTTCTTCCACTGCTGATTTAACTTCTTGCAGACAATATTCTGAACTTTTCTTTGCAGATCTTGAATCAATGGCTTTAAGTAGAAATGATGTTTGACCTGTGTGCACTGATGAGGCTAATATAGGGTTATTCTTCACAGATGGCCATCCATTCATGCATAATGTCAATGTGCAATCGGCTGCACTCAACTGTTCTTTCAGACTATTCTCTACATCATTGTAAACTTCATTCAACAAATGCTCTGCTAGATCCTTGCGTGATGGAGTCTTATAACCTGGTCTTGCAATATTCATCATTTCTTTAAAATATTTCTCTTCAGCAGTCAGGAAAGAAAGATTGCTAGCATAAAAAAATCTTGCAATTGCTTTGTCTATTGCTTCTTGCTGTGCTGGAGTTGTTGAACTGACTTTGCTTTCTTGTTCTGTGGTGTTTTGAATGCTAGTACTGAAGCAGTTGAAGTTGTACTTGTGTTTGTTTCATTGTCAGAAAGCAGCAATTCTTCATGCGCTTCATCTGAATGGCTTGATGACACAGAAGGCTTAGGTGAAGGGTTTTCATAGCCTAATGATGTAACTCGTTTAGGGCATTTATTTAAATGGGCTTTTATCCGTTCAATTTTACCACTTATTTCAGTGTTACAATACTTACATATAACTTTATTTGTTCCTTCTACACTTAACACGTCATTCCATTCACCCTTACTTTTTCTTCCTTCAACTGCTACACTTGGCATTTTTCTTTGTAAATAATATGTTCAATTTTATATTGTAACTAGACCTATAGTCTATTCATTAATTATAATAAAGATTTTTTAATATATATATATATATATATATATATATATATATATATATAATATTTAGGAGAAATCCAATGACAAGGAGGAATGTAAATGCCATGAAAAGTCTTCTTTAATGCGCAACGTTTCGAGCAATACGCTCATCATCAGGCTAGATAATAACAATATGAAATTAGAATCAATAAATAAATGTGAACAAGACAAAATAATTTCTATAAAACCTATTCAGTAAAAGCAAATTTTAAAAAGACTAAAAGAAGAGGGTTAAATTCAGTTATAAAAATTTACATATAAAATTAACAAGAAATTTAAAAAGCTATTTTTAAATTACATATAGTAAATTTGAAATTAGTACACTGGAATAATTAACACTAATACAATGGAATAATTAACACTACGAACCTTTCAATGCTGGTTCCGAGGCACGAGTAATTTAAAACAAAACAAAACAGGAAACAAACTATGAGTTGGGCGGTTGGAGAGTATAAGTTGGGGAGGGGGGATTATAAAAATTGGGGAGGGGAGTTAGGGGAGGGGGGATTATAAAAAATTTAGAGGGACAGCTGAGGAATCCACGTTTAGAGAAGGGGTCAATGTTTTAATATAAAGAGATTCCAAAATTCTAAGTGAGTTAGGACAAGAATTACAACCGAGAATTTTAAAATTATCTAAAGTGACATCAGTTTTGCATTTAATACTGTGTTCCCGAATACTAGAGGCTTCTTTTTTATTTAAAATTTTACCTGTTCGGCAACTTATTCCCATATGCGAATAAAATCTAGCCCTGAGGGAGCGCACGGTGCTGCCAATGTAAGTACCAAGGAGACACCTTGGGCAGGTAAATAAATATACAACACCGCTACGCAACGAATCAGGAGTTCGATCCTTCGCTGAGAAAAAGCTACCTAAAGACATTTTGTTAATAAATATAATGCGAAAATCAGTATGATAAAAAATTTTTCTTAACAACTTTGTAAATTTAAGTTTAAATTCTTTATTCATGGGACCGATTTCAGGTACCAAGAAATATTTTATATCTTTAGGCACTGAAATACAGGGAAGTTGAGGGCTATAAACGTTATTTAAGAAAGATCTAATTAGTTTATCTACATATTGAACAGGAAAACTATTATTGGTAAAATATGATCTTAAATTATTAAATTCATCGTTAAGTAAGGTAAAACTAGAGGTCAAATTATATCCTCTGAACAAGAGAGTTTTAATACACGACATCTTATAGTTAAAATCAGTAAAACTAAAGAAATTCATGCCCAAACCAGTAAAAGTGGGTTTCCTGTAAACTGATGTAGTAATAGAATCACCTTTTTTCGAAATTAAAAGATCTAAAAAGGGAAGGGAGCCATTATTCTCAGTTTCCATTGTATAAGTTATATTGGGGTGCAGAGAATTTAAGAAGTTAAAAAATTGTTGCGCTTGTACAGCATTATCAAAAACAGCTATCGAGTTGTTGGTTTACGTCGTCGTCGTCGTTGGCCTAGGCAAGCTACGGCTTGGGACCGTAGCGCATCTATCCGGTATAGGTTAACCTGGATGATGTAGCCATAAGCACTGCCGCTAGTTAAGTGCCAACCAGTGATTATCTCACTAGCCGTATTGAGTCCGTTAGGCGAAACTACGACAGTACCAAAGGTGGAAAATATAACCTTTGGTTTTCTATTATTTATTTGCAAAATGGACATGGCATTAGATTAAAATAAATATTTGAATATAAATGATTAACTGACAATTGTGATATATAATTAATTATGTTTACATACAATAAAATAATATAGTATACATAAAATTAGTATTAATGTGGTTCACAATTGAATTATAATGGGGTAACTAATTTAAAATGAATTTATACTATTCCGAAATTCAAGACGGTAAAATTAACATTTATCTTGAAACTAAAATAAGAGTATTCACTACACACTCCCCACCAGAGAGGAAGTTCAAAGAGTTCCGAACGACACAGATTTCCGCTGAACCTTTTTGGTAGCTACTTGTACCTCACTTAAGGTTGATTCCAAAAACGCAGGCTTAAGACGATCGATAGAAACCTTGTCGACCTTGGAACCGCGCTGGATGAGAAATGATTTGCGCGTACGTCGGAGAACTTCATAGGGTCCGTCATATGGACATTGGAGAGGCCGTTTTGGGACAGGTACACGAACGAAAACGTGGGTGCAAGATTGGAGGGCTGGGGAAACAAAGATGTTCTGTTGGCTAGTCAATCGAGGGGGAACAGGCTGAAGGGACTGCATGTGAGAGGAAAGTGTTTGAGCGAATTCCGTAGGATCACATGACTTATCCCCTGCAGTGAAGTAGCCACCTGGTAGCCGCAGTGTTGTTCCATAGACTAGTTCGGCCGCTGTAGTCTTCAGATCACTCTTAAATGCAGAGCGAATACCAAGCAAAACGAGTGGAAGCTTATCCATCCAATGGGAGTCTTCGTGACACATAAGGGATGACTTCAGCTGGCGATGGAAGCGTTCGACGAGGCCGTTAGCTTGCGGATGATACGCACAGGTATGCGCATGTACTGTACCCAACAAGCTGGTAAACTTCTTCCAAAGCGAAGACTCAAATTGGCGACCTTGGTCAGTGATGACTTTTGTCGGCAATCCAAATCTTGATACCCATCCATGAAGAAAGGCTCTTGCAACAGTGTCCGCTTGGATATCAGGAAGTGGGATGGCTTCAGGCCATCTGGAAAAGCGGTCGAGACAGGTGAGCAGATAACGTTGGCCTTGAATCACTGGAAGAGGGCCAACAATGTCTACATGAATTACCTCAAATCGCTGGGATGGGGGGGGAATGCGTCAAAGGGGGACCTGGTGTGCCTTTGGACTTTGGCACGCTGGCAGGCAAGGCACGTTTTGGTCCAATGTTTGACATCCTTCCGCATCGAGGGCCAAACAAAGCGAGAGGTAACCAGGTGTTGCGAAGCACGGATACCAGGATGGGAGGGCTTATGAAGATCCGTGAAGACTGCTTTTCTGTGACATGGAGGGACATAAGGGCGAATAGCAGCTGTTGATACGTCGCAATAGAGGGGCACAGACAATCCTGGCATACTCATTTTCTTGAGGGAAAGTGAGTGAGTGGAGTCTTCTCTGAGCAGGTCTTGTAGTTCCGTATCCTTATCTTGATCCTGTGCAATAGCATTCCACAGTGTAGAGCTGAGGGTAACAGAAGTAATCTCTATTCTTGAAAGTGCATCCGCTGGAGTGTTCAAGACACCTTTGATGTGGCGGATATCTGTTGTAAATTGCGAGATATAATCGAGTTGCCTGATGACTCTGGGAGAGTGGTTACAGCTGTTTTTATTGAAGACAGTGACCAAAGGTTTGTGGTCGGTAAAAACACAAAACTCTCGGCCTTCAAGGAAATGTTGAAAATGCTTCACGTTTAAGTAAATAGCAAGAAGTTCACGTCCGAAAGCACTATAACGCGTTTGGGCTGGCTGCAGCTTTTTCGAGTAAAACGCGATGGGTGCTTGTTGACCGTTAATGGTTTGTTCCAACACCCCACCGATCGCAACATCTGAGGCATCGACCGTCAGAGTTAGGGGGCATCACTGATAGGAAATGACAGAGACAATGCACTATTGATAGCATTTTTGGCATTGTCGAACGCCTGTAAACTATCGCTACACCATACCAATTTTGTTACCTTGCGTTTGTGTGTGATCATAGCGTGTAGAGGAGCAAGAACACTAGCACAGTTTTTAATGAACTTGTGGTAATAATTTACCAAACCTAGAAACCGCCGTAACTCACGCTGATTACTTGGCATAGGGTAATTTTTTATCACTTCACACTTGTCCTGAAGGGGGGTAATTCCGTGCTGCGAAATCGTGTGACCAAGAAATTCCAAGGTTGGCTGTGCAAACACACACTTAGATGCATTAATAGTAACACCGTATTGTTCTAAGCGTTGAAAGAGGAGTGAAAGATGTTCCTTATGTTCCTCTTCCGTTGAGCTGGCCACAAGCAAATCATCGATGTAGGCATAAACAAAGTCTAAGCCTCTGGTGACCTCATCTATAAACCTCTGAAAGGTTTGCGCAGCATTCCGTAGCCCGAACGGCATCTTCACAAATTCGAATAACCCAAATGGTGTACAAACTGCAGTCTTGGGAATATCCGAAGGCTCTACGGGAATGTGGTGGAAAGCCTTAACGAGATCTATTTTACTGAAGATAGATTTGCCGTGGAGAAGAGAAGTAAAGTCTTGGACATTTGGTACCGGATATCGGTCCGGGATGGTTGTCGAATTCAAAAACCGGTAATCCCCACATGGTCTCCAGTCTCCTGACTTCTTCTGGACCAGGTGTAGGGGAGAGGACCAACTGCTTTTGGAAGGTCTTATTATCCCAAGATCCAGCATAAGCTGGAATTCCGATTTGGCAGCTTTCAGTTTGTCCGGGGCAAGACGTCTGGGTTTTGCAAACACAGGGGGACCTTTTGTTGTAATGTGATGGGTAATGGTGTGCTTAATGGTATCACCCATCTGCATCGGTTGAAGAATTCCTGGATATCGCTGGAAAAGGCACTGGTACATGGAATTAGGGGGAACGAGGGAAAGTGCAGAGTTCGAGGCGTCCGGAAGGGCAACCTGTTTGGCAAGAACAGAAAGCAGTGTGGCCTGGTCGCATAAGCGTCGCTTGTCAAGATCCACCAGGAGTTTGAAATGCTGGAGGAAGTCAGCGCCGATTATGGGATGCTGCACTTGAGCACAGATGAAAATCCACTTGAAGGATCGGTGAAGGCCCAAGTTTAGTTCACGCGACTGAGTACCGTACGTGGGTATGCGTGAACCGTTAGCAGCGTATAGAGGCGGAGATTCCGAGTGCTTATGACCAGATTTTTGAGGGAATACACTGACTGACGCTCCGGTATCGACCAAGAAATTGATACCAGAGTTCCTGTCCTTTATGAATAACAGGTTGGCAGTGCGAGTACTAGACGCCATTAGGACTCGCTGCTGGGGTTTTCCGACGAAAAATTGCAAGGGGAGATGCACTTCCTAGCCTTCTTTCCAAATTTCGAGTGGTAGAAGCAGATCTTCCCGGAACTCGAACGATGCCTCTTCGTAAATCTTGACCGAGAATGGCTTCTTTGCCGTTGATTTTGTAGCAGAGAACAAACGTGGTTGAGTTGTTGACTTAACTCTTTCACTTTCAACTCCAGTTCCGATTGTGTGTTCACGTTGTTGACCGGAGCTGTGTCAATCTCCACTACTTTGTCGGCAGTTTCTGCTAGTTTATCAACTGGAGTAGCAGGATCCATAGTGGCCAAGACACGCTGAGCTGATGGAGGAAGTTTCTGCAAGAACAACTGTCTAAAGATGTCCTTATCGAAGGTTTGTGCGCGTTCGCCTAGAGCGCACTGCATAGCCCTCAGCATTTGAGTGGGCTTACGGTCTCCAAGTTCTTCTTTTGAGATTAACTGATGTAGTTTCTCACGCTCGGAGACAGTGGTGCGGCGCAGGATGGCAGACTTCAGATCGTTGTACGGGTCCTCACTCGTGGAAGGAGATACGATGACGTCACGGACTTCAGAGATGATGCTCGCTGGTAGAGAGGACAAAACATGATCGTATTTCGTCCTGCTAGTGGTGATCCTTCCCAAGTTGAATTGTGATTCCACTTGGTGGAACCAAATAAATGGATCACCCGGCCAGAAGACGGGGAGCTTTACGCTCAAGTGGGAGATGGCACCAGCGTCGTCAGGCATCTTCTCCTATGCTTGCTAACGTACAAGCAAGACGACAAGTTCCCAACGAAGGAGTGGAGGTTGAGACGAGCGCAGGCACAGAGCGCACGGGCAGGGGTGAGGGGCAGAGGGCACGAGCGACATTACAGTCTGGTCCTAGTCGCTCGGGTGAAGGGGTGGTGGGCACGAACGACGTTACAGTCTGGTCCTAGTCGTTCGGGTGAAGGGGGTGATGGGCACGAACGACGTTACAGTCTAGTCCTAGTCGTTCGGGTGAAGGGGGTGATGGGCACGAACGACATTACAGTCTAATCCTAGTCGTTCGGGTAAAAGGGGTAATCCAGCTCCGGGGTCATCAATTGTTGGTTTACGTCGTCGTCGTCGTTGGCCTAGGCAAGCTACGGCTTGGGACCGTAGCGCATCTATCCGGTATAGGTTAACCTGGATGATGTAGCCATAAGCACTGCCGCTAGTTAAGTGCCAACCAGTGATTATCTCACTAGCCGTATTGAGTCCGTTAGGCGAAACTACGACAGTACCAAAGGTGGAAAATATAACCTTTGGTTTTCTATTATTTATTTGCAAAATGGACATGGCATTAGATTAAAATAAATATTTGAATATAAATGATTAACTGACAATTGTGATATATAATTAATTATGTTTACATACAATAAAATAATATAGTATACATAAAATTAGTATTAATGTGGTTCACAATTGAATTATAATGGGGTAACTAATTTAAAATGAATTTATACTATTCCGAAATTCAAGACGGTAAAATTAACATTTATCTTGAAACTAAAATAAGAGTATTCACTACAGAGTCATCAACGAAGCGTCGATAGAAAATTGGTTTACAATGGGTGGGAGATTGTCTAAAAATTACACTTTCTAAATGAGTCATAAAAAAATCAGCTGATAAAGGTCCGACGGGTGATCCCATCCCAACACCATCAATTTGTTGGTAAACCTTATTATTGAAAGTAAAATAACTGCTTTTTATGCTGTACAATCGCAACAATTTTTTAACTTCTTAAATTCTCTGCACCCCAATATAACTTATACAATGGAAACTGAGAATAATGGCTCCCTTCCCTTTTTAGATCTTTTAATTTCGAAAAAAGGTGATTCTATTACTACATCAGTTTACAGGAAACCCACTTTTACTGGTTTGGGCATGAATTTCTTTAGTTTTACTGATTTTAACTATAAGATGTCGTGTATTAAAACTCTCTTGTTCAGAGGATATAATTTGACCTCTAGTTTTACCTTACTTAACGATGAATTTAATAATTTAAGATCATATTTTACCAATAATAGTTTTCCTGTTCAATATGTAGATAAACTAATTAGATCTTTCTTAAATAACGTTTATAGCCCTCAACTTCTCTGTATTTCAGTGCCTAAAGATATAAAATATTTCTTGGTACCTGAAATTGGTCCCATGAATAAAGAATTTAAACTTAAATTTACAAAGTTGTTAAGAAAAAATTTTTATCATACTGATTTTCGCATTATATTTATTAACAAAATGTCTTTAGGTAGCTTTTTCTCAGCGAAGGATCGAACTCCTGATTCGTTGCGTAGCTGTATTGTATATTTATTTACCTGCCCAAGGTGTCTCCTTGGTACTTACATTGGCAGCACCGTGCGCTCCCTCAGGGCTAGATTTTTCGCATATGGGAATAAGTTGCCGAACAGGTAAAATTTTAAATAAAAAAGAAGCCTCTAGTATTCGGGAACACAGTATTAAATGCAAAACTGATGTCACTTTAGATAATTTTAAAATTCTCGGTTGTAATTCTTGTCCTAACTCACTTAGAATTTTGGAATCTCTTTATATTAAAACATTGACCCCTTCTCTAAACGTGGATTCCTCAGCTGTCCCTCTAAATTTTTTATAATCCCCCCTCCCCTAACTCCCTCCCCAATTTTTTATAATCCCCCCTCCCCAAACTTATACTCTCCAACCGCCCAACTCATAGTTTGTTTCCTGTTTTGTTTTGTTTTAAATTACTCGTGCCTCGGAACCAGCATTGAAAGGTTCGTAGTGTTAATTATTCCAGTGTACTAATTTCAAATTTACTATATGTAATTTAAAAATAGCTTTTTAAATTTCTTGTTAATTTTATATGTAAATTTTTATAACTTTGAATTTAACCCTCTTCTTTTAGTCTTTTTAAAATTTGCTTTTACTGAATAGGTTTTATAGAAATTATTTTTCTTGTTCACATTTATTTATTGATTCTAATTTCATATTGTTATTATCTAGCCTGATGATGAGCGTATTGCTCGAAACGTTGCGCATTAAAGAAGATTTTTCATGGCATTTACATTCCTCCTTGTCATTGGATTTCTCCTAAATATTAAATTGAAGCTTTGTAGAAGCAACCCGCATGACTATATATATATATATATATATATATATATATATATATATATAATTTTATATATATATATGTGTATATAATACACTATAAAATTATTTTACATTCAATCTTACACACAAAAATATTAATAATTATAGCTGACATCTATCAAATAAAATTTACTGTAGTGTACAGTACAGTATTTAAATAATAGTTACAATCAAGTGTGTCAAGTGGTGATGCCTGACACTATTTGTTAACAAACTCTTTTTCTCACTACTGGGAACCACCTGAATACTGTACATTACATTATTTGATCCTTACTGACTAACCCTGAAGTATGAACAGAGCACAACATGTTCAAACAAGTTACACAGATCACTCCCATGAATTGTCACCCTTTGGTAATTGGGTGGAAATCTGTTTGAACATGTCTGCTGTCAGGGGTTGTTGAGTTTGCTAAATGAGTTGTGTTTATTTAAAATACAGTACATGAGTCATGAAATATTTTATAAATTAAATACAGGTGTATTTTATTGTGTCAACTGTATTCCTTTTATAAATGTTTTTATCATCTTATACCTCTAAACCATTTAGCAGGTATAAAAAGATAAATAACATTAATTATTATTGTATTAGAGACTTATAATAACATACTTTTGAAAAAAACCCATTTTCCCCAATTTTGTCCGGGTTTTATTGAAAAAACCCGGGTGGGCTGGTGGTTTTTTTTTAATAAAGTGGGCAATTATGCCAACCCTGCAAATAAGGTCACCAGCGTGACTTTAGAGGTTATTCAAGGTCATATAGTGTCAAAAACTGAAAATAACAACGGGGGTGTGGGTCCTACGAAGGCCTTATTGGTGTCAAATGAAAGCTCTTTTCAAGACAAAACACTTTTATTTCGAGGTATAAAATGGTGGAGTTAACCATGTGACCTGTACATATGATTTAAGGTAAAAAAACAAAATTAACTAAAAATTAATGTTGTGTAATGCAATAAGTTGAGTTACTACATAAAAGTACAGTAATATCTATTGTTTGGAACTTAAAGCATATTTCATTTATTCTACCAGGTTTCGAAAAACTTCAGGTAGCTTATTATTAAATAAGAGAAAAAAGATAATTTTTTAAACAAAAACTATGGATTACAAATCAGTGTGGGCAACTGACTGTGATGGAATTCTCGACCAAGACTGGTATAAAGTTCTGCTTTATAATCTCTTCAGTAATTTCATTAAAATATTCAAGAAACCGACTTTTTACAATTTGGAACGAGTAAAAATAACGAGTTGATTAAGTTAAGACATGATATTGCTCTTTTTTGTACACTTTCCACTAATCACTTAAGTTGATTAAGTTCAGAAGTGATATTGATCTCTTCTGTACACTTTCCACTAATCACTTCGAGCACGAGCATTTGCATAACTGTGTACAAGCAAGATTTTCCTTCTTGCACGAGCAAGGAGCCCTGCACTCCTTGCGGCTGCCACATTTCATAGTGAGGTGAAACACTTGAGTGGCAGTGCCTTGAGATGTCCACACAGGTACAAGCCTATTGTCATCTTTCAGCCAGCCAAAGGAACAGGGGTCTTCATCCGGAGATACGCTTGATGGTTCATAGGCCACATCGGTACAGGGCCCGTCGAAGATGCAGGTGAAGTACGCTTTGGGTTGGTGGAATACGCTGGACATCCTGGCTCCTCTGACTGAACATGTTCATCCGAAGAGCATTAACCTCAACAGTAGTTGAATTTGGGTCATAAGGCCGACATATAAATGACTCGATAGTAGCCAATTCATCATCATTTAAAGACTGGAAGATGAACCGGAAGACCTTTGCAAGTGTTTCTGTAACTTCTGAGTGCCTTTGCCAAGTTTTCCACCAAATATGTTTACCCTTGTTCTTCAATCCATTTGTGGTGTCACGACCTGATACGGCATGGAACATTGATAGTCCAAGGCAGCGTTCCGGACCAAGGTACTGATAGAAACGATTGACATGCAACATCTGCTGATGTTTCCCACTACCGAAGGCGATCCATAGCTCAATGCTAGGATTTATTGACTGTAAACGCTCGAACTGTCCCAAGAGAATGACAAGAACGTCCGTATCTCCTGTCCGGACAAGAACAGAGTTACGATTCTGAAGGGCATCGACGAAATGCACAACGATTCTCATATCTGCTTCCTCATGATTGGAAGGCTTCGTCATCCCATTTCCAGGCCCCACATGTACTACACGGTCATGTGAAGTCAAATACAAATCCTTGTTGTTGGGATAGTATTGGTTTTTAACCGCTTCGTAGTGTTCCTTCACCAGCGCCATCGACTCTCTGGCTTCGCGTATTACCTTTGATGCTTTTTGAGAAGTATCGATCCCATACTAGCAACAGGAGCTCTGGGGGTAGTGATCGAGGATGAGTCTGTTGACGATAATGCCAGCTTGTGACATGCCAGCGTGGGATGCCAGCAAAAAAAAAAAAATTAGACTAACACGAACTTAGATGTAGCTCGTAGCGTAAACTAACCCACTTTTTGTTATTCTTTATACTTTTTTTTCTCTCTCTCCTGTATTTGCATGTCTGTAACTCTCTTCATTGCATGTCTGTAGTTTGCATGGTGTGATAGTGTTTGAGTTAAAAATGTGTTGCATGGTTTGTAATGCGTTCTTATTTACTTTTTTTTCATCTTCCACCCCTTTCCGGTGGAGTGGGCTCCGTCCTCTACCTCCCTATGGAGTAGAGGACCGGTCTGCAACTGCTGGAGGTATGTGTTGCTTTGAGTTAAGAATGTTGTTCTTTGAGTAAGAATGTGTTGCATGGTTTGTAATGCGTTCTTATTTTACTTCTTTTCATCTTTCACCCCTTTCCGGCAGAGTGGGCTGCATCCTCTACATCCCTATGGAGTGGAGGACTGGTCTGCAACAGCTGGAAGTATTCTCTTCGACTATTTTTCAGACTTGTCGGCAGTGGCCGGCGGATGGTGACGGTGTCTTTTTCTCTCTTTTTGAATGAATTTTAACCCACGAGTGATAGGTTTTGCTACTTACTTAACCCCTTATTCTCTTCTTTTAACCCCTTACTTTCTTCTTTCTCTCGGGCTAACCTTATAGTGGATCTTAGGGTCTTTGTTAGCCTTAGCTTCTGTAGATCTGTAGAAATCCTCAGTTCAACACGCAGTCGAGGACAAAACACAATAGACAACACAATAGTCGTCAAATGTTGAGCAAGTTGGCTTTGGTTGCATCGTATGGATAAGGACCCCACCGTCGATGATTACAACATCGTAGCTTGTAGGTGGGACCTCAGTTACCTCCACTGACCCCGCTTTTCCGTCAGGGGGATCTTCTTCGACGATGCAATGGTACAGTCCAGCTTTGTCGGTTGTCGTCTTTATTGCAGGGGGAGGAGTTTCAGACTCGTATTCGAAGAAAAGAGGCAAATTCCTTTGGCGTGTGTGCAGTGAGACAAAGAGTTGGCCATACAACGATATCTGCTCCTTGAAGAGCAAGAGTTTCTTCTAGGTTGCTGTGTTGTGTTGTTTGACCTGTTTGAAGAAGTGCAGTTTTTTTTTTTAATTGGAGCCAGCAGGTTGCGCGTTCGGTTTTCCAAAACGGATGCCTTATAGTCCTCATACTGTGACTGACCAAGCGTGTCACTTACTTTAACTGCTTCAACTGACAGTGCTGATAGGCATACTCGTCCACAAAGAGACATCAGTTCCGTTTCTCCTTCTTGAAATGGATTCCCTTTGAGTAGAACTGTGTCCAGCATGTTTTGGATATTCATTAGGAAAGGCATTTGATATGATTTGCCCTCCTCATGGTGTGGAAGAAACTCTTGTTCATCAGGGTCATCAGAAGTGCCCCGGAATTCCTCTACTAGACGGGCAAGACTCGGGCCGATGATTATCCATTTTGCCAGTGATGCAGGATCTCCTGTTAGCCCGATGATACCTCCAACGCTCTTGACCAGTTTGTTATTTTGCTCATGCGCATAGTCTATTGCAATGGCGAAAAGCCTGTTCATTGTGCGGTTGAGTGTCCAACAGCCATGGGCATCAAAAGCATCCACTATCGAGGTTGGTAGGCCCTCAAGATCGGCAATGAAGACGGGAAGCCACCTAGCGTAATTGTGGTGGTCCGTGGCGAAGAAAAGTCCGACTAGAGCAGTGGTTCCCAACCTTTTACTATGGTGGCCCAGTTTTGATGGTCATAAATGCTGGTGGCCCATATATATATATATATATATATATATATATATAATATATATATATATATATATATATATATACAGTATATAAGGATATAAGGATATTTTTTGTAATACATCTGACTTATTTTGAAGCATTACAAACACTAGTTGTGGCCCACTAGAGAATCCACCATGGCCCACCGGTTGGGAATCTATGAACTAGAGCTTTAAGGGTCTCAATGAATAGCCTGAAGTTACGCTCCCTATGAGCTTGTACGAAGAGCAGGACTAACTGCTGGTATTTCTTGATGAGGATCCAGAACGCGAACGTAGGGTTGACTACAGCATTTGCGGTTGTCCATTCATCTATGGTTAGGTCCGTAACTGCTGAACTGTACATATCATGAAGAAGGATGTCTAGCACTGCTACCGTGACCTGATGCACATATCGAGTCTTCATTGGGTCAGCAGCTGTCAGAAATGATGCTGTCGTCGCAGCCGTAGCAATTCCTGACTCCGTCACGATCTCGGCCCAGCCGGTATCTCGAAGAAGGTCTCCAAGTGTATACCACAGACCCATTTCAATGTGCAGACCTCCCATCATAACAATGAATTTGTCCTCTCCTAATTCATCGGGGAACGTCCACTGAATTTTCTTGGCGATCGCGTAGAGGGGCTGATCAACAGCAAGAACGGGAATCTGACCAGGATTGAAGAATTCGGTGATTTGGCTGATGATTCTCATGCCGTGTTTCACCATGTGAGGGTCGGACGAAGACTCGTAAAAAAAAGGCAGAATGCCTTCAGTAGCTTGGAGCGAAGTAGGCACATCGACAGCACGAGACGCATGGTATGTTGACCACCTAGATTTTACTTCATCTAAGGGTCCCTCTAGGAGTACATAACGAACGTGTTCCATCCAAGCTTTTTCTTTAATAAATTCATCCTCTAATGATTGTGGATGAGATGCGTTCTTGACACGCGCAGGAGGAACATCTGACACCAATGCCCGCGCTAAAGGAGACAGGACGGTGTAACTCAGGCAGCTCTTGTGAACGGTTCTCATCCTGATAACTGCATCCTGATAACAGAAATTCCTGTTCCATGGAAAGAAGTCTTTGAAGTACGCGAGAACGGATTGTGATCCAGATTATCGAGCGCAGCGATGGTGATCATTTCGCAGCTTTTGAGGGCAAACAATTCCGTCCATTCGGGCCTGCTGCGCCACCGTTTCCGCCAACCGATTTTCTACCACCAAGACCCTGTCAAATGAAACGGACATTCCCAACTCGTTCATACGTTTTATGAGTTTCTTATAGCGGGTTTGACTGTGTAGCTATTTCCCACATACAGCGGCAATGGAGCTTCTCGCCTTCCATGACTAGACAAATGCGGCACATTATACACAATCAGCTCCGAAATCGTCTTCTCGAGTTGCAAAATGGCACGTTTGCATCTGTGGATGAGCCATGCAGAAGAACACGAACCAAATGTTTCAATGCTGCAGGGACCACTTGTTCCTGGTCCTATTCAAAGGAGTGACATAACGAAGGAGTGACATAACAAAGGAGTGACAAATCGGAGATAAAATTCAAAGGAGTGACATAACAAAGGAGTGACAAATCGGAGATAAAATTCAAAGGAGTGACACGAAAATACCAACAAAGAAGAAGAAAGAACAAATCCAGAGGGAAGAGAGGCTTGCAACTGTTAGGTTAGGTTAGGTTAGGTTAGGTTTCTAGTTTTTGAAATAAAATCTTAATTTTAACAATTCTAACAAATTTTGTTTTTTTAAATAAAATTTTAATAATTATACTCCTTTGAATTTTATCTCCGATTTGTCACTCCTTTGTTATGTCACTCCTTCGTTACGGTATTTATGTCACTCCTTTGTTATGTCACCCCTTTGAAATGTCACTCCTTCGATACAGACCCCTTGTTCCGTACTTTCCCGCAAACTTTCATTATATGTGAAACGCTCTGTTGTCGATACTGCCCTAAGACAGACCACCGCTGTCTTCACAAGAATCTTGGCATCTCCTTCCCAATCTTTTTCGATAGCTTCTGAGATAACTTTACGCATTTTCTTTGAGACGACTAAATAAATACGACGACGGGATCCTTGTTGTTCTTGGAAATTAGGAAAGCGTCCGAGAATGTCGTTCTTGCGACGAGTCTGATTGGTGTTTGGGATTGTCTCCAACCATAGATTGATAAGTATAATATAGATTGATGTTTGTATTGGTGGCGTGTGTTTTGGTGGAACGACACTTGATGGCGGGGTTCGGATCCACTGACCTTGGAGTATCTGGATTGCCCTTATAATCACTCGGGCATCAGGATAGCATCGATGCTACGGTTAGTAAGCCGTTAAAGGGATGAATAATGAATGATAGTTTACATAACACTTTAATTGGATAACTAATGGGAATAAATGAACCAGCCTAACGGTAACGGGTTTATGCGTGTAACGAGTTATATCAGGTGAGAAATCGTCCCGGGTGTGGCTTGACTCGGGATTTTATACCTTCGAGTCTGCGCATGCGCATTGGACCCACGCCTTTAGGGCTTGGCATTATTCGCGTCGTACGTACCAGATGCGGCGATACGCCCCTCCAGGAAAGGAGCGGCATTCTATAACAAGTATGTACTAGTTCACGCATGCAGAAGACACTAATCCCGCTAGCTATATCATCTTCGATTTTGCTCATCAACTCTTCCTTTGCTACTTCAGTTGACGACCAATCCTCGGACATCGGATTTATCTTTCTTTTGTAGGTACGTTCGTATGTGGTATAGCAGTCACGATGATACAGAATGTCCAAAGCAACAGCATCACCTTCCGACAGGATGTCAATCAAGCGATGATCTTTAAGTTCGAGTAACATCCTTTTCATTTTCTCGACCACGTTATGTGTAGAGCATTTGTGCAATTTCCTGGACTGGTCCTTTTGGCAGAATATACACTTCTGTTTTGTTAGGCAGGTTCGGCTAGGCGGCTTGACGTACGCCGATCAATCTTCTTTGATTTCTTAATGGAGTGTTCTGCTCATCGAAGCCTGTCGGCCGAAAAAAGCTCCCTACATGACGCGTGCCATAATGCCCCTTTCTCCTTCAGTGCATGTGAAAACATTTGTAAATAAGAAAATAAAACTTCGTTAACATGCCTGTAAAAATATTTTTACGTCACTATATTTTTTACACTATATGACCTTGAATGACCCCTAAATATCACGTTGGTGACCTTATTTGAGGTTAGATTTTTGGCGCACCTTCCGATTCGTGGTCCTTGCGTCAAAATCTATAAGATCACGTCGAAAAATTGCTTTTCACAAGCACTGTAATGGACTATGGTGCTGCCGACCCCACTGTTATGTTTGCTCCTTAATTTGAAAATTGTCTTCAAAGGAAATAGCGATTTTACAGAAAGTACGAACCACGCTTTCAGCAGCTGAATAAGCGCTGTAAACCTTCATTAATAACACCGGTATGAAACATATCTGATGTTTCAACATACATAACTATTTTTTATCAATTCAGGTGTGCTGAATCCAAAAATCACATACATTTTTTCTCATCACAGACAGTTTTCTGGCAAATACCTATCACCCATTTTGTATGGCTGGTATAGAGACATACACCCAATTATGCAATATATGTGTACAGTATATATAGAATGATTTATTCATTATATTTATATGAAGATACCAAGATACCATATATATATGATATAATAACCAAACTACTGATGGTCTCTGAAACGGGAAGACTCTGAAGAAATGCAGCACAAGAAGCGAGCAAAAAAACGACGATTTTCTCCTACTTCTTAGTCATGATTGATCTATTATGTATCAAAGATGAATTTACTTTGAAATGTACAGTATTGTCTTTGTATTTCTTATAATTTTGACCTCTCGGAAATTTAGTTGTTTAATACATACTATGAATATATCTGACTTATATTTTGTGAAAAACCCTGACGTGATACAAAATTGTATAAGATCACGTAATAGAAATAAAACATTTCGTATTTTGGTTTGAAATGCAGACTTGCGTAATTAACAGTCATCAGACCATGCTGCAAGAACCTGTCCCGAAACCTTTTCAACAGACTCTATATTCGCGTATAGGTTTAAGTTTTTCCGGGTAACATGTGGTCTAAATTTTACTTCTTAATCCTTTAACCGTTTAATGCACGCATTTGAAACGGTATTTATTCGACCCAGAAGTTGATAGAGGGTTAAAGAGCCCTTATATCGGGACTCGCGCACAATTACTTCCATACTCAGTGTTACTCACTCTCATACAATAATTATAAAGACTAAACGAAAACTGACTCTCGAAAGTAACCTGCTTTCTTCTTGTGTCCAGATTTTATCATGTTCAAATTTCTTCATATTTTTGTCTTGACCAAATAATACTTTCCTACTCAGAACTCTGTACAGCAAACTATTTGTAAGTTTTTGCTTAATATTATAAAATGCCTGTGATATTTTCACGGCTCAATACTAAATAAGCACTGTAATTATATAGTGGATGATAGCTTCTTTACAATTAAGCGCTAATACTTTCGGTTGGTTAGTTGTTGATTTGTTTAATGACCTTTGGCCACCAGAGATACTTCAAGAAATTTGTTGAAAATCTCTCATAAATTTCGGGCATTTTATAATATATATATATGATGAATAAAACCACGAAGGAAAGGAAACACAGAATGGTGCTCAAGCGCTTTCGTCTAATGACATCCTCAGGAACACTGAAGTACATTGTGGGAGGGGCACACAAATTTATAAGGAAAAACTATCGATTTTTAGCACAAGATTAAATGAATTGTTTCCAACCAGTGTTATAGATAAAAAAAATATACAAATTTATACTGGAAATCTGCCCGGGTTTTAGCACTCTGCCCTTTTTGTATAAAAATTGAAAAATAAAAGTTATTAGGGTGGCATACAAGTTTACCAAAGATTTAGCGTTCTACCTTTCATATCTAAATCTGTTCTGAAGGAATTCAAAACAACAGGATCGAGTTGAAAAAGACCTTTGCTTATGTTGAAGTTATTTGTAAGTTGGATAATGGCAGACTCAAGAATATTTCTATTAACAATGTTGCTAGAGTGAAATAAAACTGAAGCATTATTCCAATCAATACAGTGGGATAACTCTGACAAATGGACAAAACGGGCACTGGACAACTGTCCTGTTCTAACGGAATATTGATGCTGTTTTATACGTGTGTGCAAATCCTTTCCCGTCTGACCTATGTAAAAGGAATCACATTGTTTACAACCAATTTTATAGATAATGCCTGAATTATTGGTAGGGCTATTTTTTACTATGATATTTTTCACAATATTGTTATATGAAAATACTACATTAATATCCAAAAGTTTAAGTACATTAGCAATGCCTAAAAAGCCCGGGAAAAATGGAAGTACTAAAATATTTTTTGACAAAGTACGAGTGTTATTATTGACACGATAGAAAGTTCGTTTTGCCTTGTTGAGACAAGATTCCATAAACGCAGATGGATAACACAGATCACTTCCAATGCCGTTGATTTTTTCTAATTCGGCATCGATGTATTCCGGACTGGCGATCCTAAGGGCGCGGAGAAACATTGAAGAAAATATAGCCTTCTTAGTGGGGGTGTCATGTCCCGAGTAAAAGTGTACGTAGGACAAATTGTTTTTTTTTTTCCGATAGATACTAAACTTAAAACCTGGGCTTTCCCTATGTACACGCACATCCAAAAATGGGATTGAATTGTCTTGTTCCACTTCTAAAGTAAACTTAATGGAGGGGACTTGATCATTTAACTGAAGGAGGAAGTTATCCAGGTCACGATTCATGGGCCAGATACACAAAATATCGTCGACGTACCGCAACCAAGGGATGACAACCCCCAGGATTCTCGGAATGTAAGTAATTTCGAAAAACTCCATATAAATATTGGAGAGGAGGGACGACAAAGGGTTGCCCATGGCCATCCCAAAATTGGTTGTAAACAATGTGATTCCTTTTACATAGGTCAGACGGGAAAGGATTTGCACACACGTATAAAACAGCATCAATATTCCGTTAGAACAGGACAGTTGTCCACTGCCCTTTTTGTCCATTTGTCAGAGTTATCCCACTGTATTGATTGGAATAATGCTTCAGTTTTATTTCACTCTAGCAACATTGTTAATAGAAATATTCTTGAGTCTGCCATTATCCAACTTACAAATAACTTCAACATAAGCAAAGGTCTTTTTCAACTCGATCCTGTTGTTTTGAATTCCTTCAGAACAGATTTAGATAAGGAAGGTAGAACGCTAAATCTTTGGTAAACTTGTATGCTACCCTAATAACTTTTATTTTTCAATTTTTATATACAAAAAGGGCAGAGTGCTAAAACCCGGGCAGATTTCCAGTATAAATTTGTATATTTTTTTTTATCTATAACATTGGTTGGAAACAATTCATTTAATCTTGTGCTAAAAATCGATAGTTTTTCCTTATAAATTTGTGTGCCCCTCCCACAATCCTTTAATTTTGTTTCTCCGTTTATTGTATATATATATATATATAATTTTTTTTTCTGTAACCTATATATAGGCTGTAACTCTTTATGTACTTCAGTGTTCCTGAGGATGTCATTAGACGAAAGCGCTTGAGCACCATTCTGTGTTTCCTTTCCTTCGTGGTTTTATTCATCATAAATATTTTTCACGTGTTACTTTCGTGAAATAATTTATATATATATATATATATATATATATATATATATATATATATATATATATTATAAAGGATAAGCTTTTCGACATTATGAATATTTAGAAATTTTGGTGTCGATAGTGTTCCTCTACATTTTGCTGATCGGATTCAGGTGCAAATCTGCCGTTCAGATATTTCAAAAAGTCGTCGTGAGATCTGCTTTTCAAATGGCAAATAAAAGCCAAATCTTTAAATTGATCCTCCACTTTTTATCTATTTATTTCTAAATTATTCATAAATTTATATATATGTATTTATTTATGCTAATTACTCTATTGATAAGTTCATATTTATCTCTTAGTGATGGTTGTAAACAGTTTAAATTGGAGGATATTACACGCAGAATCTTCAGCATTATCATTCCTTGGTATATACTCGTATATAAAAGAGTTCAGTCTTCCTTCTCTTCATTGCAATATTGCATTTAACATAAATAAAGTAAGGAACAAAAACAAATATTTCACTCACCCATGCACGGGGTCGAAGGGTTATTAGAAATGCCTGGATGCTTACCAAAACATCTTTAAAAGGCTCTTTTATACCATTCTCTTACCTACAAAAACTATTGGAATGCTAATGTCACCTTTT
This sequence comes from Bathynomus jamesi, assembly GCA_023014485.1. NCBI lineage: Eukaryota > Metazoa > Arthropoda > Malacostraca > Isopoda > Cirolanidae > Bathynomus > Bathynomus jamesi. Next base: position 63,961 of record JAJOZX010007059.1, read on the forward strand.
TTTTTTTTTTGTACAATAGATAAATTGCATATCATCCTTTCAATTTTAACTGTTTTTGGCACGCAGAATGTGAAGGTATTCAAGATATAATATATATATATATATATATATTTTTTTTTTTTTTTTTTTTTTAGTTCAGGAAGAACCGATTCGCCTCTATTTAAAGGGCATATCTCAGCGGAAAAACAAAGAAAAAGTGAGAGGAAAGACAGAGGAAAAAGAAAGGGTGGAGGGGACAGTCGAAGTGGAAAAAGACCAAGGATGACAAGGACTGCAAGGTCGAGCCCCATCAGCCTTGGGTGCTAGGGCCGGGAGGGCGCACGTGAAACCTCCAGGAACAAGCACGTACAAATGAGCACAAAGAGCACTCAAGAGCACGAGCTTAGAACCCCCTTGCGGGGAATATATATATATATATATATATATATTATATATATATATATCGTACATTGTTCCCTGACTGGTCGTTTTAAGGATTTAAAAAAGTAGTAGCATATATTTTCCACTTTACTGGATATTCATTCTTTGAAGCCGAATTTATTTATTTTTTTAAATTTTAGGTATACGTAATAATCTCTTGAGACTCGTATACAAATTTTTAAATAAAAATTGTGTTAATGAAATTCATTCTTTTCTCTTTCTAATATATCAGTATATAGGTCCTGAACATTTGCTTGAAAGAAAAAAAACTAACCAACTAACTGCAGTGGGACAGAGAGTAGTGAAAACGAAAATGGAAAATACCCTCAAAATACGTGGCTAAAAAATCTTCAGCGTACTGCAAAAATAACTGAAAAACCTCTCTAGAGGTTTTTGTACAAAGTCCATGGCCAGTCATGCATTCCTACGAGTACAGGAACAGAGTGGAAACCAACCCTCTCTTCCATCAAATCCGCAAACGAGGCGGGATGCTGCAGAGGGCGGTCAGAAATTACAAAGTCTTCACCCGGACTCGATCTTACGACTCCACGATCAGCAGCCCAGCGTCTTAATCACCAGGCTACCCAGGGTACCCCATTTATCTACCAACTAATTTTTTGTATGGAAGAATGAACAGCTGCGTGAGCCGAGCGCCGGCTGCCATCGCCGAGAATCGAACCACCGAAGTGTAGACTGAACTGAATAGTGTCGAACCCAAAAATTGAGAGGGGAATAAGGTCGAATTGGAGGTAAATCGAATGTACTGGAGTGAAGTCGAATCATACTGAAATTAGATCAAACTACTGTTTAGTGCCCGGTTAGGCTACTTTTCTAGCTGTTCGACATACGATTGGTTACGTTAGATATATAAGTTCTGTTACGCTTAAAAACTATAAAGCTTTGAATTACATACTATCGAATAGAACTAGTCGAATTCAACGTTATTTCAGTCTGGCCTGGTTTATTTAAGTCAGAAAGAGAGAGAGAGAGAGAGAGAGAGAGAGAGAGAGAGAGTGAGGGGGGGGGGGAATATTCAGAAGTATAATTTTTAGTGAATGAACATTTACTGCTATGAAAAAGTTGCTTCGTAACTTTTCAATAAAGTCACAATTGTTGGATAATAATATACTGTAGATTTATATAATTGTACAAAAAGAAGGAAAACTCATTATTAAAAAGGGTAGACTTCAAAATTTTGGAGTACTTCCATTTATTTTGCCACAATTTGGTCTTTAACCGTTTTGGCTTTACTGGGATCTCATATCAATTAAAAAAGTAATTAATAGCATTTTACTATTGTAATTACTGTAATTATCGTTATTACCATTGTTATCAGTACCAGTACTATTTTTATTATTTCTACAGTTACTATTATTATTACTAATATCAATATTATCATGAACTACAAACGTGTACTGACAAAGCATGCTTCAGTAATATCCTATAAAAATAAACTTAGAAGAAATAATGAAATAATTGTAGTTATTACTAGACTACAGTATTAATTTCTTTTTTGGAAACAAAATCCCATGTCTTATTTTACTTGTGGACTGTTTATATACGAATTTAGACCATCTTTCGTACTGAAGAAGAGGAAAGGTTTGTCGCGATAAGGACTAATGCCAATTTAGTCGATACGACATTTGCAGTGAAAAACCCTCTTGTTTTCTTAATTGCCTTTTAACTTTATCGATCTTTCTTCTATTCTCACTCTTTACTCTCGTTTTCGCTCTCTGTCTTATACGGACGCGGGCAGACGGGTAGCCGGATAGCCTGGCCTCCATTAAGATTTCGAACAGCAAAGGGACCGAGATAAGTTACACGCTGTTATCACTATTTACTGACTTTTTATTTACGCCTAAACATTTGAACAAACGTGGAATTACGAGTGCCGAATTATCGTTCACATTTTTATCACGGAGAGAGACAATTAAATCTTTTAGAATCAAAATAAGATATTACTAACGAAAACCGCCTAACTGGGACCACCCCGTCCGATGACTGATTTGGGCATTTCAGCCTCCAGCCTGGACACATTTCGGATATTGCCAACTAGCATTAATATTATTAATTTTCTACAAAACATTATTAAATTCTTATTTACGTACAAAACAGTATTAAATCTTATTAAACATTATTATCTGCTTATTAAACAAACATTATTAAAGTCTTATTATACACTACCCTCACTAAGTGATTGTTTAGTCTCTTTTTACTAGTTTTTTCAATTGTAAATGCTTTACAATTCATATCGATGGTGAGAAAATCTTCTAAATCGTGTCGACAGTTGTATCTTATATAAAGATATAATTCTTCAGGATCAACAGTAAAGGCGAGAGAGGGCTTGTAGCACATATACACTTTAGAACGCTACTTCTCGGGGTACTTCTCGGGGCGTATCTTCCAAATATGTTTTCAGTTCCAAACCGTTCTCACCTACCACCCTACCACCCTTCCCTAGTCGTTGCGAATCCAGCATTGTTGCAAAATGTTGCAAATGCTGCAATAGACTCTGTTCCCTTTATTTAAAGGTTGCCTCCAACGTTCATGTTGCAATGTCACATGCAATGTTGTCTTGCCATTAAATTACAATGTACTCGACATTTTTGCGACCATACTACTGTAGGATCCGAACCACCAGTCGCTACACAATCTAGAAGCAGAGGACGGTCTCCTATCTAACTACAACCCAGAACCCAATGTTGCTTCGCTGATCGACGGGAAGCGATATTATGACACTGGCCACTGCGTAGTCCTAACCTACCCTAACCTAAGCCTAACCTACCTCAACTAAGCCTAATCTAACCTAGTCTAATTTAATTTAACCCAAAATAACTTACTGAGTAAATGTCCAAATAATGAAGTTAGTCCGTCGCAATAATGCAGTTTGCTGCATAATTCTTTCTTAATACACCAGCTGAGATAGGCGAGATATTTTATTCCTGAAAAGAGTTGTTTTTTCAGTGTATCTTAACTTTCATTCGAGAAAAATCTAGAATTATAGAATTATTTATAAATTATAAATGGTAACCAACTATATAGAATTTAATTTAAAGCTTGAAGGTTCCTTTTTCGAGTGGTATACAAGACATTTCATCATATTTTAATATCTCACTTTGGAGAGAGTGGAGACATACTTTGAGAAAGGCCGGTATAGGAGACAAAACAACAACAACACACACACACACACCACACACACTTAAAAGACATAGCTTAAGAAACATTTACAGTAATTATGGAGAAATGATAAAGCTCTCTCTCTCTCTCTCTCTCTCTCTCTCTCTCTCTCTCTCTCTCTCTCTCTATAGATATATATAATATTAATATATATTATTATATATATATATATATGCACTAAAATCACAAAATAACACGTGATCTTATTAATAAGCAAACAACCACAGGGAAAAGGAAACAAAGTCCGAGCGCTTTCGTGATATATTCACATTATCAAGGAGGAACAGAAATAGACAGAGATTACAAAGTAAATGAGTTAAATAGACAAGCAAAAAATTCACAATCGGCACCTCAAATTAAAGGCCTTAAGCCCTCTAAAGATTTTTTTCAATTGATAACATAATCTGTAGGCTGCTAAATTACTAAATATGTATATAGAGAAATTAGACAAAAACAAAACAAAAAAAACAATACAGAGAACAAAAATTATTATAAGGTTAAACACTAATATTTAATTAAAGCAGGCAATTAATTGGCAAGAATTTAATGAAAAACAAATAGATAACATAATCTGTAGGCTGCTAAATTACTAAAATAAAAAGACTATACAGATGAAATTAGACAAAACACCAGTACGGAAAACAAAAATTATTATAATGGTTATTAACACTAATATTTAATTAAAGCAGGAAATTAAATGGCCAGAAATTAATGAAAACAAAGGGAATGGTGCCATCGTCTTACAGAATATTACAAATTTTTCTACAACACCAGTACAAAACACTAGTACAGAAAACAAAAATTATTATAATGGTTATTAACACTATATTTAATTAAAGCAGGAAATTAAAATGGCCAGAAATTAATGAAAACAAAGGAATGGTGCCATCGTCTTACAGAATATTACAAAATTTTCCTACAAACAGTCTGGAAAAGTTGTTTTCCCAAAAGCAACCCAGTTGAAAAGTCCAATAAACCCCCCAGCAACCAAAGATTATACACGAAAGAAATATTACAATTAAAATAGACACATAAGAATGTTAACAGTTCTTACAATAATATTTATTTATTTAACCAGGGCAAACCATTAAGGGGGCAAGAATGCAGTCAAGAAAACAGTAGGCCCTTCGCCAGCTTTCTGACAATGCACGAATCTAATTTATACAACCCAGGACTAATATTAAGGACCAAATCCGCATTATTCTTGATCACACTTGATTCCAGTATATTTCTGCTAACAATAGATTTACTAAACCTTAATTTGGAAGCATTTTTCCAATCAATGGGATGATTAGTATCTCTTACGTGAATGAAAATGGCGTTAGATTCCTGGCCACTTCTTATACTGTATTGATGCTGTTTAATACGTAACTAACTCAAGGGTCTTACCTTTGGCCAATGTAAAATTTATTACATATTGTGCAAGGGATTTTATATACACAACCATGTTCACTTAACGGGGAGTTCTTAATCAATGAATTCTTAATTACATCTAAATTTTTGAACGCAATATTAACGTTAAAAGTCCTCAGCAGATTCGGCAGATCAAGGAAATTTTCTCTGAATGGTAACACTAAAACATTTTTTGTGTTATAAGGAATCTTATCCTTTACTTCGTAGAAGGTTTTCTTTGCCATTTTTAAGGACTTATCTATGCAGTCCTTTGGGTATTTTAAATCAAAAGCAATTTTGTATATTTTACTAATTTCGTCGTCAATGAACTCTGGGCTACAAACATTGGCCAAACTGGTAAGACCCTTGAGTTACGTATTAAACAGCATCAATACAGTATAAGAAGTGGCCAGGAATCTAACGCCATTTTCATTCACGTAAGAGATACTAATCATCCCATTGATTGGAAAAATGCTTCCAAATTAAGGTTTAGTAAGTCTATTGTTAGCAGAAATATACTGGAATCAAGTGTGATCAAGAATAATGCGGATTTGGTCCTTAATATTAGTCCTGGGTTGTATAAATTAGATTCGTGCATTGTCAGAAAGCTGGCGAAGGGCCTACTGTTTTCTTGACTGCATTCTTGCCCCCTTAATGGTTTGCCCTGGTTAAATAAATAAATATTATTGTAAGAACTGTTAACATTCTTATGTGTCTATTTTAATTGTAATATTTCTTTCGTGTATAATCTTTGGTTGCTGGGGGGTTTATTGGACTTTTCAACTGGGTTGCTTTTGGGAAAACAACTTTTCCAGACTGTTTGTAGGAAAATTTTGTAATATTCTGTAAGACGATGGCACCATTCCCTTTGTTTTCATTAATTTCTGGCCATTTAATTTCCTGCTTTAATTAAATATTAGTGTTAATAACCATTATAATAATTTTTGTTTTCTGTACTGGTGTTTTGTACTGGTGTTTGTAGAAAATTTTTGTAATATTCTGTAAGACGATGGCACCATTCCCTTTGTTTTCATTAATTTCTGGCCATTTAATTTCCTGCTTTAATTAAATATTAGTGTTAATAACCATTATAATAATTTTTGTTTTCTGTACTGGTGTTTTGTCTAATTTCATCTATATAGTATTTTTATATTTAGTAATTTAGCAGCCTACAGATTATGTTATCTATTTGTTATCTACGTTATCTATTTGTTTTTCATTAAATTCTTGCCAATTAATTGCCTGCTTTAATTAAATATTAGTGTTAATAACCATTATAATAATTTTGTTCTCTGTATTGTTTTTTTTTTTGTTTTGTCTAATTTCTTCTATATACATATTTAGTAATTTAGCAGCCTACAGATTATGTTATCAATTGAAAAAATCTTTAGAGGGCTTTAAGGCCTTTAATTTGAGGTGCCGATTGTGAATTTTTTGCTTGTCTATTTAACTCATTTACTTTGTAATCTCTGTCTATTTTCTGTTCCTCCTTGATAATGTGAATATATCACGAAAGCGCTCGGACTTTGTGTTTCCTTTTCCCTGTGGTTGTTTGCTTATATATATATATATATATATATATATATATATATATATATATATATTAGCGATGGATCGAGTGGTCGGTTTTTCACAACCGCGGTTGCGGTTGTGTTTGCGGTTGTCGAATTTTTTCCAACCGCGGTTGCGGTTGCGGTTATCATATACTAGGAAAAATGCGTAATTATTAACTGGATTTAGCCACTATAGTGCGATTTAGCCACACTTGGTACATAATATATACTAAATAGTATTTATTTAGTAAATACCTTATGTTGAACACAAGTTTTGCAATACACCACTACCGCTATTTGTGTGCTGCAAAACTTGTGTTCAACATAAGGTATTTACTAAATAAATACTATTTAAATGAAGTATATTCTAAACTTATATAGCTATTATGAAAGAATAGGTCAAATTAATTAAAACCATATTTTGCACTAAGTGTGTTACCAGGATGAGGGACGAGGACCCATCGCACTGTTCATCCCACCTACCACTTTCCCCAGCCTCCACCCATTGGAAAGTTATGGATTATTATTCATTTGAAAAACTGATGTCAAACTTAATGACAGGCAGTGTGAATTTCAAGAATAATATTTTTGCATGGAGCTCACAGAGTAATAACTTAGAGCGCAGTTTAAACCAATTTTACTACGGCAGCCGTATGACGTCACGTTTAAGCACGCATAAGGAGACCCATCATTTTCTTTTTAAAAAAAGAAATATTTCTAATTAACCTAAAATTAAAATTAACTAAGCTTTTACAACCGCAACCGCACTTATGGAACGGCGGTTGCGGTTACGGTTGCGGTTGTGAATTTTTGTGCGGTTGTAGTGCGGTTGCGGTTGCGGTTATTCGATCCATCACTAATATATATATATATAATTACACAAAACCGCAAGGAAAAATATATAATTAATTGCAAAACAGTGTTTAAAAAGGCTAATTAATTTCGGCTGGTCACAACCAAGCCTTCCCTTTTTAAACACTGTTTTATAATTAATTTTATATTTTATCCTTGCGAGTTGGTGTAATTTTATATTGTTGCGGTTATTGCAATTAAAGTTTATATATATATATATATATATATATATATATATATATATATATATATATATATATATATATATGTTACAGTCAATGTCTAAATTCAGGCAATTTGTAAATTGACTAAAGTTATAGGCAAGGTGTCAAATTGATGATACACACAAAACCTAACCTAACCTAACCTTCCTGGTAGTGCTACATATACATGCCCACTGGTATTTCCCAATATGTTGCCTAAAAATTCGTTAGATTAGGTTAGATTATGTTAAGTTTTGTGTGTATCATCAATTTGACACATTGCCTAAAATTTCAGTCAATTTACAAATTGCCTGATTTAGACATTGACTGTAACATATATATATATATGTGTGTGTGTGTGTGTAAAGAGGTGAATAGGTAATACACCGTGTCAATGAAACGAAAATTATCAACAAGGAAAAGCAAGATATTTTCCTTATAACCGGTTTATCGGGTTGAAGGTTGGAGCGAAAAATCTTCCTTTCTTCTCATAACTTTCCACACACACACACACACACACACATATATATATATATATATATATATATATATAATATTATATATATATATATTATTCACTAATGCATTCATAGTTTAATTAAGTGGAAGTATGAAGAGTCAATCATCTTTTCACATAGAGCACCATTCCGACCATATACCCATTTCAGGGTACGTGCTGGGGAACGCCCCAAAATAAAACTTAAAGTAGGCAACAAATAGGGCGTGAACTTAATGATGACTGATGAGGCCTTCGTACGTGGTTCATCACCACCGAAAACAACAATGCTCTGTGTTGGTCTAGTCAAAAGAACATCCATATCAATATTCAGTTTATTGCAATTTTTGTTAGTTTGTATTGTATACAACCCCAGTTATTATCAGTCCTGGTGCATGATTCTTCAGGAGCAAGATGCACCGCAGCACAAATTTACTTGTATCAAGCACAGTCAAGTAGTATAGCCGCAAAAGGGGAGAGTGCAAGAATGTTGCAGGTTATTATGTAATGTTGCAAAGGGGGTGGGGGTTGTTGCAAAGGGGGGTGGGGGGAACTTGGAGGCGGCGTTATCCCCCAAGAGAAAGGAGGAGGAGAGAAAGGAGGAGAGGTGTTCACCTGGCAGGAGCCAAGTGCACATTAAGACTTCAGCCGAGTTGGCGTTGTTTTATAGGCTCCTAATCAGCCAGTTGGCGTAAATGGCTTGAGTTGCCAGATACCGCGATACCATTGTATACATTATTATAGACTCTTGTATACATTATTATTATTATATACGCCTAATCAGCCAGTTGGCTGTAAATGAGTTGCCAGATAGCGCCATGTATTCCGAAGACAGAGTTGCCAGATACCATTGTATACACTATTATAGACTCCTAATCAGCCAGTTGGCTTAGAAGGCTTAAATATTGCCAGATACCGCAATACCGTTGTATACATTATTATATTTCGAATACCGGTAGTAGAAGGCATAACAATAAACAACATTGCATCATTCTTTTTATTATAAATATATAGAAAATAAATATACATTTGAGGAATATGCGTATAACAGAAATATATACACAATTATGGATATATATATAAAATAAAATATACATTTCAAATAAATATACACTTCAATAGAAATATGTACATAACAGTACAGGAGAAATATACACACACACACAATTATGGTGATATATAAAATAAAATATACATTTCAAATAAATATACACTTCAATAGAAATATGTACATAACAGTACAGGAGAAATATACACACACACACAATTATGGTGATATATAAAATAAAATATACATTTCAAATAAATATACACTTCAATAGAAATATGTACATAACAGTACAGGAGAAATATCACGCAAAATATATATATATATATATATATATATATATATATATATATATATATATATATATATATATATAATATATATATATAAACACAAATCAATAGAAATATGCGTATAATCAGTACAGGGAAATGTCAAGCAAAATATATATACAATTCACTTTTTTTTCAAAATACTAAACTCGGTCTTAATCGAATTTACAATTACATCATTATTGCTCTGCATTACGCAGTATATGCGGCTTAATAATATTTCACCGCTTAAAGTATAGGGAAACCTGTATTCGATATGAAGGGCTTTCATATCGTTCAGTACTATTTTTGTTCCCACTTTACAACCGGTTGGTAAGTCATCTTTAAACACGTCTAGAATACAATCAAAAGCACGCACAAAGAGTTCATCGTTAGCTACATTATTAAACACAAGTTTATAAGAACGCTTTTCCAATCGAGGGTTTATTTCTACCGACTCGAGCTTTTCAATCGTGAACTCACTCAACATAGCGGCAATTGAAATAATCTTCTAAATCGTTACGAAACTGCGCGTTATATAAAGAAATAGTTCTTCAGGGTGAACGGTGTAGGTGAGCTCAGCCTTGTACCGATCAATTGCTTTGTACCAAAGTTCATGGTATTTCAAAGAGTCTAAACTTTTTAAATAAACATCCAGCACTAGACCATTCTCACCAGCCCTACACTCGGTAAACCCATCGAGCAGAGCAGTGTATGCGTATTCAAGTACTGTATCAAAATAAAACATATCCGTAACACGCGCGTCTAATATAGGTTTCAGTTTACGGAATCCGACGATTTCAAACATTCTGTCGAGGATGAAACGGTTTCGCGTAGGAATAAGAGCGTTATTATCAGAAGCATTCTTCCACATCAGCCTATATCAATGCATGGCCGATCGTTATTTATACACAACGTACATACAACGGCGTATGAGGGTGCGTCACTAATCTGCTCTCTTCTTGTACCTACGTTAGCAGGTATTTTATAACGATCTTCACTCCACTTCTAAACTATCACAAAGATTCTATTCATCTCCTCGATACTTAAATAAACCCGTTTGTTTGTCGGTCTACATTCCGTTTCCAGTGCATAGCTAATGGTACCGGAATTACGCCTGAACACGCGCAACGATTTCGTCACGGACACATCGTACGAGGCGTTGAGAATGCTGCTCAAGGGAAGTTCCATCGTATTCGAAGAGCGCACGTCCACTCGGCTCAAGCTCTGAGATAACTATGAGCCGTGTGAGGCACGCAGGTAGGCAGGAATGGTTCGACGGGCGGCTGACTCGATGATACGTGAATGGGCTTGTTCCGCGAGTCGAATTGTTGTACCGGTACAAGAATATCACTACCAGCCTACGCACCAGACATTTTGGATAAGAACTAGGAACATTTTACTAAACATCTCCACACTCAGGCGCACTATTTGAGAGGAACATATGTTCATATTTTTCCTTTCTGCCCATCAAACGATACTCGTCTCTAAACTCTGTTAAAAATTCAAGCAGGGCACTAGCCACAACCTCACTACGAACCTCATCATGATATACGTTAATATAGTGATAAAAATACTTAAGATTGTCCATGATCACGAGATTCAGATTTTCAGTCGTAGGGTATGAGTAATCGACATGGTGTAGCATGACGTAATACCGCTTGTCACACCACCCATCAGCAAGACTCATTATCCATACCTGCTGCTTCTCTTCTGCACGCGTTGTTTCTTTTACTTCACGGTGTATGTGAGACTTTATAAAGTTTAGCTCTGCAGTATACTTCAGCACATCGTCTGTGCAACGAAAGCCTTCAACGGTCTCACCAGAACATCCGTAGAGTATTTGTACATCTTGGAACTTCGCACAATCCAATGTGTTTTTAAAAGAGGCATAGGAGGGATGAATAGGAAGTTTTTCGGTATCCACCACATCCTGGCACTTTACTGAATACCATTTCGTAAACGTTGTACAAGCAATATTAAAGGTAGCCATTTGAATACACGTCTGATCTGAATACACGTCTGATCTCTCGGGCTTACTGCGGTCGACTGACCACGCAGGGATTCCCAGATAGTAGCATGACTCACGGTCTTACAGTGGGCGGAGCTTAGAACTTTCACCTACACACACACACACACACACACACACAAAGGAGAAAGTGAAACGCTATTTGAAACATGATTTATTTAATAAACGAGATATTCAAGTTATATATATTTACAAATACGATTTAATAAACGAGATATTCAAGTTATATATATATATATTTACAAATAGATACGATTATATACAAGACGTGTGAGTTAGAAGCATCATTGGTATCCAAAGGGTACGGTATCATAGGTACCAGGTAACTGGTAACGTTTCCTATAGGTGTTACGGCACACCATCGTACCCCTAAGTTCCTTCACGCCCCCCAGCTTCTGCGCCCGAAAATTGTGGGTGCCTACAATAGTTTGGTGAGGTTGTTCATCCAAACATACTAGATCCTTCAACGACTCAAAGTTAACAACCTCCCGATTCGCATGGTTGAGCGTAATACCCTTTGCCTTCACGATATATTTCATTTCCTCCCCACCCTGACCCGTACCCCATAAGTCTTAGGTCCTGTTGAGGCAAAGAGTCGGCGTATGCGTTGTCCCCATACTCATCCTTGATCTCATCAGTGAGCTCGCCGAGGAACTCCCCAATAGTGGGCATGTATTCACCCTCCCTCTCTGTGAATATCACGCTATCTGTATCGGCATACAATACTCTCCGCCCAAGAGAATGCAATAGACCCCAAAGTTTTATACGGGCGTAGGCTGTTGTGAAGCTGGCCACAGGTATGTTTGTAACCCTTGAGGTATCTGTGGCAAATTCAGTGTTGTTGTACTTTATTACGTAAGTATTACCTACATTTACGATCTCCATGACCTCTTTATCGGACGCATTAGCATAATCCCAGACATCGCTATAACTTTGTGCCAAATGAATGCTCCCTCTGCCGGTATTCTGCGCAAATTTTCCCCATAGACTGTTTAGACACAACTTTGCACTAAAGCGCTTGCCAGGATTCTTTACAATTTGGACACGATCAAGTTGTATACCTTCGCGGTCGCGGTAACGTTGAATATAGGCAGACTTTTCATCTTCGGTATCAACTCCTCGCGGATACCCTGATGCCTCAACCTTATCCTTCAAAAAGGGTTTATATATGGTGTGAAAAGGTTGGGTAGCTTCTGAAACCTCCACACCTCATGTATCTTCAGTATTCTATAACCATGGCGCAAGGCTAGGGCCAACTCAGGACTTGTATATACGCCTCTGATCTTACGCTGGTGGGGTATATGGTTACATTCGCCGTTATCCTCTTCCGCGCACTTCACGCACAGGGGAAACATGAGCTTGTCGTCGATAACGACAGGTAAGATCGGCATCCATAAATTACGTGGGGGGAGTACGTCTACGAAAGAGATCCCAAAGTAACGATCATTCAAATTTTTTGAAAATTCATTGATGGATGGTAGGCTAGGCCCCACAGTTTCTCAGGAGCGCCCACGGGGTACGGATTGCTCTTCATCACGTATGGGTATAAAGAACAGAAATCGTAGTAATGGAGCTTCACGCCCTCCGTAGGTGGGAAGTATAGTCTGAAAGGATTTGTACGTCCTCCAAACAAGCTATCACCACATTTGAGAGGATCCAGCACCATTGAACGCTTGATCGCTTTTATTTCCTCACGGTACACCTCGTCTGTCTCCATCCGTGCATCATATTCATGCTCCCACAAGACTTTGTGAGTGAACTGTGATCCTATAAGTTGATCGCGGGTGCGGGTCGATGCAAGACAGTCGGCAGGAGACCTACCGTTGATATCTCTGGTGACTCCGCACTCAGGACGGGGGCATCCATGCCACCAGCAACCGTTAAAGGAGTACACAGTCTTCACACCAGTGACATGGTTTTCACTTAACCCATCAACCCAAAAAACACGTCCATTAATCTTAATGGGTACTTCACCCGTGTTGCGGGCGTGCTTTATGTATACACCTGTCTGCTGCTGTAGGTGTATGAGCCAGTAAATAGCCTTGTGCCCGTAACTGCGGGGATTGTTTCGGTGAATAATGGCTAAGGTGTCTTTCGGCATGAAGTTATTCTTGAACACCGTAAAACATAATGATGCGATAGTGGTTGCGACTTGCAGTGGATCGCATTTGAAACGGGCTATGTACATCCTTCTAAAGGCCTGGAAACATACTCTAAGCACGCGCACATCATTCACGCAATAACGCTCACATTCATCAGCTATATTATAAGGGTTACTTTCATTAAAACTGTCGTAGTATCGATCAAAGTCTTCACGTTCATCCATGCAGTCAAAATAATGTTTGGGGGGTGGTGGGCCTACGTAGTTTAAAGTCTCGCTGGTGAGGAAAGTGTATGGGAAGTATCCTTTGGAAACTTCAGCGCTACTCCCATCACCTTGGGTAGCTTTGCTAATTTACAAGGTGTGAATAATAAAGTATCTTTAAATTGTACATTGCCTCTTATCTGCATCTGTATTAATTTGTTGCCTCTTTTCAATGGATCACCTGTAAATATCTCAGAGGATTCGTGTTCAAGCAACTCCTTATAAAGGAACTGCGTGTCAAACTTTGCCCCGTTATGGGCGAGAATATACACAGTCATTTTTTGAACTTGTCGCTAACTTGACAATATAGGACACAAATAGTTTTCACAGGACTTTCGCTGACATTCGTTTTAAAAACGTTTGTCCGTTTACCACATTTGGGGCACTCGTCACATTCGATATCCATACACTCATCACAGATAGTCTGGCTCACAAGTAAATGTGGAATTACCTCTTTGGTTTCAGCGTTCGTATATGTTTCTATATCGTAGATACAGTTATACAGGGGTTATTTTTAGGCTTAGCATCTTTCATATAACATACATGCTTTACTCCATCCGCCTTATATTCCTCCTGGCATGTAGGAAGTGAATTACGTCACCACTTGTGCTTAAATTTTCCCCAATTATCCATTGTGTGAGCCATAACACATTCACAGATTCTCATTTTCCTGCACGTGCCAATTGATTTATGGAAATCAAAACAGCTATTATTGAAAAATGTGCGTCTACACACATCACAGTCTCTCTTCTCAGCTTCAACTACACGGCTTTCACATTTGGTGCTTTACACTGCTCACATACCATGTGACATTCTTTACAATGTCTCACTATATCTCCGCAAACTCGAGGCACCCCTTACACAAATCATGATGTCTCCCATATTTTCGACTTTTGTCATAACTCGCGTAAAGCCACCTTATATTACGGATGGGGAGATACGTTGTCCCTGACAATCCTAAAATAATGGGGCCTTGTACGATCTCTCACACAGCTTTTAAAAACATACACAGTCCTACGACGATCATCCAACCCAAACACAACTATGCGGACATTCATTTCCTGTTCTACCCTTCTCAGCTCTTCAGGACCCATATTACAGTCAAATTCAAGTTCACAGTCTTCAGCTAGTTTACGGGCATGCTCCACGACTGTAGGCAACCAAATTTTTTGAGTTCGTGTATTTTTGTACAGTAAACATACGTGCTAAGAGTACTGCTATAAAGCCGCAACCACGATCGCGTTTATATGCCGTCTATAAATAGCTTGAGAATTGAAGGTAAGAGTATACGGTATGGCACTATGACCCGCACACGGTATACATGGTTAATATTTACCGTGAAGTTGTCCATATTGAAGGCTTACTACTTTGGGCGGCTTGCATTATACGCCCTAATATATTTACATCTTCAGCCGCCAAACGTCCTAAATGGCACTATCACCCAATAATCGTCTACATCACCGTCATCGGACCCGAATCCAAAGGACATACTCGTCCTGACTTCACGCTCGTCACGATTCTGAAGAGCAAACTCTATAATACGCTCTACAACCCGGCGTAGTCCGCGCTCAATACCATTGCTATACATGACTCTAGGGTCGACCCTGACTCTATAACGATTTCTAGTCAAGGCTGGGGTGGGGGGCTGCGGATCGCACCAATTCCAGCGTTATACCATCCTCACAGAACGGGGGCGGATGAATTAACTGGATATATTAGCGGAAGGTGCTGCTGATGGGGGCCCTGTTGCGTAGAGGTTGATGGTTGGGGCTCTATTATTGTAAACTTAACAGAACGGGGGCGCGGATGAATAAGGGGATATATATTAGGTGCTGCTGGGGGTGTTGTTTGCGTAAGAGGTGAGGGTTGGGGATCTATTAACGCTGCAACAGACGCGTATTTCGGTCGCTTTATACCTGACGTGGTATCTCATACCTCCGCTTGGACGTGTTACCGGTATCGCTGGTGAGGGTTCAGGGGAGGAGATCACAACTACACTGTCGTCGAGGTCATCCGTAATGATGGGCTGCTCTACCTCATCGTCATTCACGGTTCTGGGAGAAGAAATATAAGGATCAGCACTCAAATTTGTAATATTTTGTAAATGACTCACTTAGGAGTGTGACGTGTTAGAAATGACTCTGTAGAAAAAATTCAGATTCACGAGCCCATCCACATGTATATATGCTGGACCTACAGGATGTCGTAAAACTGTGTTTATCTTAAAATCATTAAAGAAAAGGGGGAGATGTTCTCGAAATTTGTGCATAAAGTTATATGGTGCTATTCGACGTATCAATCGGTGTTCAACGAGTACCAAGATGATATTTTGTTCCACAAAGGCGTATATGACGTTAATTCGTTAAAGGAATGAACATACAATCATTGTAATTGCGATCTCATGTTGGAGATGGATAAAACGTTTGCCGAGACATTTACAGTATTCTCCCACCATCTTAACATAAGCGTGTTCTTCAATCAATCAGAATCTATTTTTCAAAAATAGATACATGCGCGATGTGTCGTTAAATACGCAATATCTAGTCTTATTCGCGCAACGTAGAGATGTATCACAAATTGGGTATTAGCCATTCAAATGTTCCCGAATCAGCGTAAGGAGTTTTTGGAAGTTTATAAGAAGCTACAAGCACGCGTTACGGATATTTGCTTTGCGACCTTCATCCGCGAAACACGTTTAGAGTGCTTGCGAACGAATATATTTCCAAACGAGCCTGAAACGTGTATATCCAGAATGACAAAGAGACTAAAGAAATACCGTGAATTAATAAAAATCTATCATCGACTGCCTCGGCAATGCAGCAGATGTTTATTAAAATATCGATGCGACTTTTTAAAATGCATCTGTGAAATCTGTCTTAACGTTATAAATTGCAATGTATCAATGAAAACCATCAGAAGGCTCGCCTACGCCGCTACAGAACATAATACGTGCACTCGCTCGTAAAAGTCAAACTGTAGCGAAGAAAAGCGAATTATTGTACAAACAGGAGGGTCATTTCTCCCCATCTTATTTTCAGTTTTGGGTCCTTTACTGACTAGATTAATATAATGAAGAAAGTGGTAGTGATTCCCCACGAGGTGTACGCATCACTGCAAAGGAATCCAGACACGTATCTAGATCCCCGTAAAAGCAGACTTAAAAGAATGGAAAGCGAATTGTTAGCCCTATTAAACAGTGAAAAAACACTGATGAGAAAAGAATCTTATACCAAGAAGCTCTGCAGAAATTTCTTCACGAGTACGAAAATTATAAGAGCCCTACAGAGATTCCTGTGGTTATTAGGCACAGCACGGGGGACGATGGCGACATAGGATCTGTACCCGGCGACACAGCTGACCAACCAAAAAGATTAGCCACACAACATATCGAACATGTATTAAAAAATACCCTCCCACTTACATTGAGGAGTAAAGGCTTAAGTCTTTATAATCTATTGAATGAGGATCCCGCCATACAATGGACCGATACAGGGGAGATCATTGTGGAAGGATCAAAGGTACAGGGATCGAATATCGTAGACATTGTCCATGATCTGGTGAGAAAGTGGGATAGGCCATCACCATCAGGATGGAAGCATATTAAAGCAAGACTACAACAAATAAATGTCCCTAAAACGTTGATAGGAAATCTGAACAGGTTAAAAGACTTGGAACATGCAACGCCTGTGACACAATTGAAGGCGCCGTCACCCCCGGCGGTAACACCTTTGAAGAGGAGCAAGAAGAGGTTAAACCAACCCTACCCACGTGCCTCTAAAATACGCAAATGGCTAACGTATTAACTAAACGCTATTATGACATTTCTACCCCATCCTCTTACGGCGGCGTAGATAGACTGTACAGAAGTGTTTACGGAGTAGGAAAAAAAGATGTTGAAAGATTTTTGAGGGAGCAGGACGCTTATACGCTTCATAAGCCTGTGAGAAAAAGGTTTAAAACAGCCAAGACAACGGCTTCCTCGATTGATTCTATTTGGCAAGCAGATTTAACAGACATGCAAAGATATTCTGTGTATAACGATGGTTACCGCTACATTCTATTCATAATAGACGTGTTCTCTAGATATCTGTGGCTAGTTCCTCTGAAAAATAAATCACCTGAAACAGTTGCTAAAGCCACCAAAACGCTAATGTTAAAAGAAAACAGGGTTCCTGGCTATTTTTGTACGGATATGGGGAAGGAGTTTATAGGCCGTGCTTTTCAGAATATGTTGACAGAGTTTAATATCAGCTATTACACAACCAATTCTATACATAAGGCTTCTTTAGCTGAAAGAGTTCAGCGCACCATAAAGGAACGCATGCACCGTTATTTTACACATAAAAACACATACAGATTTCTAGACATTCTGGAATCATTGGCATCATCCTACAACCGCTCACACCATCGCACGATTGGGGCAACACCTAACGAAGTTTTAGAAAGAGGTACGCTCCCGAGAAGAGATGGATCACCACCACCACCACCACCACCACACTCTGTGCGCTTCAAAATCAATGATTATGTAAGGCTGTCGCGTTCGGGGAATAAATTCGCAAAGGGTTTTGAGCAAGGATGGACACGCGAGATTTTTAAAGTTAGGGCTGTGAGACCTAAAGGTGTGATAATGATGTATTACATTGAAGATTTGAATGGGGAAGAAATCTCAGGAGGCTTTTACCGCGAGGAATTGCAGAAAGTTGCGTTTAATTTAGAAAAAAATGTGTTTAAAATTGAGAAAATTTTAGGAAGCAAAGGTTCAGGAAGGAGAAAAATGTACCTGGTGAAATGGCTAGGGTACCCAGAAAGCTTCAACACCTATATAAAAGCTGATGCAATAATGAAGCTTAAATAGTATGCAACATGGCTCCTAACCATTTCTACGTCACACTCCCGTCCTCCTCGTCCCTGTCTGTACACCCTAACAACACGCTAGCCAACTTTGTAACAGAACTCCATGGGCACATTGAATTGGGTCGTGATTCGTATGAGGTGGGGATATGCGAAATTCAGCTGGACACCGTCTTTTTAAATATTGAACATAAAGAAACCGTTTTTACGATTCTTAGAGACATTGACGAGTGTGAAAAAGCTGGGGTAGCTATGGATGAAACTATGCGCATCGCTCGGACTAAGATTACACGGTATTACAGTACAGAAGTAAGACTAGGGCCGGGTCAATATGGTTCGGCCGAGGATGTTGTGAGAGGCTTAAACGTGAGTTTAAGAAACTCAAACCTTACGAATGATTTAGTATATGAAATCGTAAACAACCCTGCACATACACTAATCCTAAAATCAAAGACTAACAGACGTCTTAAAGAACATAGAAAGTTCAAAATTCTAACCAACGGCCGATATAGCGCAGCCTTCCAAAGAGACACATTTCACGAGACACAGTATAACTTGTCCAGATTAATGTATCAATTGAAGATGGAGAAATTGGCTGAAAGGTCCCCAGACATGTGCTATATTTACAGTAATATAGTGGAGCACCAGTTTGTTGGGGATACCCAGGCACGCCTGCTGCGCATTGCTCACATCCCCAACCATAGAGGAAGGAGTTTGAGTATTACATATGACAGGCCCCATTATGTGAATGTCGCAACTAATTTAATAACCAATATCACAATATATATAAGAACGATTGAGGGCGAAAACTTCCCATTCGGTAACGGGAGCTTAACAGTGAAGCTACACTTTCGACGCACTGAGTTATAATGGATAGAAAGCCTTTCACCGTCTATCGAGGGATGCGATACCAGCGCGGTAGTGGACTTGGATCCATTTTTTCATCCATACTACGTACGGCTGTTCCTTTGCTGAAGAGGGGTGCCAGATACCTTGGAAGGAAAGCGCTACAATCAGGCCTTAACACTGCAGAAGACATATTGGCCGGGGCTAAACCTAAAGAAGCTCTAAAAAAACATTTAAAGCGTACACGGAACGAAATCATCAAAGATGCAAAGAGAAAAATGCGTGGTGGCGGGAAGAAGAAGAGGGCTCCCCGGAAGAAGAAGGGGTCACGTGGTATTAAACGTAAAAGGCTATCAAAAAAGAAATGCTGTAAGCGAATGAAACCTATGGTTGACCACTTTTTTGACTGATATAAGCTAAGGATATTGATCTCATGAATCATAGTTTGTTTACCACTTGTCGAGAGAGGAGTCACTATTTCGCCATGGCACGCTTCATCCACCCATGTAGTTCACAATGCTGTAAATCGGAGCTGTCCTTTTTTGAGCTCCCGCCAACCCAAGTTTCTATTGAGCACAGTGACTTTATTACAATTAACCCTTTAAACACAATTAGTTCACCGAGTGCACCTATAGAATTCGTGATACCCAGCTCAGGTCCTTACTTTTTTGATCCAAGCTGTGTGCACATGTACGCTAAGCTACGTATAGCCCATTCTGATGGAACGGCCTGCGATGACAAATATGCTGTATACCCTGAAACAAACTTTCTGCACGCCATATTCAACCAGTGTGACGTATATTTAAATCAGACCAACATATCGGCAGGCACGGGGTACTATCATCTACGAGCCTATTTGGAAAATGTCCTCAACTTTTCCAAAGAAGCGAAGGCTACCTTTTTAAGTGCGGAGGGATATTATCAAACTAAAGATGAAAATAGTATAAAGGACAAATTTAAAAATTCTAAAAAGAAAATATACGAGTGTTTTGGACGGTTGCACACAGATTTCACTTTCCAGGAGAAGTTGCTTGTGAACGGGGTGGATATGAAAATAAAGCTCACCCGCACGAGTCCTGAGATCTGCTTAAATCTGGATGCGAATCAAGAAGAGGGTGCAAAGTCCGTTGTGGTTCACATTATGGACACATACCTCCGCGTACGGCGAGTGAAATTAAGTTCACCAAAACAACTAGAAATTGAGAAAAATTTACTAAACGCTACAGTGAAATATCCTATTAACAGAGTGCAGATCAAACTATATACGGTTCCTGCAGGGTTGGCATCGAAGCAGATAGAAAACATTGCCCTGGGAAATCTTCCTAAAAGGATATTAATCGGCATGCAGGACCACGCTTCGGTGAATGGAAAATATAAAAAGAGTGCCTTTAAATTCGAGAATTTCGGACTTAAAAATATAACTCTATACGTTAATGGCACTGCTTTGGGTGGAACAATGGGTACGGACTATTCATCAGACGCTGTGTTACCTCTTTGTGCCAGAGCCTATAGTAATCTGACCCATATTGCAGGTGATTGTGATGAGCTTGGTAATGGGGTAACGCAGGAAGAATTCATTGATCAATTTAACCTTTATCCGTTTGACATTACACCTGACTTATCTGCTAGCGTAAATACCCATTTAACACCACAGCAGAGCGGTAACATCTCAGTGCGGCTGGAATTCGCCAAGCCTATAGACGCTCCTATTAGTGTACTAGTATATCTCGAATCGCAAGCCCTAATAGAAGTAGATAGATTTAGAAGCGTTATCACTGACTTTTAAAATGGATGCTAATACACTTCAGAAAGTAATGGAGCGAGTCACACGTTCCAAATTTATCGGCGTGTTTGCGAAGAATGAAACATTGAGTTTGCCAAGTACGCGAGAATGCGGTAGTCTTATTGTGAACACAGACATCATCGGTAATGAAGGGATTCACTGGATCGCTGTCTATTTTAAAAATAGACAGCGCCTGTACTATTTTGATTCACTCGGTACTCAACCCTGGAGTGACCCTATTATTGTAAAATTTCTCGCTCAGTTACATATTCCCGAAGTTGTATGGAACCCATTTCGTATGCAGGGATATTTTACTAATGTTTGCGGAATGTACTGTGTCTCATTTCTCATGCATATGTCAA
This sequence comes from Bathynomus jamesi, assembly GCA_023014485.1. Lineage (NCBI taxonomy): Eukaryota > Metazoa > Arthropoda > Malacostraca > Isopoda > Cirolanidae > Bathynomus > Bathynomus jamesi. The sequence continues at coordinate 85,649 of JAJOZX010007059.1, forward strand.
ATGATAAAGAATTTATAAATTTTTTAAATTTATTTGACCCGTGTCACACTCACCGAAACGATGAAATGGTATGCAGACAGATAAAAAACCGTTTTCCAATTGTACGTACTCGTTGTATATTATAATGTTTTTGTTCGTATATTTGTAACGGTATATTCGTTTATTGTACTGATTTCTTTCATTTAATAAATTTATGAAAATATATTGTGTCTTCTTATCCCAAAAAGATCGAAAAACACTTACATTATTTCGGTGTGACATTGTTGACTGATCAGTATACCCTCCCTATTCCGAGATTCTTCAAAAGATTGTATAACTCGTGTCAAATCCTCATCGGACCTTAAAGGAATAATGCTTTTAAAACATATACAGAGTATACAGACAGACAGATCCCCATTATGTGAAGATATCTTTGGTTCGAGGAGTGAACGCCATAAAAATTTCGATTTTAGCATAATGGGGAAATAACACTGATTGACATTTTTGGCGAGTATCTATTTGACGAGATACTACAACTCTCCATATATATATAAAATTCTAATTATAGACACTTACATTTCTATGGTAGTCCCTTGCGTCGGGTTGTAAGGAGCGTCACTGCAAATATCTTCTACGGTTTGCGTTGAAAATAATTCGCCACAATCAATCGCATTGAAAAGACTAATTGTGGTTAATGCTGCAGTATCACGTTCTTCATACAAGTCTGGGGAGACGTACAGGTCCATGGTGGAGGATGTGTGACACTGCTGACTGATCAGTATATCATCCATATTCCGAGGTTCTTCAAAAGATTGTATAACACGTGTCAAATCCTCATCGGACCTTAAAGGAATAATGCTTTTAAAACATATACAGAGTATACAGACAGATCCCCATTATGTGAAGATATCTTTGGTTCGATTACCAATTTCGATTTTAGCATGATGGGGAAATAACATTGATTGACATTTTTGACTAGTATCTATTTGACGAAATACTACAACTCTCCATATATATATAAAATCGAATTATGGACACTTACATTTCTATGGTAGTCCCTTGCGTCGGATTGTAAGGAGCGTCACTGCAAATATCTTCTACGGTTTGCGTCGAAAATAATTCGCCACAATCAATCGCATTGAAAAGACTAATTGCGGTTAATGCTGCAGTATCACTTTCTTCATACAAATCTGGGGAGACGTACAGGTCCATGGTTGAGGAATGATTATTCACTGATGCGAAAATAGCTACTGTTACTCCCAACTGAAAATATCCCCTTTTATATGCACATTCGCCAAGCTCCGCCCAAAAGACCAGATGTTCGTCGTGATTGGCTGCCGATGTAGCTGGGTGGAGCTATGACGTGTACCATTCCGCTATAACGGGTACGGACGAGTAATTGCATCTTTATATTTTCACTAATAGAATTAATGCTCTTATTCTCCTTTGAAAATTATTTGGTGATTCGTATAGAACTTTTGATATTGATTCCAAATATGGTTTCAGAAGTTTTCTATCACCCATAGTTTTCGAGAAAATAATATTTCCATTTACTCAATTTCCCGCATCATTAGTCACTAATGTAATCGAGAGGGTATAAAGAAATATATCATAATTATATTTTAAAAATAACATTCGGTTTCAACGTTAAACTGTAGGTCTAAGGTGGTCATTACACATAATAAAATAAAGTGGTTGGCAGATAAATGGGCACCCTACGTGTCCTAGTGGTTAAGACGCGGGGCTGTTGATGGTTCGGAGTTAAACTGTAGGTCTAAGGTGGTCATTCCACATAATAAAAGAAAGTGGTTGGCAGATAAATGGGTACCCTATGTCCTAGTGGTTAAGACGCTGGGCTGTTGATGGTTCCACGTTAAACTGTAGGTCTAAGGTGGTCATTACACATAATAAAAGAAAGTGGTTGGCAGATAAATGGGTGCCCTACGTGTCCTAGTGGTTAAGACGCTGGGGCTGTTGATGGTTCCACGTTAAACTGTAGGTCTAAGGTGGTCATTACACATAATAAAAGAAAGTGGTTGGCAGATAAATGGGTACCCTACGTGTCCTAGTGGTTAAGACGCTGGGCTGTTGATGGTTCCACGTTAAACTGTAGGTCTAAGGTGGAGTGGAAAGCTTGACCTTCGTCAGAATGAACAATTCGGGCGGAAGCTAACCAAAGGTTATCCAAAGGGTATATATATATATATATATATATATATATGGGATGAAATTCACAATAAAACACGTGAAATGAATGAATGCTGAAAACAAGGAGTGAGGTGAGGTTTTGTTTGATTTGACTCGTAGAAAGGTAAAATATGGTCGACCGAGTTGGGCAGATTCTCGGAAATCCTTTCCTCTATCGGATTATGTTTTGGGTATTTCCAACTTTCTTCGTTTCTTTAAATTTCGTTTTTCAATTTTCTTCGCAGGGATGAAGCTCATGTGTTTCGAATTGCATCGTTCTATAATTCTGTTTTCTATGGTTGGTTGGATAACTACGTTATTTGTTCCGTCTTTGAATCTTCCAATTGAATATCTATATAAACATATGTTATTTTATATGTTTGATTCTTCCAACTGATTAACTGTATAAATATATATATTGTGGTTTACGTATAGTTTAAAATAATATACGCTTGGTATGATTTTCATAATATATATATATATATATATATATATATATATATATATATATATATATATATATTATATATTCTATAATTCTGTTTTCTATGGTTGGTTGAATTATGGATAACTACGTTATTTGTTTCGATAAGTTCAACTTCAAGGAAGCTCAAGTTAATGTTATATTTTGCATATAATCCACTATATACATCTATTGTAAAACACTATATACATCTATATTTCAATTAAGTGTGTAATTATTTAATTCATCTACCATATTGTGGTACACAATGCTTATTAGAATACATGGTGCGATCTGGCAACTCAGCACCCCAATACAAGGCGTAATCTGGCAACTCAGCCAGAATAGAGGCTTATAAAGATCGAGAAGCTGGTGAAGACTCATTCCCAGCTCGGCTCCAGCCGAGCAAGGACCTCTGGTCCTTCTTTTTTTGGCCCTTTGGTAAACCCCTTAGTGGCCTCTTAGGTTAGGAAAACGAAAATAATATGCCTTAAAAGCAACTACTCTCTCTCTCTCTCTCCTACAGGCGTCTCTCTCTCCCTCCTTCAGCTCTCTCTCTCTCTCTCTCTCTCTCCTACAGGCGTCTCTCTCTCCCCTTCAGCTCTCTCTCTCCTGCATGTGTAACTACTGCATGTGTACCTCCTGCATGTGTGCGTATGTGTGTGTACCTCCTGCATGTGTACCTCTCCCCCTTTGGCTGATTAGACGTATATAATAATAATGTATACAATAATACTGCTAAAAAGAGGTATCTGACAACCATTTACAGCCAACTGGCTGATTAGGAGTCTATAATAATGTATACAATGGTATCGCGGTATCTGGCAACTCAAGCCATTTACGCCAACTGGCTGATTAGGAGCCTATAAAACAACGCCAACTCGGCTGAAGTCTTAATGTGCACTTGGCTCCTGCCAGGTGAACACCTCTCCTCCTTTCTCTCCTCCTCCTTTCTCTTGGGGGATAACGCCGCCTCCAAGTTTCCCCCCCCCCCACCCCTTTGCAACAACCCCACCCCCTTTGCAACATTACATAATAACCTGCAACATTCTTGCACTCTCCCCTTTGCGGCTATACTACTCAGTCATACTCGTACTACCTCAGGCTTGCTCTACACAAACTGGATTAAAAACCACGAGTATCCGCAATCGCAAACTGTTCGTTTAAGGGCTGTTAAAAAATTACGTAATGCTCAAGGTGGAGGTATGTCCAAACGTTACGGAATGTTACAGGTGGGTGGGTGGCTGTATCAGTGGCGTTACGTAATGCTATTAACAATGACTATTTTATGAACCCTCTGTGCCTGTTGTTGTAGTGTTCCATTCATTGTGATAGGCATGATCTGCCTGACCGGAATCCATGTTGGTTATCATTTAATTTTTTCTGAGTTTCCAAAACGTCATAGCTTTTCTGTCTAACTATTCTTTCAAATATGTTAGTGAGATGAGATGTAAGTGACACTGGCCTATAGTTCTTGGCCTCGGATCCATCTCCTCCTTTATATATTGGGACTATGTTCGCACTCTTCAGGATGTCTGGTATTTCCCCCGTGTCTAGTGATCATCTCCATATCCAATATAAGGGCTCAGCGATTGCATTCTTGCAGTTTTTGATCAGTGTGGCATTGTCCGGTCCTGCCGCTGAGTGTGCTTTTAGTTTCCCTATAGCTTGTTATGTGTAATATCATCTGTTGTAAAATCGAAGTCCGTTATACTTTCCCCTTTTAGTTCTTCTTCAAAGAACGCGTTTCTATCGCATATCAGTTTGTCAATTTTTGGGATACTGAAAAATAATTCGTACCAGACATGGGGCTAAGGCCTGGCCTCGGGCATATTTTGCAGGCCTCGGACCTCAAAAGTGCACTTGGCCTCGGCCTCGACCTCGAGGCCAGCTAAAAAGTGGAAAGGCCTGGGGTGGACATTCTTCAGGTGGGCGTGCTCGGGTGGATATTCTTCAGGTGAGGACCATGACCTGACAGGTGACCGTATGTGGCGCATACTTTGGTAAATATTATTCAGATAAGTGACTAGTCACTCAGGCAGCAGTCAGCAGTAGACCAATTGATTTAATGTAGCAAAACTAGTGTGGGAAAGCAATCTATCAGTTGGTCATCAGTTGAACTGAGCTCATATAATGTGTCTGTGTCATTTATGTGTACAAACTATTGTACTGTATCTATTTATATAACAAAAAATAGGCCAAACTAGGAAAGAATACCACCTGGTATAATTAGCTACTAGCGTCAATAATTTTGTTTTTCGCCCGTCGTAAATTGTAACATATAAACTTCTAAATAATATGATTTGAAATGAATATATAATATCGGATGCAATAATTTGGTAATATTGGCATTATAACTGAGATATAAATTGTTATATTGTTTGCGAATAAATTTCCGGTCTTTTTTATTTACTTTAATAATATAAAGTATTATACATATAACTTTAAAAATGTCTGATAATGGATAATATCGGGTGCAAATATACTATCGAATCAAATTACATATATAACATGTTGAAATATCAGGTGCAAATATATTCTTAATATTATCGTTATTATATTATTACGTATATAATTATATAGTAATGGCATGATATAAACTTCATACCTATTGGCCTACCATACATCAGAAATATCTTTCACATACAGGACAAGATACAATTACATTAATGATCTTTGGTAGACTTTAAGACCACAATTTCTTATTGTCAAGATACATAAAAATACAAAACTTAAAAAAAATGAGGCATCTCCAAATGTAACTCTGTTTGCAATGCTCGCGAGAGTCGCTAGTAATTGTAGCCATTCAGAACTTAAACGATCAACACTCAATGAGTCAGTACAATCTTGAAATATTTTGCTAGATCATCTTCACATCATAACTTTCCATATTATCATAAATACTTGAAATACTGCGGTATATTAAAATGAGAAATAAGAACTGCATGAAATGGGAAATAAAAAGTTATTGGGCTAATGTAGGGTGCCCAGGAAATCTTGTTCTGGCAACTGTGTCTGACTGTGTGACCCGGCAAGTGTAAAAACACAGCGTGTCGGTGTTGTGGTGTGGCCGCGTGTGATAGATGAACGTGCTTAATGCTTAATAATTCCCTTTTATTAGGCAAGTGAAGTGAGCTATGTCTTTGTTTATTAGTTTTGAGTAGAAACTTGCTTTTCCTTATGGATTTCAAAAAAAGAAGAGATATAGGCTAGTGTGAGGCTACGGTAGGTTACCTTTGGAAGAGCTTTAGGCCTAGGCTAGGCTAGATTGTTGAGCCTTCCCAAAGCATGGAGGAGCTTATTCGTAAAAGATTTCGAAGTGAGTATCTGCACCCAGAGGTGCAAATACCGCATTCGTTATTTGCATCCGAATATCACACCTCTGGGTGCAAATACCTCCAGCCTAACAATCTTAAGGCCTCATGAGGTCTCCCCTATAAAGGCCTCGGCCTCGGCCTCGTGGATTTCTGAAGGGAGGAGGAAGAAAGGAGGAAGGGAGGAGGCAGAGAGGAAGACCGAGGATAGGGTGGAGAGATCGCATCAGGATGGATATGAGCGAGAAGAACCTGACGGAGGAGATGGCGCAGGATAGGGCGGAGTGGAGGAGAAATATCCGCAACAGCGACCCCATATAAATGGGACTAATAATGCTGCAGAAGATTATTTAAACTAAAAATAGACTCTTCTTCAAAACGCATTCTGCATTATTTTTTCATCCATCCACATTTATTATATTGCATTACAACATAGGGTAACTCAAAGAAATATATAAAACATCGAATCAATGAAAGAAAGACACCCCCAGCCTTCTTCAGTTAGCTTTATAAAGCTAACTAACGAAAATATCACGACCTAACCTAACCAATCGTTAGGTCAACTATACGCCTTTGACGATTGATCCAAAACATCTTTTGGAAGTCATTCATAAAAAAAATAACTGCGAACCCTCTCAAATAGAGGAATCAACCCCAGTTAAATACATCATCATTAAACACTAGACTCCCCGGAGATTTTATACATAAATCAAACTGTACAATGGAGCTACAGGAAGTACACTCTCTTTCAAAGGAGAAGATGAATGCAGTTCCCATAAATATCAGACAGGTTTCATCATTAAATGTATTTGGAAATCACTAAAGAAGTATTTCATTATCTCCTACTGATATAAAGTCTCGCTAATGTCATATTACAATACTAATTAAATGCTTATTTTATAATTAATCATCTAAAATATGGCTCCCACAAAATCATACCCCATCTCAACTCTCTTTAATTTTCCTATACTTTCACTAATGTCATTAAACACTCGTAATTCCATCATTTATTCTAATTTTTTCATTAGGATAATTTATTTTCGACTAAATATATAATTAATCATTTTATTTAAAACTGTGTAAAATAATCAAACACTACAGAAGATTGACAAAAATAAGTGGCCACCACGATGATTGTCCTTGAGAACAAACGGCAAAGCTCGTTAATGGAATGCCAGAACATGTGTCAGCTTTACATAATGCAAAGTGGAGAGCAACACGATTCTAAATATATTCGTTTCAATAAATCAGTTATTATTTATTGATTTTTATCATCAAATCAAAAACTATGGAAAAGAAAAACCCGAAAGTGTCTATTTAATTTTGGCAACTCTCTGTATGCTAGGTACTTTTGTAAGCTTTTTTATTATTATTATTATTAGTAGTAGTAGTAGTAGTAGCAGTAGTAGTAGTAGTAGTAGTTGCTATTTCGCTTCTCTTATGCAATAAATAAAGTTAATCCCATTAATTTAGCCCAAAAAACTTCTATGCTTCCAGCGTCATATTTAGATTCAAATAGTGTGAATATATTAATGTCATTTTAGATACGTAACTTGTATAGAAAAGTACTGAAAAATATCGTAAAACTTTATGTAATTTGTATTCGTTTTCTGAATAAATTCATTGAAGTTTTTTGAAGAATTTTCATTTTGAGTAATTTTGGATCTGACTGGACGAGGAAGGAGAAAACCTCTCACTCCTCCTCTCTCCCACTTTCATTTGAGGACCTAAGATTAATTACTTCATTTGGAATGAACAGTCCCATTTAGGGAGAAGACTTTTCCTTGACCTGCATCATATTTTTCCTCTATATAATTTGATATTATATAATAATAATAGCGGACTAACCTGTTTCTATTAAAGCGACCAAACCGGACATTTAAATAAAAAGTCATTGTATCTACTATAACCGGTTATTATATGACCTAATTTAACTTTTAAGTTGTTCTGACCCGCATACTATATTTTCGCTTATCTTAAACAAAGGGATCTGACCCTATGGCTCTGAATATTCAGTAAATAATATAATCAGTGAGTAGTGGGGGGTGGGCAGAAACTGGTACAACGCTGAAGTCAACTAATGTGGCTCATTGCACTAACTCCGGGAAAATTATTACCAGCACAATCGGGAGCCGAACTCCCGACCTCAGTATTGGGAAACGGGCCTCAGTGAATATCCATCTAGGATCTTGCACTTATGCTATAAATCTTCTATCGAATTTTAATCTTTCGTACAAGCTGTGTCATAAGGATAAAAATCATATTCAAATTGCTAATAAAATTTATCTTAAAGATTTTGTTAACATATCCTGTGTTTGTGTGTGTGTGTCTGACTGTGACTGATTTAAGTGTTTACGACCCTTCGCTCAAGCGTCGTGACCCCATGAAGAATGAAAAATGATTTTGTAGATGATGTTTGTCGATGTGTGTGTGTGTGTGTGTGTGTGTGTGTGCATTCATCTTCTCCTTTGAAAGAGAGTGTACTTCCTGTAGCTCCATTGTACAGTTTGATTTATGTATAAAATCTCCGGGGAGTCTAGTGTTTAATAGGGATTGTTTCCCGGGATCCCGAGATCCCGGGATCCCGGGATCCCGGTTGATTTTATGTGCGGGATATATCCGGGATTTTTTCGTTCATCCCGGGATATCCCGGTGCTAATTACTTACATAATAATTAGTATATATAGTCGTGAATCATGAGAATTTTCAGTGTTGACTATAATATATTATTTTTTCTTTTAGGTAGGGGAGGGCTGCAAAATTAACAAGAGACGAGAGGGTGAGCTTGGTTTTAATGTATGGAATACCAGGTACAACAAATCGATGAATCGGTACGGAATTTAAATTCTGTATCGATTCATCGATTCGTAGTACCTGGTATTCCATGCATTAAAACCAAGCTCACCCTCTCGTCTATTGTTAATTTTGCAGCCACCCCCTACCTAAAAGAAAAAATAATATATTATAATCAAAACTAAATATTCCTATGATGCACGACTTTTGCGCCACCCTCTATATATATATATATATATATATATATATATATATATATATATATATATATATATACAGTTAGGATAAAAACGAAGACGTAGAGCAAAAAAGTCATTATATTTGGCTGCAGCCGACGTTTCGGGCAACTCTACCCATTTTCAAGGCCTAATAAATAAAAGCTAAAATTAATACCTGACAAAAATATATGAATGTTGAGAACTAAAACTAATTTAAAGTACAAAATTAAAACTGTTCAAGAATAAAAATTAAAATTACAAAGCAGAAAACAGGCATAAGCCAAAATCAAATCAAAAGTAAAAATTATATAAATGACAAAAATATGCAAGTGATAAAAATAAAACTTAAAACTAAAAATATTCAAACGTAAAATAGTTAAAAAACTTTACTAATAAAAAGTTAAACGAAAAGCCACAAGAGTAAACCAAACATAGCATGCTCACTTGACAGCCACAAAAAAGTGAGGCGAAAAGGAGACAGGGTCACAAGGGAAAATTTTTTTTTTAGTTTGTAGGTATTCTAATTAATATAAAGGGGGTAACAGCTAGAATCAATTTTTAAACTGGAGTTCAAAAATTTAATACACAAAGATTCGTAAATACGGAGGGAGGACGGGCATTTTAATGATTTAAGAATTTTAAAATTGTTAACAGAAATGTCAACCTTACACTTGATAGAATGATTTCTAATAGCAGACTGTTCCTTTTTCGATAAAACTTTCCCTGTCCTATGGCTAATACCTATATGGGAGCAAAATCTCGCCTGCAAGGAACGAACTGTGCTGCCAACGTAGCTTCCCTGGGAACACCCAGGGCAGGTAAACAAATAAACAACAGAACAGCTCATCGCAGGGGGGATTTTGTCCTTACATCGGAAAAAACATCCAAGGGTATTATTATTTACAAAAGCAACCTTAAAATCAGTGTGAAAATAAAATTTCCTCACAACACTCAACAATTGCTTTTTCACAAAGTGTTAAAATGATAGAGATCAGGTAAAACAAGATATTTACAATTCTTAGGAACATCATACGTTAGGATAAGGTTGGGGGAATATACATTATTAAAAAATTTACCAATAATACCTCCTACAAAATGGTTTTCCACGGGATCTTGTAGGAGGTATTATTGGTAAATTTCTTAATATTGTACATTTCCCCCCAACCTTATCCCAACGTATGATGTCCCTAAGAATTGTAAATATCTTGTTTTACCTGATCTCTACCATTTTAACACTTTTGTGAAAAAGCAATTGTTGAGTGTTGTGAGGAAATTTTATTTTCACACTGATTTTAAGGTTGCTTTTGTAAATAATAATACCCTTGGATGTTTTTTCCGATGTAAGGACAAAATCCCCCCTGCGATGAGCTGTTCTGTTGTTTATTTGTTTACCTGCCCTGAGTGTTCCCAGGGAATCTACGATGGCAGCACAGTTCGTTCCTTGCAGGCGAGATTTTGCTCCCATATGGGTATTAGCCATAGGACAGGGAAAGTTTTACCGAAAAAGGAACAGTCTGCTATTAGAAATCATTCTATCAAGTGTAAGGTTGACATTTCTGTTAACAATTTTAAAATTCTTAAATCATTAAAATGCCCGTCCTCCCTCCGTATTTACGAATCTTTGTGTATTAAATTTTTGAACTCCAGTTTAAAAATTGATTCTAGCTGTTACCCCCTTTATATTAATTAGAATACCTACAAACTAAAAAAAAAGTTTTCCCTTGTGACCCTGTCTCCTTTTCGTCTCACTTTTTTGTGGCTGTCAAGTGAGCATGCTATGTTTGGTTTACTCTTGTGGCTTTTCGTTTAACTTTTTATTAGTAAAGTTTTTTAACTATTTTACGTTTGAATATTTTTAGTTTTAAGTTTTATTTTTATCACTTGCATATTTTTGTCATTTATATAATTTTTACTTTTGATTTGATTTTGGCTTATGCCTGTTTTCTGCTTTGTAATTTTAATTTTTATTCTTGAACAGTTTTAATTTTGTACTTTAAATTAGTTTTAGTTCCAACATTCATATATTTTTGTCAGGTATTAATTTTAGCTTTTATTTATTAGGCCTTGAAAATGGGTAGAGTTGCCCGAAACGTCGGCTGCAGCCAAATATAATGACTTTTTTGCTCTACGTCTTCGTTTTTATCCTAAATGTAAAGTTACGTCTCCTTAGGAGGGATCCTATTTCATATATATATATATAATATATATATATATATATATATATATATTATATGATACACACAGACCGTGCATGGAACAAAGAACTCGTCTGGGAAAATTAAATCCACTATAGTCCGAATAAATAATGGTAAATGACAAACACTATAGTTTTTTCTTTTTCATGATGTTAGCCCGACGTGGGCAACGGGTCACTCGCAAAGAGGCCCCAAAATATATCCTATTCTATCTGCTTTGCATATAGCTGGTGAGGGAAGCTATATTTTTGGGGCCTCTTTGCGAGTGACCCGTTGCCCACGTCGGGCCAACATCATGAAAAAGAAAAAAAAGTAGTGTTTGTCATTTACCATTACTTATTCGGACTATAGTGAATTTAATTTTCCCAGAAGAGTTCCTTGTTCATATATATATATATATATATATATATATATATATATATATATATATATATATATATATATATATATATACACGGTGAACCAAAAGTAGGTGGACAGTAGGTTGAATACGGTTTGTGTTATATTATATTATAACTATGGTGTTCATTATAATTATGGTGTTTGTGTTATATTATATTATAACTATGGTGTTCATATAAATTATGGTGTTTGTGTTATATTATATTAAATATTATAACTAAATTTATTTAAATTTTATTTTGTATTATAGTATACAAAAAAATTAAATATGTATTCTCAAAATAAACGTTATCATTTACTGTCCACCTACTTTTGGTTCACCCTATATATATATATATATATATATATATATATATAAATGAAAATAAAAACGTTTACTGGCAGAGCATAGTCCATATGACAAATATTAATAATACGAACTGACAATAGAATACAATGACAATTCACATACTAAGGATAGAAATATATGCAATTAATGAGAAATAATACAGTAATGTCGAAGTTAAGTGGAGCTACAGACAGACGTTTTCATATCATGAATCCCATAGCTTAGAAGACGTACGCCAGGACTCATGAATAGCTTGGATAATCGGGGTGGTAAATTTTTTAATTCTTTCTTTACATTAGACTGTATTGAGCACGTCTTGTTACCTCCGAGAAGCTTGGGACATTGCGAGTAACAAACATTTGCAAAGCTGAGCATCTTGGGGGTAATTTATGTAGAAGTCTAAAAGATCTGTTGTACAGCAAGTTTAGGGTTCTGCCAGAACCTTTTTTATAATTCACCCAGAGTTGCTGTCCGTATATATTACTGCAGAAAGTACGAAAGAGAGTGTTTTAAGCTTCACTTGTATGGAACCGGAAGTTCCTTATAGTCATATTCGCTTTAGCACAAAGGTTTCGAGATTTTCTTCTTATAATCCGAGTCATCACTCAAGGAGGTGGTGATAGTTTGACCCAAGTACTTAAATTCTTGTACTTCCTCAATTACTTCATCTCTCATTTTAAACCTAATATCAGCTGGCTGATTAGAGCTTTTGGGATGGAATTCCATAACTTTAGTTTTTGTGACATTAAAAAGAATATCATGTTTCTGCGAATATAATTCGCAGACTTTTAGCATCCGATCCAGACCTTTAACAGAGGGACTTATTGACACCATATCATCGTTATAAAGTATGTTATTTATCTTTGTGTTATCTATGCAACATCCAACTGCTGCCTCATTAAGTGAAGCAAGTTATCCATCAATGCACATATGGTTACCACTTTATTGCGTAAATGTTGGCACTATAATTATAATGATGATAATAATGGCTAAATGATTGTTAATGATTGGGCTGGAGGTCACCAGATTTTTGCAGACCAAATTATGTTATCAATTAGGTTGATTGATAGAACAAGTTTTCTTCCTTCATTAAACAAAATAATGATTTATGAATGATGCAAAATGTAAGATGGTTGTTTACAGTCGAAATAATGTGTACATTTGAATAATGACTTCAATATAATAATGACTTGATATTAATAACGCGCGAGGTAATGATTAGTCTTTATATAAAGTTAGGTGAATGACACCAGGCCTAAATGGGGCCTGCACAAAAGGTGTTCACATGGTGGTAGCTCTCGTGTCACTAATTCTCGGAGAGTCGAGGTTCGATGAGAAGGCCTTGTAACGAAGTTGGTGTGAAGCAAGGCAGAAAGGATGATTGAAGCAGTCCCGCGCTGTGACGTCATCTTAGTCATGTTTGTGTTGATGGAACATCGTTAAAGTATTTGAAAACGTATCTGCCACTACACACACATTAAAAGCAGAGGAGATAGCAAGGAGCCTTGCCTCACCCCGCAAGAGGAACCAAAACATTCGGATAGTACATTGACCCACCTAACAGTAAAAGATTGGTGGGAATACCAAAATTTCAATAAATTTAATATGTACATCGGAACTTTCCTGTCTTCTAGTTTTTTAAATAAAATAGTATGGTTCACTCTATCATATGCTTACGAGTATATCTAGGAAACAGCTATAAATAGGTGAATTACTGTCATTGTATTCAAATATAATTTCCTTCAATACATAGATACACATTAGGAGATGTCCATAAACAGGCCCGTAGCCAAGGAGGGGGGGGGGAGTCGGGGGTCGAACGACCCTCCATCTTGACAGGAAAGGTCCACTTCTGTAACCATAGTTATAACTTATAATGCGATATTATAATATATATAACATAATTTAGTAAATAAACACTTGCATTTTTTTAAGCATTTTTTTTAAACTTCACAAACTACTCCAAACTTAACTACTCTAAATCCCCTCCGCAGTGACTAGGTCGTTGCACCAAATGGTCTTCCTTTCTACAATTTCGACCTCCCCCTTGGAAAGTCCTGGCTATGGGACTGCATAAGTAATCATTTAATCGGTGCAACAGGAGTTTCTCTAATAGTTTCGAGAAGCAGGAGGCGACAGCAATAGGCCTGTAATTAATGCTGGATAGAATGTCCCCATACTTATTTTTGATCAGGGGCAAGATATATACACCTTATGAACTCTGCAGGGATATACAGTAGCTATGAGGAAGCATGGCTGATAAGAGCAATGATATACGCAGACATACCACGTCATTGGCATATTTTAAGTGCTCATTCGATAGGTCATCTACTCCTGACGCAGAACCAGTGTTTAACTCTTTAATTAACCTCTTTACTTAAGGGAACTGATATCACAGTATTTTCCCTTGTCCTCCCACAGGCGTTTCGCTGCAGCTATCTTAAGATTATCCCTACTCACACTATTAAGAATGTTTGAGTTGTGGTTTTCCCACAGCCGTATACATGATATATATATATATATATATATATATTATTTTTTTTTTTTTTTTTTTTTTTATTTCAGGAAGAACCGATTCGCCTCTATTTAAAGGGCATATCTCAGCGGAAAAACAAAGAAAAAGTGAGAGGAAAGACAGAGGAAAAAGAAAGGGTGGAGGGGACAGTCGAAGTGGAAAAAGACCAAGGATGACAAGGACTGCAGGGTCGAGCCCCATCATCCTTGGGTGCTAGGGCCGGGAGGGCGCACGTGAAACCTCCAGGAACAAGCACGTACAAACGAGCACAAAGAGCACTCAAGAGCACGAGCTTAGAACCCCCTTGCGGGGATATATATATATATATATATATTATATATATATATATATAAGTCTTGTAAAGTAAAACAAAAGTTATATGTTTAATGCACAATCAATTTCTAAAAAGAGAGCTGTGTGTTTAGTCATGTGTCAGAGGGGATCTACAACTTTACGTGGGATCCAACAATCTAAGAGTCACTACATCATCAAACCTGGGTCACTGGATTCAACGTTGCTGATCTAACGGGAAGCGGTACTGCGACGTGGTAATGATGCAGTTCATCTTAATGGAAAATATTTGTTATTTTTATTTCGTATTTGTAAGAGACAAAAACTATACGAAAAATGCAGTACATAATATAAACCTAAGATATTTGTCGGTATTCTTGCGCGCATCCGTCAACCTTCCGTCAGGGGACAGTTGTATCGTACATCCATAAATTTTTAACTGCTGTAAAATTTCATCTTGTCTATCAGCTGTCATTTAATATTCAAAGAGTAACAATAATGAGTGAGGAGGCCAGGCACACCGCTCAGGACAACTAATGCGGCCCATTGCACTAAATGCTGGATTATTATTAACCAACATCATCGCGATTCGAACCCACGACCTCAGCATCTTCACTTCGCTTCATGGTATTACCCACTGAACTATATATAGGTTCTGGTTATTCAAGGAGTAACTCCGAACCGGACCGAACTGCGGATTAAAAATATATCCGAACCGTTATTAAGACGATTGTGTGTGAAGTACAAAGATTTGTTATTATCTGACGAGACGTGAACATGTTAGAAAGCAACACGATTTACTTTTTACCATGAACTCAAGAACTGTGCTTCTGTGCTAACACCCTGCTCAGACAAACTCTCTCGCCTTTGTCTTTCATCTGGTACTCTTCATTCCTGTTGGAAGTTCGCTTTCATTAAGCCTGTCCCAAAGAAGGGTGATCGATTTCAACCCCCCAATTATTGTCCAATTGCTTTGATCTCTTGCTCTTTTGCAGTTTTAAATTTATCCTTAATTGGAAGATTCATAAACACCTCTTCTCACAATCTTCTTTCAGGTCGTCAATATGGGTTCCGCAAGAGACGCTCCACTGGCGATATTCTTGTATATCTCTGACTTTGGTCATCCTGCTTTCGGGATTTCGGTGAAACCTTTGCTATTGCACAAATCTCTAAATCCCAAACTGCCCTCCTTCGGTTTCTATCCAGTGATGTTCATTAAGGTTCTGTCCTATCACCCACCCTTTTCCTTTAATTTATGAATGATTTCTTAAATCGCACTTCCTGTCCTATCCACTCTTATGCCGATGATCCTACTCTTCACTTCTCCACCCACTTCACAAAACGTCCCTCACAACAGTCACGCCATGATTCGCGTAGGATAACTGTGGTGCACCTGACCTCTGATCTATACTATCTCTGAATGGGGCAGAGAAAAGCATGTGGCTTTCAATGCCTCAAAAACTCAGTTCCTTCATCTGTCTACTCGTCACTATCTTCCATATGACTATCCCATTACCTTCAACAATACATAACTAACTCAATCCTTCCTCTTCTCTTAACATTCTTGGTATTTCCTTTTCTCGTGATCTTTCTTGGAAAGATCACATATACTATCTTTCTAAAACAGCTTCTCAAAGGTTAGGTGTGCTCAGAGCTGGGCAATATTTAAATACATTTGTATTTAAATACATATTTAAATACATTTGTGTATTTAGAACTGTATTTATAAATACATTGTTTTTCATGTATTTAAATATAGTATTTAAATACTTTAATGAGTATTTAAATACAATGTATTTAAATACTCAAAATATAAAAATGTAAATACTTTTACTGGTTTAATACACGTTCTGTACTAGCACAGTACGACGCGTCGACAGTGTGGTACAGCATGGTTCATGTTTCAACGTGTCATTCAATCAGTTGTGTGCCACTCTTAGTCGAAAGCGGTTGATTTCTTTATCATGTGCGTGTCATGGCTTCAACAAGCAAATCCAGTGAATCAAACAGTGATATATCTGCAGATAACAATTTAGTGCACCCTCTGTTTGATGGAAAATACTTTAAAATTAAATCTAAAGACGGTAATAAGGTAAAGTGCACCTGCTTGCTGTGTAAACACGAAGTCTCTGCTGCAAGCAATGCTACAACGAATCTGTACACTCATCTGAAGGTAAGTGTTTTCTTAGACATCAAAAAATATCTTGAAATTGACCGAATAATCGTACAAAATGGCTCTGCCTTAAGTGGGCCTGTGTAACTAACTCGTTGCAATCAATCCAATTTGCGATGGAAAATTCATTGATGAAAAAGCTTTTAAAATCGTCTGATCTGTTCCTCCACTATAACACAACATTACCATCTTCGGCACCAGTAGAGCAAATATTCTCATTCGCGGGAATCACTTTGACTCCCAAAAGAAACTCTCTTTCAGACAAAACTTTTGAAAGATTGGTTTTGATCCGCAGCAACTGTGAAATAAAAGAGAATTCATAAGGTGCCTTATGTTTATGTTTACGTCTTATGTTTACGTTTATGTCTCATCTACTCATTAATTGTTACTCATTTTGCAATGATATAATGAGTATAATATGTCACTGGTGAACATCGTAAGTTCTAAGTTCTTTTGTTTTTGTTTTGTTCTAAAAAGGGAAATATATAATCAGAAATTAGATTGTACTATTTCTTTATCCTTTATCAAGCATTTTATATTGTTGTTACTCATGAATTAGTGAATGCATATGTTAAAATTTGTATGTATTTAAAATGTATTTACAAATGTATTTAAATACAATTGATGTATTTTGTATTTAGTATCTAAATACATTCGTAAAATGTATTTAGTATTTAGTATTTAAATACATTTCTCCCATGTATTTAGTATTTAGTATTTAAATACATTCAATGTATTTATTGCCCAGCTCTGGGTGTGCTGTACCGGCTCCGCATTTTCTTCACCCCTACTCAGTTGCTGTCTCTGTACAGGGGTCTTGTCCGTCCCTGTATGGAATATGCTTCCCTTGTGTTGGGTGGCTCAACCCACACAACTCTACTTGACCGAATGGAATTAAAGGCTTTTCGTCTCATTAATTCCCCGCCTCTTACTGATTGTCTTCAGTCTCTCTCTCTTCGCCGTAATGTTGCCTCATTCTCTCTTTACTATCGCTATTATAACGGACACCGCTCTTCTGAACTCTCTAACCTAAACGATACTGTATTCCTTCCGGGACGACATCTTCGTCTCGGTTGGAATTATTTAAATTTCACATTTGACGACGGGAGTTCATTCATTGAAATTCAAGAAATTGACGGAAAGTTTCCTTTTCAAATTCCATTTGACGTAGCTGACCAAGAACAAGTAATCATAACAGTACGAGGACTTCATTCATTCGTTAACTGCCTCTCCTGGACCGAAGGTTTGTTTCTCACTTTCGTTCTTAATCTAAGAGTTTTAAAGCATAAAGTGTATAAAGTATGAAAGGCTTAACCAAAGTTAGGAAGTAATTCCTCTTCATACTTTCATTTATTATATATATTATATATATATATATATATAATATATTAGTGGTGGACCGGATGTCAGTTTTTCAACATCTGCGGATGCGGATTTTTAATTTCAATATCCGCGGATGCGAATATTTAGTTAATCTATCAATATAATATAGAATTATGAATATATGACATAATTTTTCAAATTTCGTAATATTACTATTATGGCAGGCAATGCATAAGAATGAAAATTAATATTAATGTTTTCATTATGATAAAAATAACTTTCTATGTTACCAGCTATTTATATTTTGAGGTTTATATGTTTGTTTGTTCATTAATAATTAATACTTTACATGAAATGTGCATGACTGGGCCTTATAAGCTACTTTAT
Organism: Bathynomus jamesi; assembly: GCA_023014485.1. Lineage (NCBI taxonomy): Eukaryota > Metazoa > Arthropoda > Malacostraca > Isopoda > Cirolanidae > Bathynomus > Bathynomus jamesi. The sequence goes on from JAJOZX010007059.1 coordinate 104,217, forward strand.
AAGCTAATTTAATTGTAAATTGCATAATTTATTAGAGATAATATCCGCATAACATCCGCAGTCAGAAGTGCGGATGCGGATGTTAAAAATGATGCGGATATCCGGCCCACCACTAATATATATATATATATATATGTCGGCGGGAAATGTTGTTTGTTAACTTCCTTCGGTAAAGATAGCCAGTGTCGGAATAAAAATGTTATTCTTCGTTACACCATCTCCGACTGTTTAAAGTATTCTCAGTTTGTCGCTTCCTTGCACCGACAATGAAGTTTATACTGCTGACGTCCACGCAGGGCCGGATTTTCCAATAGGCAACATAGGCCATTGGCCTAGGGCCCACCAGTAACTGGGGGCCCACTGGGAACCTCCTACAATCCCTTGACACAAACAGTATCATTGACAAATTTGCCATAGAAAAAAGCAGGAAAAAGTCATTTTGAACTTCACATAGTTGTGCTTGCAAAATTTATTATGCTTCAGTTTCATTGTATTTTTCCATTATTCCTATGTGTAAGATGTACATGATATGGAACTTGATTTACTTTGATGTACTTGATATGGAACTAATTTGATTAAAAATTATTAATGTGTAATGTATTACATTATGTTGTAATTCTTATTGCAAAATTTATTATGCTTCAATTTGACTGTATTTTTTTCCATTATTCCTTTGTGTAAGAATAAGTTGTACATGATATAAAACTAATTTGAATAAAATTATTGATGTGTTACATTATGTTGTAATTCTTTTTTTTTTTACATTACAATATTACGATATATATATATATACTGTATAATATTTTTTTGGGGGGGGCACTGATAAGGTTTGGCCTAGGGCCCACAAGCAAGTAAATCCGGCCCTGCGTCCACGGTACAGTCGGAGACGGTATAACGAAGAATAAAATTTTTATTCCGATACTGGCTACCTATACCGAAGGAAGTTAACAAACATAATTTCCCGCCAACACTGGCGACCTTGTCAGGATTTGGAAACCTTTGTTCAGACAGAAACCCCGCTACAAGGAAGTCAACGCATCCGAAACGAAGGTCGGATTTTAGCCGTAGTCACTCACTCACTTGTTTAGAAGAGAGGATTTTTACGAATTTAATTTCTCTTGGAAACGTCACATGCGACGCATAGCATTCACGTAAATCCCCGACAACGAAGAGTGGAGAAATCATCGAAATTGGAGAAGATTTTGAAAAGTCTTTAATCGTCAACGAAAAACGTTTTTCAAAAAAGGAATAAGAAATTACAGAAGTCAAACGTATTCGATTCTGTAAACGTATCTCATTCGGAAACGGCTTCACATTGACGGATCGGGAGAGTCGAACCATTCGACTCTGTCCTACGGAATTTGAAAAGACTGAAAGAAAACGAAAACCAGTGGTGGGCGCGGTACCAAAATTTGGGGGTGCGTTACGCGGTACTGCGGTACCTCAGCATGCCCAGTGCGTTACGCGGTACTGAGGTACTTTTTCAGGTCCCCCTGGTGCGTTCCGCGGTACTGCGGTACTGCGGTACTGCACACAAGAACAACACAAGTAATAGCACATATTTTCAGAAATTGCATATCGGCGATTTCGCACCTGAACTTTCTGCCATAATGGCTAAAAATCGATCTTTGTCACAGAAATGTAACAGACGTGCAACCGGCTCAAAAGCAAGCACTGCACTGAGGCGTTGTGATAGGATGGCAACGTAACATGTTCTGAACGAAAACTTAACGTGTCTAGAGTTAGGCTGATGCAACACACGTAGCATTCGTCTTACTGTACTCCTGTAATAAGGTTTACTTCAAAAAAAGTGTTAATATTTTGAAAAGTCGTGTTTGTCGGTACCGCGGGAAATTTGAATGCGGTAGCGGTACTGCTGTACTTTCAGCGATCCTTTGCGGTACTGCGTTATGCGGTACCGGTTTGGTAGTGCGGTAGTACCGCAGTACCGCAGTACCGCAAAAAATACCGCAAGTGCCCAGCTTTGACGAAAACAACAAACGCTCTTTCAAGACGGAATAAGATGGGAAGAAAATAGCGAAAAACTCGGTAACTGGAATAAAGTAAGGTTAACATTAGTATCAATAAATAAATAAAGGCGTGAATTAAAAGTGTATCCCATTTTAACACATTGGTTTGAAAAAAAAAAAAATAAAAAATTTACTTTTTATTATTCTCTCTTGTGGTTGAAAAAGGAATTCAAGGGCGTGAAAAAAAATGTGTATCCCAGTTTAATTAACGCATTGGGTTGGAATTTTTTTTTTTTTTTATTATTCTGTTTGTTGTAAGATTGGTGTTTTTTGCATGCAGCGTTTTGTGTATATATAAATATATAGGTAAATTGCAGTATATATTTATCGTTCGTAAACAGTTTACTGTTCGTTGTGAGTGTAAAACGATTTTTTTCCTACAGTATTTTGGGTATATATATATGTATATATATATATATATATGAACTATAGTTGTTGTTTGTAAACAATTTAATTGTTCGTTTGTGAGTTAAAAACGATTTTTTTGTTTGTCCTTGTTCGCAGTCATTTTAATTCAACCTTCTTTTTTTTGTTGTAAGAGGAAAGGAATTGACAGGTTTTGTCTTTTTGCATGCAGTATTTGCGTACATAAATATATATTGGTGAATTATATATATTTATTGTTTGTAATAAAACGGTTTCTGCAAAGTATATGGTAAATTTATGGAATTTGAGAAAAAAAAAAATTTAAAGTGTCTTTAATATTTTTTTTAATTTGAATTGTCTCGCATTGTTATAACAGAAAACGGAATTCTGGTTTGATTTTCATTTTATAGTGGACCCTGATATTAATTGTACCTATATAGTATGTGTATATGTAGTTCGTACGCGTGTTTGTTTGTTTGACTCGTTTAGCGCGCGAATTTGGCGCGTTTTGGCGCATTTAGATTTAGTAAAAAGAATTTTGTTCCTTTTTTCTCTCGCTCTTTCGCGTTGGTACGCAAACTTTTATTTTATTCATATTTTTAATTGGTGAAGCGTTGATGCGCAAAGTTTCGTCTTTTCTTTTTCTGTTGTTATTGCGTTGGAGCGCAAATAGTTTTGTCTTTGTTTTGTTTTTTGTGCTTTGCGGCAACTTTTTCGGTTTAAATTAAAATGAGTTCGTACATTTCGAGTAATATGTCGAAATCGACAGGCAAGTTTTGCATCTTCGTTTGGGATGACTTTATTAAGTGTTTATTTAAACCGAAATAGCTAATATCACGCTTAAGTGTTTTCGTTTCAATTCTGTTGTGTATATACGGTATTAGGGATAAGTTTTCTTTCGGGACTAGTATGTTTCATGGACTGCTCTCGATTTTCCTACGAAATTGCAAACAAGGGCAGTCGATGACCCTGATTTTGTTTCTGCAATCAGTTTTCTTGAGAAATGATAAAGAAAAATGTTATTGGATATTGAATAAATTTATTTACTGAAACGACGCAATACACTCCAACATCTTTTTGAATAAGTCCGAGCTGGTGTGGCACTTACGCCATACAAATTCATAAAGGTACGAGTCAAGTTGGTCGCGATCTGTTCCGCATCGCAGTTTGTTCGATTGTTTCAATGAATTCCACAAACTCGATTAGGTCAGGTTAGGTTAGGTTTCTCAAGAAAACCGATTGCAGAAACAAAATCAAGGTCATCGACTGCCCTTGTTTGCAATTTCGTAGGAAAATCGAGAGCAGTCCATGAAACATACTAGCAGTGGTGGGCGCGGTACCAAAATTTGGGGGTGCGTTACGCGGTACTGCGGTACCTCAGCATGCCCAGTGCGTTACGCGGTACTGCGGTACTTTTTCAGGTCCCCCTGGTGCGTTCCGCGGTACTGCGGTACTGCGGTACTGCACACAAGAACAACACAAGTAATAGCACATATTTTCAGAAATTGCATATCGGCGATTTCGCACCTGAACTTTCTGCCATAATGGCTAAAAATCGATCTTTGTCACAGAAATGTAACACACGTGCAACCGGCTCAAAAGCAAGCACTGCACTGAGGCGTTGTGATAGGATGGCAACGTAACATGTTCTGAACGAAAACTTAACGTGTCTAGAGTTAGGCTGATGCAACACACGCAGCATTCGTCTTACTGTACTCCTGTAATAAGGTTTACTTCAAAAAAAGTGTTAATTTTTTGAAAAGTCGTGTTTGTCGGTACCGCGGAAAGTACCGCGGGAAATTTGAATGCGGTAGCGGTACTGCTGTACTTTCAGCGATCCTTTGCGGTACTGCGTTATGCGGTACCGGTTTGGTAGTGCGGTAGTACCGCAGTACCGCAGTACCGCAAAAAATACCGCAAGTGCCCAGCTTTGCATACTAGGTCCTTTCTTTCTTTTTTTTTCTTTGTTTCGTTTCGCCTTCCTCGTTTGTAAATCCATTTTTATTCCTTTGTCGTTTTTCGAAGAAAATGGATAGATATAATTATTTGACGAGTAATATCCCTAAGGTTCCAATTTTTAAGGGAAGAGAATACGGTAAATTGGCACCCCCGTACGTGGACGAATGGTTTGACGCATTCGAGCGATATTATGTTCATTATTCGATTGGTAACAATTTCCTGGAGCCATCTACCACTTTGATTTTAGAAGCGGAACTTCCATCACTAACGTCACTCGCGTAGCTCCAAAAGGACCGAATACACGAAACGAAGAACAGTAATCATAACGTCGGTTTACCCCTGTTGTGCGCAACCCTTTCATTCATGTGGTGCACACCCTTTTCCGATTGCGCTTATTTCGTACGCGCGTGTTCGTTTATTTCAAGATGACTCTCATTGACTCTGCCTATCCACTCGGATGGCCTTTCAATTTTATACGCGTAGTTTCCCTCGGCTTACTTGAAGCCCACTTTGAATTTTCAAACTTTCAATGTTAATTTACCCTCAGCTTACAACAGAGGCCTATTGCAAGGTAGCATAAAAACGACACACTCCCTCTTATAAAGTTTATTTAATTTCACTCCAATTAAGACATAAATTGAAAGAAATATGCGGATGTATGATTACAAATTTTGTTTAAAAAATCAAATTCTTAATTTAAAGAAAATGTTTGCAAGTATTTAAGTCTCAAAAAACATTTATACAGAAGGTTTTTTTTATTTGCGTGTAACTTTAAAAACAGCACTAAATTCAAATTTCGTAATCTAAGGAGTTTACAAAAATGCTTTACTTACAAAATTTGGGAAATTTACTCTCAACAGTTCTACGCGAGTTCCGTAGATTTTTCTTCCAGGAAAAAAGTCCGTCAAATAAATTAGATTCCTTCTCACAATAACTGAATGGTGATGCACTAACTTCCCCGGTTTCCAAAGGACCCACTTCAACACAAGATATTGTCTCTTTCCTGAGGAAACCTAATATGTCGCAAACTTAAAGTTTAACATTTAATGAGAACAAAATTAACTTAAAAGAATTTCCACAACGTCCTTTTTTTCCGGTCACTAACAATAAAGCTCTTACACATAAATTCACAAAAACAAAAGAAATTCAGAGTTTAAAACAACGTGAGACAATTTCAAATCAACTTAGAAACTTTCAAACATGTCGCAGATTGTAAAGAATTATTCTTACAAGCCACTTTTAGCTTTCGAAGACGGATCTACAACTGCCTTATAACTCTAAGTTACACCTCAGGATTACAAGAACTCCTCCCTTTGGTGTCTAAAGGGCCTATCAAAACCATTTTCATTACATGACATCATTCGTACAAAATTACTAATCTTCTATTGGCTCTAATCTCAACTTCGTTAAATTCTACGCTCCGCCTTTCTTACAGAAATTTTCAAATTAAATTTTAAAATTTAAAATTTAAATTTAAAAATTAAAGTTCAAAATTAAAATTTTAAATTTTCTCTCGAGGGTTTCCCTCCGACAAAACCAAAATAAACAAACCGAAACTAACTTTACAAGGTTCAAAATGAAACGGACCCTTGTTAAGCTATATTTTCCCCTTCTTTCCCCTTTCATACTCAACCATAAACCTAACCAAGACTGTCAAACAATAATTTCTCTTCTCTGATTACACACTCAGCCTTCGGCTATACCCAGGGTACCGGCACTCTTTACTTTGGTCGGTGTTCATTTTAAAAGATTTAAATTTTCACGCGAAATTAAATCGATTTCAAAATCACTTCACTCTTTCTTTCTACCATTTTTATTTACATTTTGATATGAGATTTTCGCATACAAATTGACCGTCACAACACCCCATTTACAAATTGTTTCTTTAACCGTATTTCCAGTTGAAGAGCTACCCCGCCACACGTACTCCATATACCCGTTTAGGCGATACCCGTGCATTCATGCCCTACGCACTAATTTATTGAAATACGCTCAAGACGTGAAATGATTGATGTCGGAGGTAATTAGCCACCAACGCGTACATCCAAAAACTTTAGCAATGACCACACGTACACCTTTCACTGCACAAACCCTTGAAATTTTATATCTTTCACGCTATAGAGTTTAGTCAATTTCAAAGTCCCAAAAATGTTCTCAAATGACCCAAAAAGTTTGTTATGCAACTTCCATAAATTCATCGCACCCATACGTATTGCTTCCTGGTAAACTACTCTTTAGAGGTTTGTCCTCTGAACGCACCTACATCATCACAACTCCTAAAATATCCGTTTTGAACCTTGCAGAAATCGTATCAATTTCACTTAAGTACTTTTCCCATACTTCATTGAAATTCATTTTTCTAAATTTTTGTTCTCTTAAAGTTTGATAAAAATCGCGTTTGATTAAAAGTGTATGCACACAGTGAACTTAGACCAGTGTAAAAAGTGGACCTAAACAAATTAGACTCCAAATGCTCAAGAACACACAAGTGACCATTAATTAGAAGTGTTCATTTAACTGATAAATATAGTGGATTAAGTACTAAGTAGATGTATTTTACTTAACTATTTCTTTTATCCTTATGGAACATTACATCCAACTACTTCTTTAACTATTCTTTGTCTCTATGTAACACTACATCCAACTGCTTTTGTTTGAGAGGATTTTCAAACTAACCCCCTAGTTCCAATTCTGGGAGGGGAATCATGTGGAAAAGGTTTTCCACGGGAAAATAAATTTTTGTTAAAATTTGACAAGATCATTGTTTGTCTAAATTAAAGTATTAATCCTTTTATTCGGTTTGCATAAATTAAAGTATTAATCTTGGAATTTTTAATTAAAAAAATGCTTTTTTATTATTATTTAGTGTCGGCGAGAAATGATGTTTGTTAACTTCCTTCGGTATAGGTAGCCGGTGTCGGAATAAAAATGTTATTCTTCTTTACACCATCTCCGACTGTTTAAAGTATTCTCAGTATGTCGCTTCCTTGCACCGACAATGAAGGTTCCACTGCTGACGTCCATGGTTCTTCTTTTCAACCTTTCTTTATCTGACTGCGCGTTACAGAAAGAACAATTTATACCTTCGTTTCAATGGCGTCCCCTCCATCCGTCCGTTGTGGGAGTGGAATGCCTCTCTCGTGGAAGGATATAAATGACGAATTACCTTTTCAGTCTTTATTTCACAAGGATAGATCACTTTTAAAATATTAGATTTCTTTTACAATGCAGAGTAATTAGAAAATCAAACCCTTAACACACCACTTAGAGCAGCGGTCTTCAACCTGGGCGATATCGCCCACTTGTGGGCGATTTGAGCTTTTAGGTGGGCGGCAAGAAAATTTATAAAATTCTTGTAAAATTCAACAAAATTTACAATATTGTATGCAAAAAATGATCGAATGTTTCGTCAGTTGTGTCATGACAATGATGAACAATTTGTTAGGTTATTATTACACACAGAGGTCCGATGGCTCTCGAAGGGTGCATGTTTAACTCGTTTTGTTGAACTATATGAGAGCGTAGTGCAGTTTCTAGAAGACCAAAATGAAGTTGATCTTAGCCAGAAGTTAAAAATGATAAAAAATGATGCTTGTTATTTGGCAGGAATATTTAAGAAATGCAATGATTGTAATTTGCAACTTCAAGGAGCCAATATGACACTCATAAACTGCCAAAAAGTTATCTCATTATTCATTGAAAAGCTGGATTTATTCAGTCACAATCTTTCAAAAAGGGAATTTCACCAGTTTCCAGAATTATTATCTATTAAGGATGACATAACAACAATTGATACACAAAGGTTTATTGATCATCTCAATAAACTTGAAACGGATTTTGAAACTCGATTCAGTGATGTTTTAACCATGGAAGTATATGATTGGATGGTAAACCCGTTTACTGCAAATGTTACTGAAGCTGATGTAACATGTCAAGAGGAGCTATTAGAACTCAGACATGATGAGGAAAGCAAGGGAAATTTCAATAACGGTGGTTATATGCAGCTTTGGCAAAATAAAAAGATGTCAAATGTATATCCCAATATGTGGAAAAAGATTTTTAAATTACTGATCGCTTTTCCTACTTCGTACTTAGTTGAATCAGGTTTTAGTGCTGTGAATCACATTCTTACCAAAAACAGGAATGCTTTAAAAATACCTGAAAGAGGGGACATTCGTTTGTTCCTCACTAAATTCGAGCCAAACATTCGGAATTTAGTTTCCAAGCATCAAGCACAAGGATCTCACTAAATCAAAGGTAAATGCATAATGTTTTATTATATAATATATATAATGTACCATACATAATTTTTAATATATGTTTGTTGGATTTTTAATTTTGGTGGGCGGTTGGCTAATTTATCTCACGTAAAAATAGTAAAAGTGGGCGGTAGGCATAAAAAGGTTGAAGGGCACTGACTTAAAGAGTTCTAAACGAAGAAAAACCCAATTGGGTTGACTGACCACCCAAAGGGCCGAGGCACGACTCACCAGAGGGGTGAGGCTTCGACTGTCCTCTCAAAGTGTTTGCACTTTGCCCTGAAGAAACTCCCATGGTGCCACATTTACAAAAGATTCTTAAAGTTGCAAAGGTTGTCTAACAATGATATTAGCAAAGGAATTTATATAATTTTGGTCCTACACTTAACTCATTTATGTGATTTATATTAGCCGAAAAGAACATTTAGAATTTAGGACTCTCCGTTTAAGATTATAGATTTGGCACACTGGAGTCGTTAGGATTAAGAAAGAGGTCAGATGATCCACTGGGGCATCGAGGCGAGTTATAAAATATTAAAATGTCAAAGATTAATACTTTAATTTATGCAAACAGAATAAAAGGATTAATATATTAATTTAGACAAACAATGATAGTGTTAAATTTTAACAAAAATTTATTTTCCCGTGGAAAACCTTCTCCACACACACACACACACACACACACACACACACATATATATATATAATATATATATGATGAATAAAACCACGAAGGAAAGGAAACACAAAATGGTGCTCAAGCGCTTTCGTCTAATGACATCCTCAGGAACACTGAAGTACATAAAAAGGTTAAGCCTATATATAGGTTACAGAAAGAAAAAAAGAAAAAATAAATAACATACATACACACACATATATATATATATATATACATACATATCTATATATACAAATACATACATACATACATACATACATACATATATATACAATAAACAGAGAAGTAAAAATAAAAAATTAAAAATTAAAACCTTAAAGGATTACCAGGAGGCGTACAGATTTGTAAGGAAAAATATCGATTTTTAGCACAAGATCAAATGGATTATAAAAATACAAATTTATACTGGAACTCTGCCCGGGTTTTAACACACTGCTGCCTATGGTCAGGTTTCGATATATATAAAAAAAAAAAAAAATGCAAATTAAAAGTTAATAAAGTAGAAGACAAGTTTACCAAAGATTTAATGTTTTACCCTTCTTATCTAAATCTGTTTTAAAGGAATTCAAAATAACAGGATCAAGTTGAAAAAGACCTTTGCTTATGTTGAAGTTATTTGAAAGTTGGATAATGGCAGACTCAAGAATATTTCTATTAACAATGTTGCTTGAATGGAATAAAACTGAAGCATTATTCCAATCAATACAGTGGGCTAACTCTGACAAATGGACAAAAAGGGCACTGGACAACTGTCCTGTTCTAACGGAATATTGATGCTGTTTATACGTGTGTGCAAATCCTTTCCCGTCTGACCTATGTAAAAGGAATCACATTGTTTACAACCAATTTTATAGATAATGCCTGAATTATTGGTAGGGCTATTTTTTACTATGATATTTTTCACAATATTGTTATATGAAAATACTACATTAATATCCAAAAGTTTAAGTACATTAGCAATGCCTAAAAAGCCGGGGAAAAATGGAAGTACTAAAATATTTTTTGACAAAGTACGAGTGTTAATATTGACACGATAGAAAGTTCGTTTTGCCTTGTTGAGACAAGATTCCATAAACGCAGATGGATAACACAAATCACTTAGAACAGGACAGTTGTCCAGTGCCCTTTTTGTCCATTTGTCAGAGTTAGCCCACTGTATTGATTGGAATAATGCTTCAGTTTTATTCCATTCAAGCAACATTGTTAATAGAAATATTCTTGAGTCTGCCATTATCCAACTTTCAAATAACTTCAACATAAGCAAAGGTCTTTTTCAACTTGATCCTGTTATTTTGAATTCCTTTAAAACAGATTTAGATAAGGGTAAAACATTAAATCTTTGGTAAACTTGTCTTCTACTTTATTAACTTTTAATTTGCATTTTATTTTTTTTTTATATATATCGAAACCTGACCATAGGCAGCAGTGTGTTAAAACCCGGGCAGAGTTCCAGTATAAATTTGTATTTTTATAATCCATTTGATCTTGTGCTAAAAATCGATATTTTTCCTTACAAATCTGTACGCCTCACTGGTAATCCTTTACGGTTTTAATTTTTAATTTTTTATTTTTACTTCTCTGTTTATTGTATATATATGTATGTATGTATGTATGTATGTATTGTATATATAGATATGTATGTATATATATATTATATATGTGTGTGTGTATGTATGTTATTTATTTTTTCTTTTTTTCTTTCTGTAACCTATATATAGGCTTAACCTTTTTGTACTTCAGTGTTCTGAGGATGTCATTAGACGAAAGCGCTTGAGCACCATTTTGTGTTTCCTTTCCTTCGTGGTTTTATTCATCATAAATATTTTTCACGTGTTACTTTCGTGAAATAATTTTAATATATATATAATATATATATATATATATATATATATATATATATATATATGTGTGTGTGTGGTGTGTGTGTGTGTGTGTGTGTGTGTGTGTATGTGTGTGTGTATATAGTTGAAGTTTACGATAGTCATCGGGCGGTAGATGTAGTGTATTTAGATTTTCAAAAAGCGTTTGACACCGTACCGCACAAAAGACTCGTTGAGAAAACTAAAGTTCATGGAATCAGGGGTGTAGTAATAAATTGGATAGAAGAGTGGTTGCGAGGTAGGAAACAGAAGGTGGTCGTTGATGGAGCGGAGTCTTCTTGAGCTAATGTAGCGAGCGGCGTTCCTCAGGGTTCTATATTGGGCCCCTTGCTTTTTCTTATATATATATTAACGATTTAGATGTCAGCCTAGTCAGTACAGTTTCAAAGTTTGCAGATGACACGAAGTTGGGTGGTAGGGCGATAAATGATGAAGATAGAGATAAAATCCAGGAAGATCTGAATAAAATCGTTGATTGGTCAGTCACATGGCAAATGAGATTTAACGTCGATAAGTGCAAAATTACATATGGATTCGCTTAACGGTAATTTTGCGTATAGTATGCCAGGGAAGGAATTGGCAAGCGTAGATCAGGAAAAGGATTTAGGAGTTATAGTCACTGGTGATTTGAAAGTAGCGAAACAAAGTACAGCAGCAGTCAATAAGGCGAACAAAGTGCTAAGTTTTTTATAGCTAGGAATTATTAGTACAAATCGCGCGATTTTATTGTTCCTCTTTATAAATCATTAGTTAGACCCCATTTGGAGTACGCGATCCAATTTTGGAATCCATATATGTGCAAGGATATAGACAAAATCGAACGAGTTCAAAGACGAGCAATGATTTCGTCGCTTAGGTCAAAGTCGTACGAGGATAGGCTTAAGGAGTTAAAATTGACTACACTCGAGACTAGGAGGCTAAGACGTGATCTAATCCAGGTTTTTAAAATTATGAATGGGTTCGATAACATAAATAGAGAGCTTTTTCGAAATAGCACAATATAGTAGAACTAGAAACAACGGGTGTAAGCTGACTGGTAGAAGGTTCGAGACAGCAGTTGCCAAAAAAAATTTTACGGATAGAATAGTAAATAGCTGGAATAGTTTGCCGGTAGAAGTATGATAATTAGTAACACGTCTATAAATATGTTTAAAAATCGATTAGATGTATATTTTCTGCAGATCTACAGAAGCTAAGGTTAACAAAGACCCTAAGATCCACTCTAAGGTTAGTCCGAGAGAAAGGAGAGAGTAGGGAGTATAAGGAGTTAAGTAAGTAGCAAATAGTCGAAAAGAATAGGAAAGGGGTGAAGGATGAAAAGAAGTAAAATAAGAACGCTTACAAACCATGCAAACATAGTCTTAACTCAAACACTGTCATACTATGCAAACTACAGACCTGCAAGTAGAGAGAGGATAAGACTGGGTATAGTTTAAGGTAGAAAAATTAAGGTTTTTTTTTGTTCGGAACCCAAGTAAAATTGTAGGTCCCCTCCGTCACCATGGAGGACATGTGCAATGCACAATTACAAACACGGTTAGGTAGACCAGCCATGAGTGGATCCTAGGGTCTTTGTTGGTCTGAAACATTATAACATTATAACTGCATGCCTCCTCCTTATGGAGAACACGCATTATCAGAGTTTCTACACATTCTCATTCCTTTTCTGTCCAACTCTATAACGCAAGGATTAATCAGCATTTTCAGTCTTTCACCTGTTCAACCCGTCAATTCTGGAACAATCTTCTTCAGTCCATCTTTTCCCCTGTCCAAGACCTACAGTCTTTCAAACGCAGTGCCCAGGCATCTCGTAAACCTTGGACCTTTGATTTTGACTCTTCTTCGCCCTTGGCCCCCTCCCTTCTTCGGGCATAAAAAAATCTATGAACTGAAGGAAATTGTATTTAATACACTGATAGTAACTGAGCTATTTATAATTGTTTCTTGGATATAAGTAAGGCGTATTACAGGGTGAACCACAATATTTTATTTTAAAAAACTAGAGGACAGGAAAGTTTTTATATACACTAATTTTATTGAAATTTTGGTATATCTATCAATTTTTTACGTTGAGTGAGGCATTATCGTTCGAATGTCTTGGTTCCTCCTGTGGAGTAAAGTAAGGCTCCTTGGTCTTTTCTCTGGTGTTTAATGTGTACAGTATAGTGTTGAGTTAACTGCTTCATTTAATGAGCCAAAAGTTGGACGTTGTATAGAGAACATGAGGATATATGACTTAGTTTATGTCGATGATATGGTGTTAATAAGTACTTCTGTTAAAGGTCTGGATTTTCTGTATTGTATTCTTTATAATGACTGTATTCTTTATAATGTTACAAAAACCCGCCATTCAGGTGGGATATTTTTGCTAGTTTCTGCGGAAGGCTGTTATTAACTTATTACCCTTTGGGAAATACGTATTTACTGTAGTTCTTCCAAATGATCGCTTCCTTTTTCGTGTCATGTTGAATCTTAAGATTCTTTGTCTGGACTAAATTTTAAATTTTCTGGATTTCCAATTTTTTTAACACAATAGTCGATCAATAAAATGGGACCTAGTATGTTTCATGGACTGCTCTCGATTTTCCTACGAAATTGCAAACAAGGACAGCGATGACCCTGATTTGGTTTCTGCAATCGGTTTTCTTGAAAAACCTAAACTAACCTAACCTAACCTAATCGAACTTCTTATACTATTGTTTTTTGCAAGATATCGCACTAATTCTTGTCATATTGCGTCGTTTCAGTAAATAAATTTATTCAATATCCAATAACATTTTTCTTTATCATTTCTCAAGAAAACCGATTGCAGAAACAAAATCAGGGTCATCGACTGCCCTTGTTTGCAATTTCGTAGGAAAATCGAGAGCAGTCCATGAAACATACTAGTCCCATAAAAGGTAATAAAAATTATTTTAAGGAAATTTTAAGCGAATTAGAGTTTAACATTTATAGTTAGCTCACAAATCACTTAAATTTTAAATGGAGCTTTACAGATTTTGCTTGAAGCTCATGAAGCAGTTAAATTTCAAATACAACTTGTCACATTTTTTTTTTACCTATCATGGCTTTCGATGCATAGCTAATAATTTGATGACTACATTCTTTTCTAAACTTATTGAACAACTTGATTTTCTTCATTCCACGAAAGTGTATGAAAACTGTGTAGAAGCGTGTTGGGAGTTGGTTTACTTGTAGACTTTAATGATAAGGAAGGCCACCAATCCACGCTTCTATAAAATTTTATATTTTTCTAATAGCCAGAAAAGCCAGCAGATCAACAAATTATACGAAAGAAAACAACCGTTAAAATTTTGAGTTTCACCTTTCAAGATCGATGGGCCAAAATCCTGAAATTTAAGTGCTTCGTGTTTTAGCACATTTTTTTGAGGGGTGGAGGGAATAATTGGGATTAAATTTTTGGGGAACCTGAAAAAAAAGTTTCTAAAAACACTACACGTATCCCGGAGGGTGTTATCACCACGTTTCATGAAAATAGATCCAACCACTTGGACCTTAAAAGGAGACACAGACAAACAGGCGGTGAATTATTGTATGATCTACAGAAGCTAAGGCTAACAAAGATCCTAAGATCCACTCTAAGGTTAGCCCGAGAGAAAGAAGCGAGTAGGGGTTAAAAGAAGAGAATAGGGAGTTAAAAGAAGGGAATAAGGGGTTAAGTAAGTAGCAAAACCTATCATTCGTGGGTTAACATTCATTCAGAAAGAGAGAGAAAACTCACCATCATCATCCTCTGGCCACTGCCGACAAGTCGGAAAAAATAGTCGAAGAGAATAGGAAAGGCGTGAAAGATGAAAAGAGTAAATAAGAAAGCTTATAAACCATGCAAACACAGTCTTAACTCAAAGAAACACTGTCATACCATGCAAACTACAGACATGCAAGTAAAAAAAAAGTATGAAGAATATGACAAAAAGTGGTTAGTTTATACTACGAGCTACATCTAAGTTCGTGTTAGTCTTTTTTTTTTTAATCACATAAATTTAATGCTGGCATATCACATATTACACGCTGGCATGTCACAAGCTGGCACCAATCATCAACACACTCAAACCTCGACTATCACCCAAGAGCTCCTGTTGCTAATTGTTTTATTATTTTAAACGTCGTCAATATTTTTAAAATGCCTATCTAAACGGTTTTTAAACATATTAACACTAGTAGAGTTCACGACGGGCGCGGGAAGATTATTCCATTTATCAATTACTTTAAACGTAAAAAAAGTTCTTTGTGATGTCAGTAATGAAATGTCTACAACGTAATTTAAATCTGTTATTACGAGTATTGCTATTATCGAAAATAAACAATTTGTCAAAATTTACGTTATCGATTTCATTAACGATTTTGAAAATTTCAATAAGCTCCCCCTTAATCTCCTAGTTTCGAGTGAATGAAAGTCTAACTCTTTAATTCTATCTTCGTAAGACTTGTTGCGTAATGACGGAATTAGTTTCGTGGCACATCGCTGAACCCTTTCCAACCTATCAATATCCTCACGCAAATAGGGCACGAAAACTGAACGGCATATTCTAAGTGAGGCCTGATAGGGACTTGTAAAGGGGCACTATAATATTATTCGATTTAAATTCGAAATTACGCGCTAGGAAGCCTAACATCCTATTAGCTTTTGTGCAAGACTCCAGGCACAACGCTCGCTAACTGTCTATCGTCCATCGTGTACGTGTAATATTGTTACGAGAACCTATATGCAAAATCTTACATTTGTCTACGTTAAATTGCATCCGCCACTTATCCGTCCACTCCATAATCCTATTTACATCGTCTTGGAGCCTATTTCTATCGTCCACATTAAGAACTTTACCGCCTATTTAAGTATCATCCGCGATTTTAATACGTTACTGGTCAAGCCTACATCTATGTCGTTAATGTAGATTACGAATAGCAATGGGCCTAACAGGGACACCGCTACCTACATCCAACCACCCTGATTCTCTACCATTAACAGCGACCCACTATTTCCTGGCACGAAGCCATTCCTCTAACCAGTTAGCTACCTGACCGCGTATACCGTGCGCTTTAACCTTCGCATTAATCTTCTATGCGGAACTGTATCAAACGCTTTTTTAAAGTCTAAATAAATAACGTCAGCCGCTTTATGCCTATCGCATTCGCGCACTATTTCGTTTTAAAACTCTAACAAATTAGTTAAACAAGATTTATGGCGTCGAAACCCATGCTGACTACTATTAATCAAATCGCGACTTTCTAAGTGATCAACAATACGATCCCTAACTACGGATTCCAAAAGTTTACCGACAATTGACGTTAAAACTAATAGGCCTATAATTGCTAGCTACTGTGCAGTCGCCTTTTTTAAAAATGGGCGTAACGTTAGCTAATTTGAAGTCTTCAGGAATAATCCCCGCTTCCAATGATTTATTACAATTTTTTGTTAATGGGCCTACGATAACGTCTTTCAAATCTTTCAAATATCTAGGATAAAGCGCGTCAGGGAACCTTGCTAACTTTTAGCTCATCGATATAATGCGCAATCTCACCCTCGTAAACAGTTATTTCATTCAAAATAGTCTCACTACTCAATGGAACGATATCGTCCACGTCGGGGACATTATTTATATCTTCTACGGTAAAAACTGCCGCAAAAAAGTGTTAAAAATACCCGCCATCGCCTGAGCGTCGGAAGCCAAAGCGCCGTTAGCGTCCACTAGAGGGTTTATGTATTTTTATCGGCTTACGATTATTGACGTAGTCAAAAAACCTTTTCGGATTATGTTTACTATCCGCAGCAAAAGTATCTCTAAATTACGCTTAGCATCCTAAATCTTTTAACCTGACGTCTAAGCTCGATATATCTATTAAAGTTAGCTACCGTGCTATTGCGCTTATTAAGTCTATACGTTCTGTTACGCTCGTTTATGAACTTACCTATTTCCCTAGTCCACCACTTGGGCCTATCATGATTTCTAGCGCGCTTGGACCTACGAGAATAAACTCCCTCTCGATATTCAAAAAACTTTCTCTAAACGCCTCCCAATGAAAATTTGTGTCATTACCATAAATAAATTATCACATTCCACTACTCTCATCCTGTCCGCAAAACTATCAAAATTAGCCCTACGAAAATCAGGGACTTCTCTACGTTACTATCCTTACTATTTTCTATCAATAGCTTAAACCTAATAATCTAGTGATCACTACATCCCAAATTCTCACCTACTTCCAAACCTTCAACTATATTTCGTCGTCGTCATCACGATTGATTATGATGATGCAATTTCATCCCAAAAGCTTTAATCAGCCAGCTGATATAGTTTCAAAATGAGAGGTAAATCAATAGAGGAAGTATGTCAAATTATCACCAGCTTCTTGACTGATGACTCAGATATAAAATAAACAATATCGAATCCTCTATGCAAGATATGGGAGATGCAAATATGGACAAGATGCCATTACTACCACACTCAGAGGAACGCGACAGGTGAGCAGACAAAACCAGCAACAAAGAGGGCTGAGACTATAAACAGCATTATCCACTCTAACAGCGGCATTCACACCTCACACGTGGCTATCTGTCGCAGCCAAAATAATATCAACATATACACAACAAGCTAACATTCTGGTTAATCACTACGCAAAGATAAGTCACTTGAACAGAGACAACAACCAGAAACACACAGACAGACAAACAGCCAGACACAAGAAAACCTACAGACTCGACACGACCATTACACCCTTCAATACAGACCAGACCACCAAGATCATCAAAAACATAAGAATTCGAAGGCAACTGAACCAGACAACATATCTAACATACACCTCAAACACTTGGACCCACAGGGAATACTAGCTCACAAACATCAACACATATTCATACCAACACTGTATTATTCCTGACATATGGAAACAAGGTAAAATTATTACACTACTCAAACCAAACAAAAATCCAACAGAACCAGCTTCCTATAGACCCATTACTTTACTATGCACATTGCAAACCTTCCAAAGTAACAGAAAGACTAATCTTACAAATCACCAACCGTCACATACCACTATCGCCTACTCAACATGGATTCAGACTTCACCACTCAACCACGACATTACTCGCTAACCTCATGTAGCACATCATGGATGGCATCAACTCCAGACGACCAGCTCAACGTACACTATTAGCAACAATAGACATTAGTAAAACATTTGATGTTATCCCACACTTCCCTTTCATAAACAAAATACTCAACACAAACATGCACAATAACACCAAAAGGTGGCTGAGCAACTATCTTTCAGGAAGATACATGTCACATTTAATGGCAAGTCATCCAAAAAACAAGCTTTTTCCGAACGGGGTCCCTCAAGGCTCTGTTCTCTCACCAACACTCTTCAACTTATACATGCATGACATTCCAACACCCATAGATAACAAGCTTATCTTATCATTATATGCAGATGACATTACTCTAACATCCACCCACACACAACATCGACACCGCTACAAATAACCTACAAACATACATAAAGAGTATACAAGACTGGCTCACACACAATAGACTCAAAGTAGCGCCCACAAAATCAACCATCACCTTGCTAACAAGCAACACAAAAGAACACCAGATAACTCCACAGATTACGCTAAACAACACCAACATTCCACACACTCACAGGACCAAAATAAATTGGGGTCACATACAACACATCATTAACTTTTGCAAACCACATTCAAGACATTTAACTTAACCCGCTTAGGGTACTAACAGGCACAAACTTCGGACACCAGCAGGAAACAACATCACTCATATACAAACAATATATTTGCTCAGTTATGGACTATGCTAGCCCATGCTAGGCATCCATTATCTCAAAGACACACATAAACACCTTACAGACAATACAAAACAACGCACTTCGTATCATTACAGGATGTACTCAAACAACACCAATAGAGCACCTGCACACAGAAACAAAAATACTGAAAATTAGGGAACATTTAGACATGAGGGGAACACAATTCATGGCAGCAGCGACAACTAACCCACAACACCCTTGCCACTACATGTACAATAGGGCGGCTCGTTTTTACACTTTTTTCGATATTTGATTGGGGGTAGTGCGGAAAAGTTGCGAATTGGAGAGAAAATAAAGTGTGTAAAATTTTTTTGATCTACGTCAATACCTTTCGGTGGCGGCGAGTCCTTAAAAATCGAAAAATAGGCCTAACGGGGTAGATTGGAAAATGGTTTTAAAGACTTACAAAATAAACAATAAAAATTTCAGCACAATCTGTTAATAACTTCCGGTGGCGTCTTAGCCGTTAAAATATCCAAAATATTGATTTAAAAGCAGTTTTAAAAGAGTTATACAAATGTTAATTCCGGTATATTTCTGTGCAAACAACCCTGAGAACACTATTATAGGCTTGAATAAATTAATAGCAGTCATTGAACAATGAACATTATATAAAAATTATATAAAATTATATAAAATTTTGTGTTTTTAGGCTATTTTTCGATTTTTAAGGAATCGCCGCCACCGGAAGGTATTGACGTAGATAAAAAAATTTACACACTTTATTTTCTCCAAATCGCAACTTTTCCGCACTACCCCCAATCAAATATCGAAAAAAGTGTAAAAACGAGCCGCCCTAATGTACAATCATGCACCAACACCTCGCACCATTAAGGTAACACCAGAGAGACATTATAACCAAATACTCCATTCCATACCACGCCCCACAGACATCACACAGTACAGAAAACACATACACACACACACACACACCTAACCCACAAAGCACTGACACGACTCGGTCCGAATGCGGTCCTAGGTGCGAAGCCGCCACCATTAACAGGTCAGAGATCAGCCTGAGCAGATCGGATCGAGTTAACTTAGCACGATCCCGATGTGGACATCACCCCAACTTACACACATATAAACACAGCCTAGACAACTCCACAGACGACACCTGCCACCTGTGCCAGGACACACCACAAACAATTGAACACATTATGACAGACTGTACCGCTCTAGCACACATAGAACACAACACAACACAGTAGTGCGCTGAACCTCTGGTCCACTCCGGAGAGGGCGATCGGTTACGTGCGTGCCGCCGGCTTGCTCGATCAGGTGGGCTGATCAGCTAACTAACAACAACAACAACAACAAAGAGGGCTACCAATTTTTGAGATGTAGCCCACACAATTCAACTACTGAATACCATTCAGCAAATACAAAGCCAACTGACACGTACACGGATCCGAAAGCCGTACAGAAGGCATAGAGAAAGACAATACATGCGATATCGGGACAACGGGTCTCGAAACAGATAAAGAGAGGCAAATTCTCGGACGATCACAAGGCAATGAAACATGCATCACTCTTGGAAAACGAATCGGAACTACACAAAGGGAAACACGAAAGCGAAAAAATAAAAATAATCTTAGTCAACATTGAGGGCCTTAAACCAAACCATTCCCTGGACAAAGACACATACTTGAAAGGACTCATGCAAGAAACTAGAGCAGACTGTGCATGCCTCGCGGAAACCCATCTAAAGGGCTGCCAGGCGAACTGTGAAAATTGTGAGTTTTGTGTTGACAAAAAAGAAATACAAATTGACGACTATAACATACTCCGAGCCACAGAACAGTAAGGCGTAAAGAAGGATGTGCTATTTACACACGCGAAAAACATATGGCAGAAATGGCTATAAGTACTTCCAACAATACGTAGAATCTGTAGCAGCAAATGTTGAAAAATGAAATGGTACTAATTTGTAACGTAATATACAGACCCCCCCCGAACACGCCAACTTCAAAATTCTCAGAAACTCGGTGAAGATCTACACACTCCAACCCCAAATATTTTTCTCTGTGGTGATTTTAATTTTCCATTTATGAAATATAAAAGGACAGGAAAAAATATATGTATACACCAAGACAAGGGGGAGGCACACAGGAAGACCAAGAGCAGGCAAAAATGCTCCTAACTCTAGCCGATGAATTTATGTAACACAAGAAATAACCGAAAATACAAGAAAAAACAACTGCCTAGATTTGGTATTCACAAACAGCAGCAACCTAATTGATAACATAGAAATATCCCCAACTAAATATCAGATCACAACATTATTATTTCAGTAATGTTGTTTTTATATTGGTTGTTATTTCAACAGTCAATATAAAAACAAAAGGAAGGAAAGAATACTCACTATAGAAAGAAGAAGATTTGAATTTTTAATTTTCACTCCAAAGCTATAAACTGGGAAGGTATTGCATCCAGCATGGAAGAAATAGACTGGAAGACCATCTTCAACTCCAAGACAACGGAAAAGATCTAATGACCTTAGAGGAGAATCCTGGAAGTTGTGGGAAGACATGTCCAAAAATACAACAAAGAGGAAAGAGAAGCAGGTTCGAGAGACAAAAGAGGTCATTGTTCCGAAAGAGAAAAAGAGTGACTGCAAAATTAGAAACTGCAAAAAAAACACACATCAGAAAAAATTAAACGATAAAACTGCAGAGTATAGATTATGTTATACAGGATCGAATTGAGAAGCATACAGAGAAAGAAGATGACACTATAGAAGTGATAAAGGTTAATTCAAAGTGCTTCTATAATTTTGCAAAAAGAAAGTCGAAAATTCACACAACTATCGGACCTCTGAAAAATGAAGACATTGTTTTATCCGACGATCTAACAGAGGTATCTGAATTATTAAAAGCTCAGTATGAATCATCTTTCAGTGTCTCCAAAACTGATAAACTGATATAGATACTCATTAGATAGAAACGCGTTCTTGAAGAAAAACTACAAGGGGAAAGTATAATGGACTTCGACTTTATAACAGATGATGTTACACAAGCTAGAGGGAAACTAAAAGCACACTCGGCGGCAGAACCGGACAAATAGAATGCCACACTGGTCAAAAAACTGCAAGAATGCAATTGCTAAGCCTCTTCATTGGATATGGAGACGATCACTAGACACGGGAGAAATACCGAGCATCCTGAAGAGAGCGAACACACTTCCAACATAAAGGAGGAGATCAATCGAGGCCAGAAAAACTACAGGCCAGTGTCGCTTACATCTCATCTCACTAAAATATTTGAAAGAATAGTTAGAGAAAAATCTATGACTCTTTAGAAACTCGGAAAAAATTAAATGATGACCAACATGCATTCCGGTCAGGCAGATCATGCTTATCAAAACTAATGGAACACTATAACAACATATTGATGCACCTGAAAGTAATGAAAACTATGAGTGATATATAATATACACAGACTTTGCCAAGTTGTTCGACAAGTGTGACCATGGAATCTTAGCACAAACTAAAATAAAGGAATAACAGGAAAAGTAGGAAAAACGGATAAACTCGTATTAATTTCCTTAGTGAACGGCAGCAAGTCGTTACAGTTCAAGAATATCTTCATCAGAATCAGGTCCTTAACTTAGTATTAGCTCAATTACTCTTCATAATCATGCTAACTGATATAGATGAGGAAGTTACCAGTGATAGCACAGTAACATCTTTTGCCGATGGTACAAAAATTAGAAGAAAAAATAAGAAACCCAGAGGATATAGGATCTCTGCAAAACAGACCTGAACAGACTCTACAAATGGTCGGAAGACAACAATATGAAATTAACACTAAGAAATTTCAACTACAGTAAAAGGTACGGAAGAATGGAGGACTAAAATTCATGGAATACTATACCCCAATTGGAGAGGAAATTCAGAGAAATTCTAAGCAAAAGATTTAGGTGTTGTAAGGACTGATGACACGAATGAAACAAATAAGGTAGCAGTAACAGAGCAAAAAGAGAACTGGGCAGATATTGAGAACCTTTAAACGAAGGGATAGGAATATAATGATTCCTCTATTGAAAACACCTGTCATACCCAAGTTGGAATACTGCTCGATCCTAAACATGCCCATATAAAAGAAGACATTAATCAGCTAGAAAGGATTCAGAGAATCTTCAAGCCAAGATCAATGGGTGCAAAGAACTAAATTACTGGGAAAGGTTAATGAATTAAATCTATATTCACTGGAAAGAAAGAAGAGAGAAGTACACCATTATTTACACGGAAAATAATGGAGAAACTAGCCCCTAATCTTACTCTGAACCCTATAATACCCCAAACAACAGTGAAAGTAGAAAAGGAAGACTGTGTCGTGTTCCCAAATTAAAGGTTAGAGAGGGAACATAGTTTTGTTGTGAGAGGACCAAGACTGTTTCACCAGCTGCCCAAGAAACTAAGGAACACGAGTGGTGTTACGGTGGATATCTTCAAAAAAAGATTAGACGCCTGGCTCAGAACAATTCCAGATGAACTGGGCGTACCTGGCTATGTGAGGTGGAGAGCACAAGAAACCAACTCCCTACTTCACCAGGCCAACTCGAGAGGAGGGGCGACAAGCTTGATCTTCGTGAAATGAGGAATCATTGCACGGAACATTTGAAAGGTTGAAAGGCTAAAGCAAATACGACTATAAGGAACTTCCGGTTCTGTATAAGTGAAGCTGAAGACACTTTTTTTCGTACCTTCTGTACTAATATACTGTACGTATATAGGTAGCAACTCTGGGTGAATTCTAAAAAAAAGTTCTGGCAGGACCCTAAATTTGCTTTATAACAGATCTTTCAGACTCCTACATAAGTTACCCCAAGATGCTCAGTTTCGTAAATATTGCTAACCACAATGTGTCGAGCTTCCCGGAGGTGACAAGACGTACCCAATACAGTCTAATGCAAAGAATTAAAAATCAGCCAACCCATTTATCCAAGCTATTCATCAGTCCTGCCACATGTCATCTAAATTCTAAGTTAAGGAATTCATAGTATGAAAACGTTTGTCTGTAGCTTCACTTCACTTCGACTTTATTTTCATTATTTTTTTCTCTATTCTTAGTACTTCAATTTTCATTGTATTTTATTTTCAGTTTGTATTATTGCTATTTGTCGTATGGACTGTTGGTCTGCCAATAAACTTTTTCATTTTCAATAATAATATAATAATAATAATAATTTTTAGTTATAATTGAACTTAAGTTTGCAAGATACTACAAGGCATTATTTTAAGAACTATAATTTTTGTAATGAAAGTATTTCATCCAGTGAAAGTAACATTTATTTTACAATTGTGTTTTTCAACATGAATTCCATCTATAACTCTTGAGTATTCTGATCAGTTTTTATACTTAGTGTACGTAATCTTGCGTGATATTCATACTCGCATGGAGATACAATTGTATAATTAATAATTAACATAGCAACAAACTTAATAGCAGGTGCAAACATGGTGATAAAGTAAGATAAAAAGATAAGAATTCTACGATAATAGTTTCTGTAACTAAAATTTCGTTTCAAGAACAAAGTTTATGTTAATCAGTGACTTTAATTAAAAGATTCATTAAATTATTAAAACTTGTTGAAATTATTTACAAAAATGAATAATAATTCGCCATATTATATGCATTATTAAATACAAATAGACTCATACCAAAGAGTGTCAGCGTCTTTACCTCAGTGGGTAACACCGTTTCCCTATAAGCGAAGTGATGACACTGAGGTCGGGGGTTTGAACCCCGATGATGATGGTGATAATATTGATAATATTACAGGAGTTAGAGCAATGAGCCTCATTAGCTGACCTGCGCGTTGTGCCAGTTTCTAGCCTTCCTGACTGATTAATTATTATTAATATCAAAGACTACCTATATCTAGTTCGCATTATAACGTGTAAACAGTTTTATATAAGAACTTTTAAACATAATTTGTTAAGCAAATGAAACCTTAACATTTAGTTTAAGCTCACAATCCACTTAGATTTTGAAGGAAAGCTTCACAAATTTGGTCTCACTGGCTTCAGATGTGAGGTTCAAAATTTTGATGGCTGTGATATTTTATTAAGTTTATGGTCTCACTGGCTTTTCCTAGATTTCACAAAAAGGATGAAATTTTGTACAAGCGTGGTCTGACTAGATATAGGTAGGCTTTGCTTATACCTGCAGACAAAAGAAAAATGTTTGGCGGATTGAACATGTATAAGCTTTGAAGAAGAAAAGAGTATACGGGCATCATGGAAAATGTTCAGCAAATATTATTAGCCTAATTTATTATTTAAATAGATGGTATAATAAATCATATTATTATACTTAAGAATTACCTTTATTTGATCTAAATTTTAAGGACTAAAAAAGGTATACAAACTTTCAAATAAATACAGTTGAATTAAAAAATCCTCCCATAAAAATATTATACAGGGTTCACTAAATCAATTTAAATCCTAATATAAGAAAAGACTTACATAAATTTATAATAAAACTTCCTAAAATCTAATCCTTGACAGAAATTGCACATAAACAGGAAAGACTCGCTGCCGAAATTTATGAAATTTGAGGGTTACGCCATTATAGCTTAACCCTTTAGCTTTTGACTTATTTTACAAATATTAATTCTTTACCGACAACCTTATTGCCATCACAAAGTTAAGAATTGAGCGGGAAAGGGGGCAATGCATTTGGAAATTCTCGTTTTAGTTAAAAGGGAATCTTTGTAAAAAAAAATAAAATAAAACCATAGAAAATGGGATGAGAGCGAGAGAAAACGAATCATTTCAGCTGTCCACATATTCATATATTGACTGCATACTGGCGACTGGCGATCATCGCTAAAATTTCAACGTAAATGGGATGCATTGCGAAGGACAAGTTGTGAGAGGAGGAAAAGGAAAGTAATGAAAGGAAAATATTTATCATGCAATTACTGTTAGAATCCCGTTCTGCAGGATTTTCATTGCGTGTTCAAACCTCTCGCCATTTGGTTCGACGGGTCGGAGTGCAGATTTAAAAATATACTTATATACTATCGTATATGAAAAATGATTAGCCTTTTGTAATTTATTTCTGTACTGCAAGTGGACGGAATTTTAAGGACTGTGCGATTACTGTGAAAAGTATAGTTAAATGATAACTAAATTTTTGTTATATTTCGTAAGCTTAAACTTTAAATTGTTAAACAATTTACTATTTAACTTGGTTTCATTTATATTTTAAAAGTGGCCGCTAATTTAGCCAGCTCTTAACATTAGCGGATCCAGGTGAAGGCCAAATGGGCCATGGACCCCGCCAAAACTGATAAAGGTAGAGTTAACACCACTTTTGGCCCTCCCCAAAGGTCATGTAAAATACGTTTTGGATCTTTTCCTTTATAGCACCCTGCAATTTCTTCTTTCCCGGTTAGGTCAACCGTACACCCTTGACATTTGGTTAGGTTAAGTCGTGATATTTTCGTTAAAATATTCGTTAGTTTTAACGAAAATATCAAGGGCGTACAGTTGACCTAACCAGGAAAGAAGAAATTGGGGGTGCTATCAAGGAAAAGATCCTACTTTTTATTACCCTTTCCTTTCTTCTTCGTTACCTACAAAAGTGTTCTATATATCCATTAGCGGATCCAGGGGTTGCCAAAAGGGCCATGGCCCTCCCCAAAGCTGATAAAGGTAGGGTTGACACCACTTTTTCTTACTTTTTCCCTTTTTCTTCATGTTACCTACAAAAGTGTTCTACTGTATCTACCTTCTTTTTTCTATTTACCTGAAATCCGTACATTGGTCACGGATTGGTAGAAATTTGGCAAAGGCCCTCAAATTTGGGATGTATGCCTGCATACATTTGCATCTCATTTCTTTGATGGTGAAAAGGTGTTTTGATAGTGCACGAAGGGGAAACAGCTGAATGTATTTTAAACATTGCCTTTGGAATACCATAATATACAAAAACAGTATCTATTCTACTAAGCCTAAGACACTTGAAAACCTTAAGACCAAAGTCTATGAGGTAATCACCAACATCCCAGCAGAGCTATTTCCAAAAATGAAGCAAGTGTAGTTTACGTCCCCCTGTGGTGCCTAGACATTATCCTAGTGTAGTTTGCGTTCCCCAACTTTGTCCGCGTATACCTAATCAAATAGAACGTTAAAACTAACGAAAATATTACGACTTAACCTAACCAATCGTCAATATATATATATATATATATATATATATATATATATATATATATATATGGACCTTTTCCAGTTTGTGTACCGTTTTTCATATAATTTATTTTTGATTGGTCATACAACCGCCGTCGATTATAACAACTTTTTAAGAGAGGTAAGTTCTTGATAACCTAACCTAACCTAACGTAACCTAACCTAACATAATTTCAATCTAAAAATGTTTACTATGGCTGTATGTAATGTACTGTAGAAAACGGTACATAAACTGGAAAACGTCCATATATATTGACGATTGGTTAGGTTAAGTTGTAATATTTTCGTTAGTTTTAACGTTTCATTTGATGGATTCATTTAAAAATGTCTCCTAAAGATCCTAGTGTAGTTTACGTTCCCCAACTTTGACCTAGTGTAGTTTGTGTCCCCTTTTGCGTCAGGGGGACGTGAACTACACTTGCTCCTCAAAAATTATATCAAATATTTGTGTAAGGTTGAATATTGTATTAGAACAAAAATGGTGATTACATTGAACATGTTGTTTAATTAAGGTTAATAAACTATGTTTTATGTACCTATTGCGTTTGTCTGTGTCTAGATTCCTTCTTTTTAGCTTAGAACATTTATTTAGACATAGGGACATTTTGGGGGGATACCTGGTGTATCTATATCTATACATATACAGTATATATATATCTTTCAACTTTTCAAATGTTTTGTGTGATGATTCCTCATTTCACAAGGGTCAAGCTTGTCGCCCCTCCTCTTGAAGTGGTTTGGTGAAGTAAAGAGTTGGTTTCTTGTACTCTCCACCTCACATAGCCAGGTACGCCCGGCTCATCTGGAATTATTCTGTGCTAGGAGGTGTCTCGTCTTCTTTTAAAGATAGCTGGTAAAAATAATCTTGGTCCTCTCACAACAAAACTATTTTCCTTTAGGGGCGAGAATGTTCCCTGTCTAGCCTTTAATTTGGAAACACGACACATTCTTCCTTTTCTGCTTTTCACTGTTGTTTGAGTGGTTATAGGGTTCAAAATAAGATTAGAGAGTACCTCCATTATTTTCCAAGTGCAAATAATGCTGTACCTCTCTCTCTTCTTTCCAGTGAATATGAGTTTAATTCACATAACCTTTCCCAGTAATTTAGTTTTTACTCGTATATATGTTACAGTCAAAGCGTGTAACCAGCCATTTCGCGTAATGACTAAAACTTTTAGTCACCACGAAATGGCTGTTTCACTTCGTTATTTCGCGAAATGACTAAAATCTTCAGCCATTAAGCGAATGGCTGAAATTCCACCTTGGTCATTTCGTGAAATGGCTAAAATGACTTTTGTCATGAATTCATAGAAATACCAACATCACAATAAAATTGGAGAGTCAAGTCGTGTTATTTTCGTTAAAACTAACGAAAATAACACAACTTAACCTAACCAATTGTCAAGGGCATACAGTTGACCTAACCGGGCAAATGATCTTGTACGAAATGACCAAGGTGGAATTTCAGCCATTTCGCGTAATGGCTGAAGATTTTAGTCATTTCGCGAAATAACCAAGTGAAACAGCCATTTCGCGAAATGACTGAAAGTTCAGCCATTACGCGAAATGGCTGGTTACATTATAATCAGTTCGGGCTTTGGCCCTTCCACCTCAAACGTGGGGCTAGATCTGCCAATGGCCCTTAACACTATGCAATCTGCATTTTGTTTACGATCTTTAAAGAACAAATGTTCCAAATAAAAATAATAATTTTTATGGCCTACTGTTAATTCTGCATGACCCTAAGAAAATATGTGGATTAGGCCTAGCCTATTGAGTAGACCTGAGATCAGTAAGAGTTCAGTTTATCAAGCAATACTTGATAGGGTCAATGTGTATTATTGTGTAAGTTATATAGACTATAGCAGATCTAATGAAAATCAAAGCAAAATCTCTCTGACGACTGATTCTAACTATGTTTTTTTTTCAATCTTGTTAGTTACAATTGTATTACTTTATATAAAGCATAATACAGTACTGTACCATGGACGTCGATTGCGGGCGGGACGCATTATTGTCATGAACACCAGTGTATATTTATTATCATGGAATTTAGCAGTAAATTTGCATTTTAATAATTGCACGTAGCATTTGTAGCAACAGCTACTCAGAGTATATTTGATTCGCTCTTTGAAGGCGAAGTGTCCCCCCCCACTATTTTAGAGCAATCGACGCCCCTGTACTGTACTATAAATAAGGGTAAATATTCAGTTCCGGGTGCACCAGTATTTTTAACCTTGATTGGTTGAAAGTTGGTCATGTGAGAAATAATTAACCAACCTAAAATGACCACCTAACCTCGCGTAATCTAACTCGGACGTAAGACACCCTGATTGGTCCGATGGATGAAATGGGTGAATCAAAATCTACCTTTGGGCGAATCTGAAATATGGTGACCTCGAAACTGAATATTAGCCTAAATAAGTTATTACTTCACAATTATTTTGATCAGTTATTATACTTTATAGGTTGTTTAATAATTATGCATGTAATTATATATAACTTTACAGTCATAATGCAGTTATGTTAATGTGACACTGTGAACGGAACGGACGGTGACAAAAGCTCAAAACAAAGCTACGTCGTAGCCAATGCTGTTGTTGAACGAAGTTAAGCGACAGTGGGGTTGGACGCCATCTAACGAGAGAAATTTTAATTTAAACTTTTTACATTTTTTGACATTTGTTAATGAGTGCAAGTCACGGTTGGTGAGAAAATAATTTGTGTTTTAATTAAAATGAAGTGCTAGATTTACTAAAACAATTGTCACAGTGATGCGATACAAGCAATTATAATTATTTAAGTTTGCAGTAATCTAGAACTGAAGTAGTTGATAGACAGACAGACAGAATATCTCTCTCTGATAAAAGAAAAATACAGTATTACAGTTAATACAATATTACAATAAATTTTATGTAGAGCACACAATTACTAATTCGATTATTCATATTTATCTTTAGTCAATTTGGCTTTTAAGCTTTAGGCTTTAATGAGCTGTCCTGCAGAATTTAAATGAGGTGAATAAAAAGTGGGCGGAGCTTCATTTATTACATGCGTTAGATGCATAGTACATACATATATATCTCTTTTCTGGTGTAAACGCGAGGCATTATGTACGTGTTGTTCATAAAGTGTAGTTTAAGCCTAATTCCGGAGACAATATTTCCTGCCAGGTTGTTCTGCTTTGGCTAACATATAATATATATATATATATATATATGTGTGTGTGTGTGTGTGTGTCAGAAACAAAGATCCAAACCGAGGATAAAGTAACTAAAAGGCACGATATTACCAGTGTATGTTATATTAAAAGCCCAAATAAAACATTGATAAGTATGATACCAGTCCAGCAAAAAGTTATTGCCTTCGTTGTTTAATGCCAGTGCTGTGCTCGTTACTTTATAAATGTAATACCGTTAACGTTACTACAGTCTAAATGTAACGCCGTTATCGTTACAGTTACCATTTGTAAAAAGTAACGAGTACGGCACCGTTACTCGTTACCGTTACTTTTAATGAAATTTAAATATATTATATATATATATATATATATATATGCATACGTATATTAATTTATATATACATAAAATATATTATATAAACATTCGCTTGTGCGAGTATGTGTTGGTTTGTATCCACTGGTTAATGCATAGGCTATGAAGTCTGTGCATGCCTTCATTGCGTTGTTATGACTTACAAGGCATAATATTTAAAAAAAAGTGAAACAAAATTACTGCAAGATTTATTACTAGGAATTGCAACATAACAGAGGATGTAGCATACTATTTATGAAAAAACTATATAGGGCTATGGGTTGATTGCCTGTGCCCTCATCCGTTGGAAATTTCCAACAGACTTCAGTGGAGGGTTACCGACAACAGCCCTATGCTTTTTCGTTAGAGAGTTATGAATATGTAGGTCTTTAAAGGACCTCTTTATATTTATATTGATTACGGTAATTCTAGCGTCGGGAGTTGGGAAGCCTTATGTTAATAAAAACTGAAATTGCCTCACCTTATTTTTGCTGGGTCTTTGTTTGTTTCGATGTAGGGCGTGACGGTCATTTTCGGTGTAGGGCCGCCACGATGGGGTTACGCGGCGAATTTACTTAAGGTAATTAATATAGGCAGTCACTATATAAACCCTGAAGGAATAGGCCTATCCTTTTATAGTCATTAGGTTTTATATTATAAGGAATTCACTCAGAACTTGAGGGAAAATTTAGACACGTCTTCCAGTTTAAAGCGTTCGCTGTCGAATAAACAGTCCTGAGAGCCGTTCCTTGGTTCTCGTGTATTATTGCCGTTCTAGCAAAATTTTGTTTAGTCTACTTTTCTGTGGTAGACAAACAGTAAATTGGGTTTTCTTGTTGCTATGTGAGGCTGATTCATACATACAGGTTCTTGTACGTATGGCAATTCAATTATTTCATTCCCAATAGGCTATGTCGCCAATCCCGAGGCAATTTTGTATAGATATTTAATTCAATTAATAATAATTTATATTTAATTATGAAATAAATGTACCACATATGATACCATGTTGTGAGTGCGTATAGTTTTTCCATATACTGGGGGGGGGGGGCCGGAGAAAAATTTGTATGTTATAGATCAAAATTTTTTTTTTTGACAAACTGTGTTAAAACATGTAAAAAATGGATCAAAAGAATGAAGTAGAAATTTAGAAGAGAGAGGTTACTCAAGACCTATTCAAATATGAAAGTTCAAGAGGCCAACTTCTCAAGTTTAGTTAAAGTTATGTCAATCAGTTTGACTCCCTTTAGGTATAGGAAATTTATGGGATTAAAGTAAAGTTATTAAGCATTTTAACTTTGCTCAGTTTGTGTAAGTTTTATAAGTCACCAGTCTTAATTTTTTCTTGTAAAAGTTTTCTGGCTTTCAAAGCAGTCTTTCTTTGAGGCCTGTCTGGTTTAGTCTGAGTTACATCAGGCACATTGAGAGATTCCTCCCCAATAGTATCCTGATCCATCCTTTGGGGTAATGGTTCTAATTTAGCCCCACACTCCAAAGGATATAGTAATGTGATATCTCTGGTGGTCTCACCAGTTGCTGTTTTCAGTTTTACAACCCTGGTAACTTCGTCTTCACCAGTTTTGAGTTCCAAGACTTTTCCCATTGACCAATGTTGTCTTGGTGTCTTGTCATGTATCAACACAATGTCCCCAATTTTGACTGAATCATTCCAACTTTGTTTTGTTAATTGTTTATGTCTTTCTCTAAGACTTGTTAAGTATTCTTCTCTCCATTTTGTTATAAATTGAGTTTTGATTTGTGTCAAATGTTGGTATTTTGTGTTGAGTTCTTTGTGTCCTATTTCCCAATCTGGATCCTCTGTACTGTTATGTTCAGATTCTGGTAACATGTTTACTGTTTCTCCCTTAATTAGGTGGTTTGGTGTGAGAGGTTCTGGCTCATTAATACCATCTCCCACATAAGTTAATGGTCTGCTGTTGACAACATTTTCAATTTCTGACAGAATAGTCATGAGTTCAAAAAGTTGTAGATGTTTTGTCCCAATAGTCTTTTTAAGGCAGTTCTTTACAGTTTGTATGTTTCTTTCCCAAATTGAACCATACCATGGTGTATTAACAGGAATGTACTTCCAGGTTATGTTGTGTTTGGTTAAATGAGTTTGTACTGTTTCACTGTCACAAATCTGATGAATAATTCTTTCACCAGATTTGAAGTATGTGGCATTGTCTGACCATATAGTTTTGGGTACAGAATTGTGTGCACAAAATCGTCTGAAAGCAGCAATAAAAGCTTCTGCTGTCAGATCTTCTACTATGTCTAGACATATGGCACGTGTGGCAGCACAGGTGAAGAGTACAATGTACACTTTGTATTCCTTTGAATCCATTTTGTCTCCAAAACTCACATTTACCGCTCCAGTGTAGTCAATACCCGTGGTTTCAAATGGCCGAGTAAATGTTACTCGTTCCACAGGTAGGTCTGGAGGGCTTGGGGTCTTAAAGGGTCGTGAATGGATACGTTTACAAGGAATGCATGTGTTTAAAATTTTCTTTGTTTCAGTTCTACCCTTTGGTAGCCAGTAAGTTTTTCTCAGCTCTGTCAGGGTTTGTGGGACTCCCATGTGGTGTATTTTGTTGTGGGTATCCCTGATGATGAGTTTTGTGAAGTGATTTCTCCTTGGAAGAAGAATTGGGTGCTTAGAGTTGTAAGTCAAAGTTGACTTGTTAAGCCTTCCTTTACACCTTATCAGACCCTCTGTATCCAGGTACAGATTTAGATCCATGACAAGTGAAGGAATACCTTTGTTTAATGTGCTACTGGACCTAAGATACTTCAACTCCTTGTCAAATTCTGAAGCTTGTATCTGTTTGAGCCAGTATTTTGTTGCAGTTTCTGTTAAGTTAGAAAAGGCTTTCTGAGGACAGTGTTTGAGAAGGTAGCTATTGACAAACTTGCAGCATAGACTGTAATTCTCAAGAGTTTGTTGAGGTCTGAATAAAGGTGATAGTCAAATATAGGTTTGTCCTCAGTGATCTTTCAGTTGTTGTAGAGTTGAGTGTGAGGTTAACTACTTTGGCTGGCCAAAGATCCTCACATGTTAGCCATTCGGGCCCTTCATACCAGATTTTATTTGTTTTCAACAGCTTGTAAGAGAGCCCTCTTGTCAAAAAGTCTGCAGGATTCTCCTTTGTTTTTATGTACCTAAATTTGATACCAAGGTTTGTGTTTGCAGTTTTGATTTCTGTTAGTCTGTTTTTCACAAATATATTTTTGCAAGAAGTTGTATCTGTGTTGGTCACCCATGTTAGACAAATTTGACTGTCTGTCCATAAGTAAATGTTTGTTATGTCAACTTCTTTATACACTTGTGAAAGAAAGTTTGCTGTTTTAACTCCCAATGAGACAGCTAATAATTCAAGTTGTGGTACAGTTTTCTTTTGGTTTAAGGGTGCCACTTTTGCCTTTGAATAAACCAAGTTACTTTCATTTTCACTTGTTAAATAGGCACAACACCCATAAGCTTGTGTGCTGGCATCTGTAAAAATGTGTAGTGTTTGCGATTTCAATCTGTAGCCAGCACATCTTGGTACGTAGATGTCTTGAACTTTGTTCAAGTCTGTGGCTAATTTTTTCCAATGAAGTTGGTCTTCCACTGAAAGTGGTTCATCCCAATCAATTTTCTTTTTCCATAAGTCTTGCAAAAGGATTTTGGATCTTATGGTTGCTGGTAAATATAATCCAATGGGGTCAAAAATTTTGGATGATTCTGAAAGCACTTGTCTTTTTGTATTGGCATTTGGATTTAAGTTATAACTCTTCGTGCAAAGAGTGTCATCGTGTTCAGAATTCTGTTTTAAAAACCAAAGCATTCCAAGTGTTTTCGTGTAATTGTTTGGTTCAATGTTCCCATTGTTGTCTTTTGTTATTTGTTCATTTAATTTAGGAGAATTAGAAACCCATTCTCTCAATCCAAAATTTCCTTGCTTCATTATGGGTTGTGACATTTGGTAAATTTCAAGCAATTCCTCTTCAGTTACAGTGGAACCAATGAGGTTATCCACATAAAAGTTTTGTTTTAAAAACTGAACTGTTAAGTCCTCTTGAAATAAGTTTAGGTGGTTTCTAATTGTTAAAGCAAGAATACTTGGAGAGCAATTTGCTCCAAAAATAATTACTTTAAATCTGTAGGTTTTGAAACCTTTGTTAAGGTCATGTGGATCATTCAACCACAAAAACCTGAGATGATTTTTATCATACTCAAGCTTCAAATTTATACAGAGGAATGCTTTTTCTATGTCACTTTGTACTGCATAATTGTCTAAACGGAAGCAAAGGAGAATTTTTACAAGATCTGAGACAAGGTTTGGGCCTTCCATGAGACAATCATTTAAACTAACAGAATTTGTGTCTTTTAAACTACAGTTGTATACTACTCTTAGTTTAGTTGTGGATGAGTCTTCTCTGTAAACTCCCCTGTGTGTTAAATAATGACAACCTCGTTTTTTAAAGGGTTCATCAGTAACTTCTTCAATGAAGCCCCTTTCTATTTGTTCCTTGAATATGTTGTTGTATTGTTCTAAAAGATTGTCATTTTTTAGTTTTCTGTAATTTTTATACAGATGTGCCTTAGCTACTTTCAAATTGTCCATTATTTCTGGACAAGGTGTTTTCCAAGGCAGCTCCACATAGTATTGATTGTCTCTGTGTTGTAATGTATCCTTAAATTGTTCTGTCATCAATTGGTCTTCATGTGTAATAGTACTGTCCTTTATGCCAACTGATTCTAATAGTCAACTGCTGTAACCCTTCATCCAATGTGGAATCATTTTCATTCAAATGATGTGGGATTATGACAGTGTTTTTGTAGTTCGAGTTTGTCACATAGTCAGAAATTTGTGACTGTGGTGATTTTGTTTTGCGTAAATTTTGTTCATGTTCTGTGTTTTCTGTGTCAGTAGTAAGATGGTATTTAGTTATGTCACCCAAAAGAGCAATACCTGTGGGAGTTTGTATGGCTATTCCATCTCCAATTTTAATGATGCCTCTATGGACCAGATGAAGATAGTCAGCCCCCATGAGCATATGTATATCATCAACTACATCTGCATTAAGGGTTTTATCAGCTATCGTGTATTTATTTTGAAGTTGGAGCAAAGCTTGTTTTAACCCAGCTATTTGTATTTTTTCTTGTTCTACTTTGTCCACAACAACAACCTTAAGGGTTTCAAATGTTTCATCAAGAGTTAAAGTTATATTTGCAGTTTTAAAACTGGCTTGTACTGGGTTTTTATTGATAAATGATGAAATAGAGAGATCTTCATCTCCTTGTTGGTTTTGAAGTCCCAATTTTTCTATCAGTTGTTTAGTTACAAATGTTTGTTGTGAGCAGGTATCTAAAAGACACCTAACCTGTACTATTTGTCCTCTTTTGTTTTGGATTTCCAAAGTTGTGGTTGGTAAAAGAATTTTTGAATTGTGGTTAATGCTAGATGAACTGATATGTCCATTCATAGCATTTTTGGTTTGTTTCTGTTTGTTTTGGTTTGATTTGGGTGTTTGTTCATAATGTTTGTCAGTTTTTCCAATGTCTGTGTGTGTATTACACATAGGGGTAACATGGTCAAAACTGTTGCAAAACTTACAATTGTATATCAAATTTGATTTGCAATTTGACTTTTGGTGCCCTGATCCAGTGCATTTTTTGCATAAGTTTAGTTGTTCACAACGTTTTGACCTTGCTGTAAAGTCTTTGTATTTGGGACAATTTGTAGAATTATGTTCACTGCTAAAACAAAATTTGCATGGTGTGGGATTATACTCAAAAGTAGCTACATTAAAGTTTTGCAGAGTAGGAGTCTTTGAGTCTTTTTCTGTCACTTTATTTTCTGCAAATTGAGTTTTGCGGTTGTGTTTTGATGTAACTGGTAAGTGTTGAAATCTTTTGTTAGGTTTTTGGTTTTCTGCATTGTTGGTTTTTTCTTGTTCTGTGTTAAATTTTGGGAGTGTGTAACTTGATTTGTAAAGTGCTAGTACAGTTGGGAAATCTTCTCTTAGTTTATTAAGGCTAGGGTATATGTCAGTTGTCCTCTGATGAAATATCTCTTTGACTTTAGAAGGGAGCTTTTCAAAAACAACAGCTTGAATGATCCAAGCTGTTTCTGCAATGTTTAAATTATTGTTTTTAAGTTGTCCCATGAGACATTCAAACTCACAGTAAAATCAAAGAGGTCACCATAGTTGTCTTTTGGGGTTCGCATGTTCATTACTTTAAGAGCCAAATCATGTATAATTTCATCCTTATTCATGTAATTTCTGTTAAGTAATTCTATTGCTACAGAATAAGAAGACCTATGGCTGGTAGTGATTCCACTAATCTTAAGGCTGGGCCTTTCAGATAGTTCACTAAATAACTAAATTTATCAACATCTGTAATGTAGTTTTTATTACCTATAAGGCTATGAAATTTTTCAATAAAAGATTGAAATTTGGCTCTGTCACCCTCAAAAGTGGGTACTGCAAGTGTAGGCAATTTTGATTTTAGTTCATTGCCCTCAGCCACATTGGGAGGGCTAAATGAAGCATTTCTTGTAGCTTCTAAGAAGCTTTCGTATGTGTCTTCTTTTTTGCACTCATCAAGTTGGTTTTGAATTTCAGAAATATAGTTGTTAATTTTTGTAATGTAATTTTCATTGTCAAGTAGGAGAGTAGAATACTCATCATCTGTTAGTTCAATTGTGTCATCAATTTCTGTAATTATGTCTTCATCTAGTATGAAAATTCTTGTTTGTAACGAGTAATAGAATTTAATGTTGTTTCAAGATCATATCTTGTAGGTTCCTTTTGTTTGAAATCATTGTACAGTTTGGTGATGACACCTTTACGTGCTGATTTTTTCCTCATTAATTTTTTGTGATTTTGAGATGGTGCCGTAGCCCCAAGGTCTGTGTTTTTGTTTTCTTGGTCTGGGTTTCTTACCCTTTTGTCCAAGTCTTCCATAATTGTTGTTAGTGTTAAAGTTCTGAGTTTAATTTTTATGATGTTGAGCAAGTTAAATTACTGTACAGTAATAAGTTTTTTATATAACCTGCGCCACAGGTTAAATTAAAAATTCACAATGTTTTTAGTTAGGATAGGCCTTGAGTGTAAAGAGTAAGGCCTACTTTAAGAGGTAGGCCTATTATGTAAGGTAAAGTTA
The DNA here is from genome assembly GCA_023014485.1 of Bathynomus jamesi. NCBI lineage: Eukaryota > Metazoa > Arthropoda > Malacostraca > Isopoda > Cirolanidae > Bathynomus > Bathynomus jamesi. Next base: position 142,127 of record JAJOZX010007059.1, read on the forward strand.
GGTGGGCCTACTAAATAGGCCTATTTGTTGGGCCTACCAAGTAGGCTTATGTTTGGGCCTATTATTTTATAGGACCTCAAATGAGTTAAGCCTGTTAAATTAACAAGGCTTAGTTTTGAATTTGAAGAGTAGGACCTATTAAATAGGCTTAATGTTGCGGGCCTATTATTTTTAGGACCTAAAATAAGTTATGCCTGTTAAATGAACAAGCCTTTGTTTTCGATTAGTGTAAAGGTAAAGGAATCGGTTCCCAGTTGCTTAGGCCACCATATGAAAAACTATAGTGGGGTTACGGTTGAAATTGGGGTTAGGCCTACTGAGTTAAGCCTAGCCACTGCGTGTGTCAGTGTAAATTTTAGAGGGGTTAGTTCCCCATACACAGGGCCACCATTGAAAAAACTATATAGGGCTATGGGTTGATTGCCTGTGCCCTCATCCGTTGGAAATTTCCAACAGACTTCAGTGGAGGGTTACCGACAAAAGCCCTATGCTTTTTCGTTAGAGAGTTATAAATATGTAGGTCTTTAAAGGACCTCTTTATATTTATATTGATTACGGTAATTCTAGCATCGGGAGTTGGGAAAGCCTTATGTTAATAAAAACTGAAATTGCTCACCTTATTTTTGCTGGGTCTTTGTTTGTTTCGATGTAGGGCGTGACGGTCATTTTCGGTGTAGGGCCGCCACGATGGGGTTACGCGGCGAATTTACTTAAGGTAATTAATATAGGCAGTCACTATATAAACCCCTGAAGGAATAGGCCTATCCTTTTATAGTCATTAGGTTTTATTATAAGGAATTCACTCAGGACTTGAGGGAAAATTTAGACACGTTCCCAGTTTAAAGCGTTCGCTGGAATAAACAGCCCTGAGAGCCGTTCCTTGGTTCTCGTGTATTATTTGCCGTTCTAGCAAATTTTGTTGTGTCTACTTTTTTGGTAGACTAAACAATAAATTGGGTTTTCTTGTTGCTATGTGGGCTGATTCATACATACAGGTTCTTTGTACGTATGGCAATTCAATTATTTCATTCCCAATAGGCTATGTCGCCAATCCCGAGGCAATTTTGTATAGATATTTAATTCAATTAATTAATAATTTATATTTAATTATGAAATAAATGTACCACATATGATACCATGTTGTGAGCGCGTATAGTTTTTCCATTTACTATTGATACTAATTTACTAATGCTAGAATATACCAGGAAAGTTTAGTTTTGCAAAACAATAATACGAAATACTAAAGAAATGAATCAGATGAGTTATTGTGCATGGCAATGATAATTGAAATTTATTAGCTAAATATATAAACTTAAGAACTATTATTCAAAAGATCTTTATTGGCCTTTAAGAAAACAAGCTTCTCAAAAGTTGCATCTAAGAGCGAGCCTCGTTTCGGACGCAGTATATTCTTCCCTACTGAAAAATCCCGCTCAACAGCGGCACTAGATGGCATAGGAGTGTTAAGTTTAATAAACATATTTTTAAAGTTAGTGGATGGGAAGGATGCAGAGCGAACGTGCCGTGAAGGCCCAGATGAGAGGAATGACGAAACCTCTGTTGAACTTAGGTCCCTCCCTGCTCCAGGGTTCTTCGCCTTATTACTTTGACAGTGCTGTCAGTGTAGGGGGAGAGGGTAGATGGGGGTAGGCTGCCAGCATGCCAACGGCCAACATGCACACCTCGCTCATAGTGAAGGGACAAATTTTTAATGGTTAATGAATAATGAGTGAGGATCGAAAGAAACTATGATAATTGCAAGCTACGATAAAAAGTAACGAGTAACGACTAACGAATGTATTTCCCTAAAAAGTAACGTCGTTACTGAAAGAGTTACTTGATTTGAAATGTAACGCCGTTACCACTACCGTTACTAAAAAAGTACCGCGTTACGTAACGGCCGTTACTTGTAACGCGTTACCGCCCAGCTCTGTTTAATGCCAATATTAAATATAAACTTTTTAAAAGGGGTTTCAATTATGTAAATTTCTTACGCATATTTAATGTTTATTTAAAAAGGACGGCTCATACAATAATAAATAATATATGTTATAATGTTTCAGACCAACAAAGACCCAAGGATCCACTCATGGCTGGTCTACCTAACCGTGTTTGTAATTGTGTATTGCGCATGTCCTCCAAGGCTCCGTGACGACTGAGGGGACCTACAATTTATGTGGGTTCCGAACCACAAAAACTTTAATTTTGCTACCTTAAACTATACGCAGTCTATCAACATATGCATCTAATCGATTTTTAAACATACTAGTACAGTTCCCGCCGCTTCGCTGACGGTTAGACAGGCTAAACTACAAAAAAAGAACCCAGCCGTGAAAATTTTGAGCTTCACATTGTGTCAACATTTCTGAATCTGGTATCTCCCAAAACCTCCTCACCCCCATTCATACAACTTGGGGGCTAACCCCCTCCCCCATTACCCCCACCCCTCCTCATTACCCCACCCATCCCCATTACCCCCACCCCTCCTCATTACCCCACCCATCCCCATTACCCCCACCCCCACCTTCCCCCATTGCTAAACTACAGAAAAGAACACAGTCATGAAAATCTTGAGCTTCACATTGCCGCCCGTAATACAATTTCTGAATTTTTTTTACAATTTCTGAATTTTTTTCTCACAATTTTTTCTCATAATTTCTGAAAGTGTGACGGACAGACAGACAGAACGGACAGCGCGCTTATTATAATATAGATTTATATACATGCTACGGATCACGTTAAGAATAGCGAACCATTTACCTCATGTTAAGAATGGCGAACCCAAAATTAAACATGTTAAGAATAGCGAACCCAAAATTCAACAAGTTAAGAATAGCGATGGTGATTGCATGATTTGGATCACCTGAAGATCAGGGCCCCCAGCCTTCGTTAGTTAGCCTTATAAGGCTAACTAACGAAAATATCACGACTTAACCTAACCAATCGTCAAGGGCGTACAGTTGACCTAACGACTGGTTAGGTTAAGTCGTGATATTTTCGTTAGTTAGCCTTATGAGGCTAATTAAATAAGGCTGGGACCCTGCTCTTTAGGTGATCCCATGATTTACCCTTGGTACTAACAGTCAGGGTAATATGACAAAAGAGACCATAGCTTCATAGGTTTTTACAAAATTCTCCATGTTAAGAATAGCAAAACCCAAAAGTTTCCATGTCAAGAATAGGGAACCAAAATTATCCATGTCAAGAATAGCGAACCCAACACCCTATGGGTTCGCTATTCTTAACGTGATCCCATGCTACTAATTACTTCTACCGGCAAACTATTCCAGCTATTTACTATTCTATGCGTAAAAAGGTTTTTGGCAACTGCGGTCTCGAACCTTCTACTTGTCAGCTTACACCCGTTATTTCTAGTTCTACTATATTGTGCTATTTCGAAAAAAGCTCTTTATATATATATATAATATATATATATATTATATATATATATGTGTGTGTGTGTGTATAATGCAAACCCACAAGGAAAAAGAAAAATGATTCCAAGACCTTTCGTGAATTCAGAAATACATCTCGTCAGGGAATGAAGGGAGAAGGCGAGATGACAAAAATATATACATATGTACAACGGGATAGAAAAACAAAAAAATTAGCACATGATTAAAAAGAGTTAAAGGCAAGGGTATTTTAACAGGATGTGTCAATTTTATACATTCCCGCACTGTTATTGAAATTATTTTTAAAATGGATAAATGCACATTCTAGATTATTCCTTTCAATTATATCTCTGTTTTGAACGAGCGCTTTAGAACTATCCCACTTGATACTATGATTACATCTATACATATGGTTAAACAATGCATTAGAATTATTTGCTGTTCGACACGCATATTTATGCTTTTTACCCTAACATCTAACGTTTTACCCATTTGGCCTATATATACTGAGTTACATTGTGTACATCCGATCGAATACACAACCAACATTATCCGGTCTATTCTTCATTAGGCGTGATTTAAACTATTATTATACTTAAAGACTCCATTGATATAGTCGGAAGATATGAAAATTAACATGGTAAGGTAGGCTAAGGATATTTTTACGCTCAAATTCCTTTACAGTTACACTATTATAATGCCTATTCTTGGCCTTCCTAAGTTAGTTATCTAAAAATTAAATAGGATAACATAATTTAGTACCATATTCATGATTTTGTTTAACTCGGAATCTAAAAATTTAGGAATTCCTAAATTTTTCACGTGTTTAATTGTGAAACTCATCCCAGGCATATAATGTGAATATATCACGAAAGCGCTCGGACTTTGTGTTTCCTTTTCCCTGTGGTTGTTTGCTTATTAATAAGGTCACGTGTTATTTTGTGATTTTAGTGCATATACAGTATATATACACCTTTCCTTTCAACTTTTCAAATGTTCCGTGCGATGATTCCTCATTTCATGAAGGTCAAGCTTGTCGCCCCTCCTTCTCTAGTTGGCCTGGTGAAGTAGAGAGTTGGTTTCTTGTACTCTCCACCTCACATAGCCAGGTACGCCCGGCTCATCTGGCATTGTTCTGAGCCAGGCGTCTAGTCTTCTTTTGAAGATGTCCACCGCAACACCACTCGTGTTCCTTAGTTCCTTGAGCAGCTGGTTAAACAGTCTTAGTTCTCTCATCACAACACTATTTTCCTTCAGGGTTAAGGATGTTCCCTGTCTAGCCTTTAAATTGGGAACACGACACAGTCTTCCTTTTCTACTTTCTACTGTTGTTTGGGGGTTTATATGGTTCAGTAGGGTGTGTCAATTTAGGGAGCAAAGTGAAATCTTTAGATTTTCAAAGACGACTAGTGACCAAATGATACATTTTTATGTGCTAAATCGAAATATGGCTTCAAAATCCAGATTTGACCACTCCCTAGCTACTTATATTTGTAGTTGAAGTTTACGAAAAATCAGCAATTTTTGCAAGTATTTTTTTTTATTGTATATAACTGCATTTTACATACATTACATACAATTAAAGACATTTTGATTGTATTTCAATATTAAAACTTAGAAATATAAATAGGTTTCTTGAACTTTGCCAAGGATGCCATATATAATTACATTTTACATACATACAATTAAAGACATTTTGATTGTATTTCACTATTAAAACTTAGAAATATAGATAGGTTTCTTGAACTTTGCCAAGGATGCCATGTCTGCCTTGCTCTTGTTCCTGGACATGAGCTCCCTACTGGCCACCTGGCCACTGATCAGGGCCGTAACTAGGGTTTAGAATTAGTGAGGTCCAGATTTTTTTCGAGCGCGGCGGGACGAGCAAAATCAGACCAAAATGACATCTACAAACACAACCCAAGCTATACACTAAACACAAAACCCTTGTCTATAATAAACGCCCTCTAATGTTTAATACACGCTCGACGCTCCCTCTTTTCAAAGAAAAAGCGGTAATATGCGTTTCATACACGGAGAAACGGTTCAGTCTCTTTTTTTTTTTTTAGGAAATAATTACCGAGGTCCGGACCTCGGTGACCTCATAGGTAGTTACGGCCATGCCACTGATGTACGCCTCCCTCCTCTCTTGTGAGTAAACATGTGCTGCTTCAGTTGTCATCCTTACACACCTCTCTACTGACTGTTGTATGAGGGCCATGCAGGAACTTCCATTGGTCCTATCCAGAAACTCCTTGATTGCAGCAGTGGTGAGGGAGCAGGTCAGAGGAGGCTCAGTCACGCCAGAGTTCCAGTCAATAAGCTCCGAGAGTTTTGGTGGCATCTGGGTTGATGTCAGGAGTCTTCCTGGGTCTGACACTGCAGTCTCCTACCTGTGTGTCCTCATCTCCTTCACCTCTGATTTCCAGTATCCTCTTCACTGCCTCCATCCTCTCCTCCTCCACCTCACTGCACAGCATGGCCTGTAGCACAGCCTCAGAGTGTGCATACCAGGCTGATCTCTTCACTGTAGGCATCACTATTCCTATCACTCCTTCTTCTGACTTCTGAGCAGCTCCAGCTGGTATAGTACATGCCTGGGACCCTCCACCCAGCTGTGATTTACTTGATGTTGAACCAGTTTGGCATGTAGACTCCCACTATGAATTCCACAATTATCCTCAGATTCTTCAGGTTCCTACCCTTCAGCCATGTTTGGAAATCCACAATCTGCAAGAACCTTAGAGCCGTGGTGACCCACCTACTGTGACAGACTGGCCCAATCTCCAGGAGAGCTAGACTCTGAGGTACCTCTCCCAGTCTGATGGCAGTGATGATTCTGTAGCCATATGATTGGTCTGTGTTGAGGTCCTTGACTACCTCCTGACTGAGATGGGGTAGAAGAGGACCAACAGTGATCCTTGTGAAGTTTGGGTTGATTTTCAGCTCAGTGGCAGAGTCTAACATCTTCCCTAGGGGCCCAGACCACTTGTTGTTGCTCAATGTCTTGCCATCCAGTGCAGTCACCAAGTGTCTGAGACTCAGCTCCCCAGTGTGCAAGTCACAGACAACCCACACCAATTTCCTGCTAAGCTTGGCCTCCACATAATGCATTACTCCTCCCTCCCAGCCAGTATTCACATTAGTACTGTCACCTACGGCCAAAAGGGTCTGGTCTGCTCCTCTCTCAGCCAGTTCACCAGATGATCAGCAATGACCTCAGCATGACTTCTCTCCTCTGCAGCTTCCTCTGGTACAAAATGCCACAAATATTTCCACCTGGTTCATTGCACACTTGTAGTGTTCTTCCTTAATGAGGCCAGGAAACTGCCTGTCACTGCCCTCAGCTTCCATCATCACTTTGGTGTCATCTTTTCCATCAAAGAAGATACAGGTGATGCCATTTTCCCTAATCTCTTCATCAAACTTCTTGACCAGCCTTAGTCAGTCTCTCCTGAGCCCTCCTCACCTTGTTGTGGTCAATCACCAGTGCTGTGTCAAACTCTGTGATAAGACCAGCATCATCCAGGCAGCAGTGGCAATCTCTGCACTATCTCTCAGCCCAGTGTGATGTCTCAAGCTAACCAGAGCTATGTTGGTGATATCTTCAGTGTTGTATTTCTTCTTCTTAGCCACGGGCAAGGAAGAAGTTGTCGCAGCCTCTGGTATGAAGTCTTCGTCCTCCTCTCCTCCCTGCCTCCTCCAGTATACAGTATCTCCAGTCTCCTCCAACCCCATCTCCAGCAGTGACTCCTCCCTCAACTCTTCTTTCTTGGCTGACTCTTCTGCCTTCCTCCTCCTCCTCTTCTCCTCGGCCTTCCTTCTCTCCTCCTATCTCTGCAGCACTGCTTCCTGTCTCCTGGTCTCAGGGTGATCAGCTAGACCCATCTGGTGTGCCCCACACTGACCACCTTTTCTCTCTGACCTTTAATGAAGGCAAGCTCCTGCACTAGATCTCTGCTCGTTCCTGCAGCTGCAATCATTGTGAACCTCACTGTTGCAGACAGGGTTGCACCCAAGCACACTGCAGCTCCTGATCACACAGTGACAGGTTCAGGATGTCTACCAATTTGTCCAGTTTCATCATGAACCTATCTTTCACTTCTAGCTTCACATTGCCAATGGACACCTTCACTTCCTCATCCCAAATTGCCTTCACTTTAGCCCTGCTCCTGACCTCAGTGTTGATTACAGGTCCTGTGAATAGAGCGTTGGCCTTTCTCCACTGAGCCAGTAGCCCTGGAACAATGCCGTTGTTAATCAGGTCATTAACTGGGTAATTCCTCTGTCTTCCTCACTCATCTCTCTCCTCAACAAACCATACCTCAGCAGATCTCTGGCTGTGGTAGCTCAGCAGGGTGAAGTTCCCTCCCAGTCCCACCAATGACTTAGGTGACAACTTGATTTGCTTCGGGTTCTGATTTCTTTCTGACTCATCTTGTGGACCTTGAACAAAAGAAATGTCATTGAAATTTGGATAGGCTTACTGATTATGATTACATAAATTAAGTTAATTGAAATTCTAATATCTTCCTATAAGCTCAGATAAAAGGTTGTATTGTTATAGGTACAAGACTTAATTATTCAAAGTAATGACAATTTCATATATCTATCATATCAAAATATACAGAAAGTTTGGGTCACACATAACATTTCGAATAATTGAATTACACAATATTTACATTAGGAAGTAATCAAAATTGTCAAAAAGGAGGGAAAACACATGCATTCACAATCAAAACTCAGCATTTGTGCTATGTGAAACTTAGAAACCATACTGCACCCAAAAATAACCAAAGTTGACCACACATCAATGGCACATTGATATACGATGCTACAGTCATATTTAGGTTATATATCAAACCTTTATGGTCAGATAAGTGGTAAATGGCTTTTTTAAAAAACTAAAGATATTTCTAAGTTTGCTAGATAATATGATATCATTGAGCAGCATTAGTAGTTTTTTGAATGTTGACTTTACTAAAATTGGAACACACCCTAATGGTTCAGAGTAAGATAGGTGCTAGTTTCTCCATTATTTATTATTTTCCATGGTAAATAATGCTGTACCTCTCTCTTCTTCTTTTCCAGTGAATATAGGTTTAATTCACGTAACCTTTCCTAGTAATTTAGTTCTTTGCACCTATTGATCTTGGATATATATATATATATATATATATATATATATATATATATATTATTATATATATATAATATATATATGATACACACAGACCGTGCATGGAAAAGGAACTCTTCTGGGAAAATTAAATCCACTATGAGTCCGAATAAGTAATGGTAAATGACAACACTATAGTTTTTTTCTTTTTCATGATGTTAGACCGACGTGGGCAACGGGTCACTCGCAAAGAAGTCCCAAAAATATAGCTTCCTCACCAGCTATCTGCAAAGCAGATAGGATCCAGCTTTGGGACAGGATCTAGGGTTTAAAGCAGCCTAGCCCCGCTACATTTAGAACCTCTATAAGCAAAAGACTCGTTGCATTCCTCGGATTGAATACATCAAAGAAAAAGGGCAACTATTATATTTTTAGCCAAAAAACAAAACTTAAAACCTCAACTGCAGAATTGAGCGTTCACTTTCAAGGCACATAACATGTCCGTTTCATGATGGGAATGAACTCAGAATGGTTCCCTGAGGCTTTCTATGATACACAGATCGTGCATGGAACAAGGAACTCTTCTGGGAAAATTAAATCCAATATAGTCCGAATAAGTAATGGTAAATGACACATACTGTGGTTTTTCTTTTTCATGATGTTAGCCCGACGTGAGCAACGGGTCACTCGCAAAGAGGTCCCAAAAATATAGCTTCCATCACCAGCTATCTGCAAAGCAGATAGGATCCAGCTTGTAGGAGTGTAGAAAAGGTGGACCTATTCCTGTTGGCTCGAGAGTCGTTGTCGTCCGTTGTTTTTGCAAATCGAGGTCTTCACGGTGAAGTGTTTCACGGGCCTATTGGATTCTCGTTGACGGCCGCTTTTCATAAAGCGGCGGACGCTGAACCAAGGTGAAGTGATTTGGGCTTGTAGCTTCGTAGAAGGTTCACGTACTGTATCCTCCTTGAGGATGTTTTTCTCGTAACGTTGATTTTGCGGTGCTCTCGAGGATGATTGGTAACCGTTTGAGGTGTGGTGAAGAGGTCCAATGAAAATGCCTACTGCGGTAGTGTTGTTTGTTGCGGAAGTTTATAGCTTACGTCAAGTGATGCTTCGTGTAGAGTTGAGATGATGCTTGAGCGACTGAAGCCGGCTGAAGTCGAAACGGCGCTGGGCTTCGAAAAGTGCTTCTGCAGGCTGACGGCGGGAAGGTCTTACTTGACGATAGATCGAAAGCCTTGAAGGAACAGCAGGCCGCTCCTCCGGCAGGAAGCCGGAGGGCGGTTGATGTGACGATGTTGTACTGACGAAGGGAGAAACGCGACCACGTGACGAGAAGTGGTGAGCGCGAGTGAGTGAGTGAGTGAGTGTATCAGTGGAAACTCGCTTATAACTTCTGTGACGCGGAAACTTTCGCGCCATTCTGAAACGCCACCATACTCGCTTACTTGTTAAGGGCTTGCTTTCGCGATCCTTTTGGTACAAAACAGACGTTTCATTGTTTCTGATTCCTTGACCACATGTGTCTTCTAAGAATGCTTGATGTGGCGTGGAAGAAAGAATTTGTTTGTCTACTTGTTATATATATTATATATATATATATATATATATATATATATATATATATGTTTGTGTGTGTGTGTGTGTGGTGTGTAAAAATGAACAAATAATCAATATTCATTTTTACATAAGAACCAAAATCGCTTAACGCGAGTTCGGATTAAATTTTTATTCGTTGCTTTCTATATTTTTTCAGTGTCACAACCATGCGACCTACCATTTCTATGGTTTCGTCGTATCCATATTTCCATTTTTCATTTATTAGAGAATTTATTATAATTAATTATGGTTGTCTTGCACCTAACCCTCATCCCTAAATTTTATTAGATTATGCATGCACATTACATATAGTAGGATTGGAACCCGTAGTTGTACTTAGTTCTTAATACCCACTCTTTGTCCTTTAATTCGTTTCTTTTGAATCCTCCCAATAATGACTTACACTGTACGTATGACATAATTTGAATAACTATGACGTCATAAAGTAGCTTAATTCCCTTCACATTTTCCCGTCATTAATTTCCCTTCATCATATCTCTAATATACAATGTATGGAAATTCCTTAACATAATAATAATAAAAACTGTACACTCTATACGTCATTAGTTATGTTATTCGTTCATACATCCATGTCCTTTCTTGACCTTTATCTTTTGTTAATTTTATTACTTATTCATTCATCTATGTATTGTCTACTTATGCCCTATCAACCTATCAGTTCATATTCACTCGTGTCTATATTACGCACATAACCTATTGTGTTACGTACCAATATGTGTACAAAACTTGTGCATTCGTACATGTCCCCTGATGATTACGTACATCGTTACGTACATGTACATCCGTTCACATGTATTTTTTTTATTTCTCTTCTTTAAATTAATAAATTTCTCGCAAGATATTCATAAATGCCTAGGCAAGTGGTCAAATTCCGCTAATCACAGCATAAATCGAACATCTGAAAACGAAAGACCTCCTCTGCCTCTGATTTCAAATTTATAACTTATTGTCATGTGTGTCACGTTGTGTAAATATAACCGTATGTGCCCATATACTTTGTGTTAAATCTCAAAATAAGAGTTATCCTAATGTAAAACACTGTAAACTATAGTTACCTGTGGTAAATTGTAATTATCTATAATGATGTAATATGATGAAATTAATGTACTTTAATGAAACTATAGTTAACGAGTTAACGATAATAAATGAATTAATTGGTAATTATAATCATAGTTATAATAGACCAAAATTACAATGTGACCCAACATTATGTCGCCATTTAGGAATATACACTCGGCAATATTAATGTTATTTTTTTTATTATTATTTTTTCGTTGGGATAAATTTTGGAGCTGCTTCCTTTTTGTCATTTTTAGATTAGATGCATTCTCTCTTAGAAAGATGTTCATGTCTTGTCTTAAAACCTTTAATTTTGCTCATATGCATATCGTAGTATAAAAATGCATTTAATTTCCGTTTCTAATTAACTCGGCAGACCCGGAAAACATCAGATCTGAAAATATGCGGTTTAAGATAAAAATATGGCTTCCTCTTCCTATATCCTGTTTATGTTTATTTTTAACTGTTGTGCAAAAATAATACAGCCTCTTCAATATTTAATAATGATGATGTTAGTAGAATCGGGGTATATAAACCCCAACCATTTCTTCCATAGGCATTCTGATTCCAACGACGAGGCTGAGTAGTACCTGTATATTTTAGCAGTAAATTACAGTAAAAGAAAGTCTTTATCTTCTCCTTCGAGCCGTGTTCTCTTCGGAAAACTTAGTCATTAAAATCTCCCGATACGTTACAAGAAGAATCGGGGAGAACCCTCAAAGAATTTAATAAGCCTCTCAGAATCCTTCGAGCCACTAAAGAAGAACTCGGAGAGTCGTATAGAAGAAACTACTGCAAGTAATAGATCCGTTGCTGCCTCCTAACCAGAACCCCCGTCGACTCCGAACCAACCCAGGACCATAGACGGAGGGGTTACCAACTGGCGACCCTGTAGCCAGGATCTTAATAACTGACGACCTCAGTAGTATGGACGAGTGCAGAGATGTTGCAGAGATAATGATCAATGTTGCAAATGGGGTGGGGGTATGCAATGAAGGGGGATGGGTGGTATGCCATGCAGGGGGAGAGGGGAGGGAGCTTCGGGGGAGAAGGGAGGATGACCTCCCCCCCAAAGGGGTTGCCTTAACCTAAGAGTGGAAGAGAAGGAGGAGGTCTTTGGGATAGAAGGTGGGGTGTCCTCACCCCCCAAAGGGAAACAACCTAAGTCTTAACCTAAGAGGGAAGGATAGTTCTTTACTCCACCGAAGTTCGTATCATTCTGGCAGCTCCGAAGCAGCGGGTCTTATATAGAGGAAGGTTGAGTTGTCAGATATCACTTTTTATTTTAATTGTTCAGGTATACATTATTACATGAGTTGCCAAATAATGTTTTTATTTATTAAAAGCAAACGAACTTTCTCCTTTTAGAGAATTAATTATTAAAACAATATTATCATTAAAAGAAATACATTTAAACTGCTTCTACTGCACAAAATCAGAAAAATAAAAAAGAAATCATTCAAATAACATATTCTCTAAGAACAATTTGTCTATTTACTTTTGACATTCTTTTCCTGTTCGAATTTAAACATCATTCTGTTTATTAAATATTTGAAATAAATCGAAATTGAATACATACACTTTATCTTCTACCGCACAAAGTTCCATTTTACCTACTTCCATCCTTTCTCTCGACAAAACCTCGCTTGAGTCCAAATGTTAAATCTGACATCCTTATTACTACTGAAGTTAAAAACATGAATTTATATTATTTTTTAGAGAGAGAGAAAGTGAGGACCACGCGCGAGTAACAATAATAGCTAATTCGGTTTTCACCAAATTGTTCATTCTAACAATGGTCAAGCTTTTCACTCCGCCTTAGACCTACAGTTTAACGTGGAAACCGAATACATTAATCCGGGCGGGGTGAAATGTTTTCGCCCCGATCTCTCAATAGCACCCGCCGGCTAATCCACTAGGATACCTAGGGTACCCATTTATCAACCAGCCCAAGCAGACATTCATTTTCATGAGTTATTTATTCACACATCTACGCGAGAAGTAAAAATCCACAAGTCAGGAATCTTGAGAAAGTTGAGTTAGTATGGGTGCAAAACATAGTAATGCACAATAATCTTCTAGATTTGATGTTTATGTCATAAGATATTACTGTGCTGTTAATGTCAGAGTAATGAAAAGTAGCGGCGCTAATTTTGTTTCCTGCGGTACTGAGCTGTGCCACTCTGATGAATATATTCCTATAACGAACTGCAACCGAAAAAATGAGGCGGCTGCAATGAATATATTCCTATAACAACTTACGTCCGAAAAATTGAGACTCAATTAGTAGGGTTGCAAAATAAAATAAATATTGTTGTGAGGGTTATTGCATAAAGGGGAGGGTTGGGGAAAAACCAAGTATGGGTGCAAATATTGCCGTGGTATAGACAGCAAGGGGTAATACGAGCATTAAATCTACGGAGAGAATATAAAGACACCGTTAGTCGTCCAAAGCCTGGACCCGTTATATCGGTGTTACGATTGGTACACAAACTTATCATAACCCCGCCCAGTTACAGTAACAACCAATCATTACGAACCGACTCTTAATCTTTTGGGGCGGAGCTTGGTGATCGTGCATATAAAAGGAAATATTTCCAGCTGGGAGTAACATTAGTTATTTTCACCAGTGAATAAACATTCCCTCTGCCAGTGAGTAAACATTCCCTCCGCCATGAATCAAGAAATTTATAGGTTTACCGGATTTATACAAGATGGGGACATTGTAGCATTGTCTGCAATTAATCTTTTTAACGCGATTGACCGGGATGGATTATTTCCAACGCAAACCGTTGATGATATTTACAATGACGCTCCTTACGATCCGACGCAAAGGACCGCCATAGAATGTAAGTGTCTATAACTTTATTTTTTGGAGTCAATTATTATTCACAAACTCAGAAAAAGGATTATTTCATATACATATATATATATATATATATATATATATGAAGGGATGTAGTATCTCGTCAAATAGTTCATTTAGGTAATCGCAATTATAGATTAGTCTACAGTTATATCCTGTTTTGATTCAATGAATTTTTTTATAGCAATCTTTTGCATGTTTTTTTTTATAAATTTTATTCGGAATTACCACTTAAATGAACTTCTCTGAGCGGTTCAAAGATATCTTCACATTGTAATATCTTACTATATGTATACTCTGTATATGTTTTTATTAAAAAAGATTCAGTATAAACATTATTCTTTCTCCTTTAAGGTCCGATGAGGATTTGTCACGTGCTATACAATCTTTTGAAGAACCCCGTGCCATGGACCTGAATACGGAGGATTTACCGAGCAGTCAGACCAATGAATGTCACATCATTAACAAAATAATGTGTTTTTTTGTATGATCTTTTTTGGGGAAAGAAGACAATGTATTTTCATCAATTTATTAAATGAAAGAAATCATATTTTTAGTACAACAACCATCTTAAACTACAGAATATACAAACTAACGTTACAAATATATACACGAACAAAACATCATACTATACAACGAGTACGCACAATTGGAAAAACGGCTTTTTATCTGTCTGCATACCATTTCATCGTTTCGTTGAGTGTGACACGGGTCGAATAATTTTTTAAAATTTATAAATTCTTTACCACGTGACATATGCATGAGAATGAAATGCAGTACATTCCACAAGTATTACTAAAATATCCTTGTAATCGGAATGGGTTCCATACAACTTCGGGGATATGTAACTGATCGAGAAATTTTACAATAACGGTCACTCCAGGGTTGAGTACCGAGTAAATCAAAATAGTACAGGCGGTCCCTATTTTTAAAATAGGTTGCAAACCAATGAATCTCTTCATTACCAATGACATCTGTGTTCACAATAAGACTACCGCATTCTCGCGTAGTTGGCAAATTCAATGTTTCATTCGCAAACACAATAAATTTGGAACGTGTGATTCGTTCACTATTCATTACTCTCTGAAGTGTATTAGCATCCATTTTAAAAGCCAGTGATAACGCCCCTAAATCTATCTACTTCTATTAGGCCTTGCGACTCGAGGTATACTAGTACACTAAGAGGCGTGTCTATAGGCTTAGTGAATTCCAACCTCACTGAGATGTTTCCGCTCTGTTGTGGACTTAAATGCGTATTTACGCTAACAGATAAGTCAGGTGTAATGCCAAACGGATAAAAGTTAAATTGATCAATGAATTCTTTCTGCGTTACCCCATTACGGAGCTCATCTCAATCACCTGCAATATGGGCCAGATGACTATAGGCTCTTGCGCAAAGCGGTAACACAGCGTCTGATGAATAGTCAGTATCCAATGTTCTGCCCAACGCAATGCCATTAACATATAGAGTTATATTTTTAAGTCCGAAATTCTCGAATTTAAAGGCACTCTTTTTATATTTTCCATTCACCGAAGCATGGTTCTGCATTCCGATTAATATCCTTTTAGGAAGATTTCCCAGGGCGATGTTTTCTATGTTTCGATGCCAACCATGCTGGCACCGTATATAGTTTGATTTGTACTCTATTAATAGGGTATTTCACTGTAGCGTTTAGTAAATTTTTCTCAATTTCTAGTTGTGTTGGTGAACTTAATTTCACTCGCCGTACGCGGAGGTATGTCTCCATAATGTGAACCACAACGGGTTTTGCTCCCTCTTCTTGATCAGCATCTAGATTTAAGCAGATCTCAGGATTCGTGCGGGTGAGCTTTATTTTCATATCCACCCCATTCACAAGCAACTTCTGGAATGTGAAATCTGTATGCAGGCGTCCAAAACACTCGTATATCTTCTTTTAAGAATTTTTAAATTTGTCCTTTATACTACTTTACTTTGATCTTTACTTTGATAATATCCCTCGGCACTTAAAAAGGTAGCCTTCGCTTCTTTGGAAAAGTTGAGGACATTTTCCAGATAGGCTCGTAGGTGATAGTACCCCGTGCCTGCCGATATGTATACAGCATATTTGTCATCGCAGTCCGTTCCATCAGAATGGGCTATACGTAGTTTAGCGTACATGTGCACACAGCTTGGATCAAAAAAGTAAGAGCCTGAGCTGGGTATCATGAATTCTATAGGAGCACTCGGGGAACTAATTGTGTTTAAAGGATTAATTGTAATAAAGTCACTGTGTTCAATAGAAACTTGAGTTGGGGGCAGCTCAAAGAGGGATAGCTCCGATTTACAGCATTGTGAACTACACGGATGGATGAAGCGTGCCATGACGAGTTAGAAATAGTGCCTCCTCTCTCGACAGGTAGTAAACAAACTATGATTCATGAGATCAATATCCTTGGCTTATATCAGTCAAAAAAATGGTCAACCATAGGTTTCATTCGCTTAGAACTTCTTTTTTATATCCTTCTACGTTTAATGCCACGTGGTGGTGGTAATCCCTTCTTCCGGTCAGCCCTCTTCTTCCCACCACCACGCATTTTTCTCTTTGCATCTTTGATGATTTCGTCCCGTGTACGTTTTAAATGTCTTTTTTAGAGCTTCTTTAGGTTTAAACCCAGCCAATATGGCTTCTGCAGTGTTAAGACCTGATTGTAGCGCTTTCCTTCCGAGGTATTTGGCACCCCTCTTCAGCAAAGGAACAGCCGTACGTAGTATGGTTGAAAAAATGGACCCAAGTCCACTACACGCTGGTATCTCACCCCTCGATAGCTCGATAGACGGTGAAAGGCTTTCTGTCCATTATAACTCAGTGCGTCGTGAGTGTGCAAAAGCCAGGTTAACTCGGGATGAAACTATACATATCGCCCGGACTAAGGTTGCACGGTTTTACAGTACAGAAGTAACACTAGGGCCGGGCCGTTATGGTTCGGCTGAGGATGTTGTGAGAGACTTAAACGTAAGTTTAAAAAAAATCAAATCTTACGAATGATTTATTATACGAAATCGTAAACAAAGGGAAACCCCACACATACTCTAATCCTAAAATCAAAGGTTAACAGAAATATTAAAGACGGAAGAGTGTTCAAATTATAACGGAGGGACGATATCGATCAGCCTTCAAAGAGATACCTTTCACGAAGCACAGCATGACTTGTCCAGGTTAATGTATCAATGAAGATGAAGAAATTGGATGAAAGCTCTCAGCCCCCAGACATGTGCTATATTTACAGCAATATAGTGGAGCACCAGTTTGTTGGGGATACCCAGGCACTCCTGCTGCGCATAGCTCACATTCCCAACCATAGAGGAAGGAGTTTGAGTATTACATATGACAGACCCCATTATGTGAATGTCGCAACTAATCTAATAACCATATCTCAATATATACAGGGTCTGTCAAAAAAAAATAAGCCAATTTGAAATCTCTATAAAATGCACAATTTGATAGAGATTTCAAATATTTTTTTACACTAAATAAATAAAAGGCTCATAAATAATCTGTGATAATTTTATAACTTTTTATTTTAATATTTTAGGAGTTATGCGGTTATTTCTACAGATTGCGAAAATTTCAGTTTTTCTGATTATGTAATATCTTCTTTTTTCTCTTTTTCAGAATTTGTTTAGATTTAAAATTTTTCGTGAATACCTCTAAATATGCCATTCTCACATGAAGATAAAATAATTATAAAGCATTATAGAGTTAAAAAAAAGGTTATAGTGCAAGGAATTACTTTCTGAATTCGATTATAAAGGATGGACTAAATCAGGTTTAGATTACTTATTGAGAACTATCGATGAAACAGGAAGCATTGAAAGGAAGGTTGGTAGTGGGCGACCAAAATCAGTTGAGTAGATGAAAATATTCAGAAAGTGGAGGAACGTATCCTTAGTCAAGAGGATCGACCTGGTAGCCACATGACACCTGCTCAAGTATCAAAAGAACTAGAAATATCAGAATCAAGCGTAAGAAGGATTATTAAATCTGATCTGCAATTTAAACCATTTAAAAGAGCGCATGGACAAAGATTGTCAGAAGTAAACTGTCAGAAAAGAGTTGAGAATCCAAACGTATTTTACGTATAATAACTGAAGATACACTTTCCAAGACATTTTGTACGATGAAAAACGTTTTACGGTAGAGCCACCAAGAAACTCACAGAATGACCGGGTTTATTCTGATGTTGCGAAGAAAAATGAAAATCCAAGATGAAAGACTGTACGCAACAAGGAGTCACTTTTTTCTAGCGTCATGGTTTCTGTTGGAGCGTCCAGTTGGGAAAAACTTCAATATTTTTTATTGAGCCAGGAGTGAAAATTAATGCTCAATATTATTCAAATACCCTGCTTGAGAAAATGCTTCCAGAAATGAGAAACTTGGCTAGTCAAGGTTTACTTTATTTTTCAACAAGATGGTGCAACATCACATACTGCCAAAACCCATCGAATATTTGAAAAAGAATGTGCCTGAATTTCTGGAACCGAATAATTGGCCACCTAACAGCCCTGACCTAAACCCTGTAGACTACGGAATATGGGAAAACTTGGCAGAGAGAGTGTATAGTAGAGTTGCACCGATACCAATATTTTGGCCGATACCGATACTACAAAAAAGTGCCGATACCGATACCGATACCAATACTTTTTAATTAATAGTTTTAAAATTGATTATTAATAAAAGTTCAAGTAAATGATATAATATCTCAATTAACTTAAAATGCCTTTCCCAATCCCAACTTAGGGCCTTGGCCCTAAAGCCATTACTAATAAAGTTAGATGTAAATTTAATGTTGTATAAAATATTTTAATTAAATTAATACAAGATGATAATTTTATAACTTATTACTGTAAACTATATTATCATACACGGTATATTGGGGTACATACAGTAAAAGTACTGCTATCACTGTAGCTGGTCTAGCTTACTTGGGCCCTATACCATTATTAATACATAAGAATTGTAAATTTATTTACCAGAAATATTTTTTATTTATCAATATATATATTTGAAATTAAATTAAGAAAAGAAAATATATATATATATATATCTTATTATATAAAGTTCTAAACCAATGAATGCATATAATGGTAGTGTATTATCAATAACTTCACACACGAGATTCAAGCATTCAAGCAACTGAATGGTTTATTATGATTATGCATGCCGCGTGATGCCATCTATGAACAACTTTACAAAACTTTCATTTTTACTGAAAACTATTACTGTAATTTGAAATTGTATATTTATATGATACTGTATTACTGTATTGAATATTTGTAATCTTGTATAGGGGCCTATAGTTACATTTTATGATTTTTTGTTTTGTTAGTAAATGTAAACATTGCTAATTTTGATAAAATATATATTAAACAACTAAATAAGATATTACTGTATAATAATAAAAAAATTTAATTTTATATAAAATAAGATAATTTCTTCAAAAACAGTAATTCAAAGTATCGGTATCGGTTTTCAGAACAGTATCGCCGATACCGATACTTCGTGAAAAGTGGCCGATACGGCCGATACCGATACCGATACATCGGTGCAACTCTAGTGTATAGGAACAGAATAAGGGATGTCAATCATTTGCGTGAGTTGATTATCGCAAAATGGGCAGAGCTCCCCTAAGAGCAAATAATCGAGCAATAGACGAATTCAGACCAAGATTAAAAAGTGATAGAAATGCAAGGGAATCATATTGAACAGTTCTTTTAATTTTATTAAACTAAAAATTATCTACAGTATATCGTAAAAAAAAAAATTCATGTTAAGTAGGAGAATCTCACTTTTTAGTTAATTATTAATAAAATTAACAATTCTGAAGATATCGTCATAAAATTTAAAGGATAATAAAGGTTTGAATTTGGCTTAGTTTTTTTTGACAGACCCTGTATAAGAACGATTGAGGCTAAAAATTTCCCATTGGTGACGGGAGCTTAACAGTGAAGCTGCACTTTCGAACAGTCTCTAAGAATCGTAAAAACGGTATCTTTATAATCAATATTTAAAAAGAGGTGTCCAGCTGAATTTCACATACCCCCACCTCATACGAATCACGACCCAATTCAATGGTCCGTGGGATCTGTTACAAAGTTGGCTAGTGTGTTTGTTAGGGTGTACAGACAGGGACGAGGAGGACGGGAGTGTGACGTAGAAATGGTTAGAGCCATGTTGCATACTATTTAAGCTTCATTATTGCATCAGCTTTTATATAGGTATTGAAGCTTTCTGGGTACCCTAGCCATTTCACCAGTACATTTTTCTCTCTCCTGACCTTTGCTTCCCAAATTTTCTCAATTTGAAAAACATTTTTTCCTAAATAAATGCCACTTTCTGCAACCTCTCGAGGTAAAAGCCTCCTGAGATTTTTTCACCATTGAAATCTTCAACGTAATACATCATTATCTCACCTTTAGGTCTCATAGCCCTAACTTTAAAAATCTTACGTGTCCATCCTTGCTCAAAGCCCTTCGCGAATTTATTTCCCGAACGCGACAGCTTTACATAATCATTGATTTTGAAACGCGCAGAGTGTGGTGGCGGTGTTCCATCTCTTCTCACCTCTGGGCGCGTACCTCTTTCTAAACTTCGTTAGGTGTTGTTCCAATCGTGCGATGGTGTGAGCGGTTGTATGATGAGGCCAATGATTCCAGAATGTCTAGAACTGTATGTGTTTTTATGTGTAAAATAGCGTGCATGCGTTCCTTTATGGTACATTGAACTCTTTCAGCTAAAGAAGCCTTATGTATAGAATTGGTAGTGTAATAGCTGATATTAAACTCTGTCAACATGTTCTGAAAAGCACGGCCTAGAAATTCCTTCCCATATCCGTACAAAAATAGCAGGAACCCTGTTTTCTTTTAACATCAGTGTTTTGGTGGCTTTAGCAACTGTTTCAGGTGATTTATTTTTCAGAGGAATTAGCCACAGATATCTAGAGAATACATCTATTATTAATAGAATGTAGCGTAACCATCGTTATACACAGAATATCTTTGCATGTCTGTTAATCTGCTTGCCAAGTCAATCGAAGCAGCTGTTGTCTTGGCTGTTTTTAAACCTTTTTCTCACAGGCTTATGAAGTGTATAAGCGTCCTGCTCCCGCAAAATTCTCTCAACATCTTTTTTCCTACTCCGTAAACACTTCTGTACAGTCTATCTACGCCTCCATATGAGGCTGGGTTAGAAATGTCATAATAGCGTCTTCTTAATATGTTAGCCATTGCGTTGTTTAGAGGCACTAGGTAGGGTTGACCGTTGTTTAACCTCTTCTTTCTCCTCTTCAAAGATGTCACCACCGGGGGTGATGGCGTCTTCAACTGTGTCACGTGCGTCGCATGTTCCAAGTCTTTCATCCTGTTCAGATTTCCTATCAATGTTTTGGGGACATTTATTTCTTATAGTCTTGCTTTAATATGCTTCCATCCTGATGGTGAGGGCCTATCCCACTTTCTCACCAGATCATGGACAATGTCTACGATATTCGATCCCTGTACCTTTGATCCTTCCACAATGATCTCGCCTGTATTGGTCTATTGTATGGCTGGGTCCTCATTCAATAGATTATGAAGACTTAAACCTTTATTCCTCAATGTATGTGGGAGGGTGTTTTTTAATACATGCTCGATGTTCTGTGTGGCTAACCCCTTAATCTTTAGTTGGTCAGCTGTATCGTCGGGTACAGATCCTATGTCACAATGTCCATCGTTCCCTGTGCTGTGCCTAATAACCACGGGAATCTCTGTCGGGTTCTTATAATTTTCGTACTCGTGAAGAAATTTCTGCAGAGCTTCTTGGTATAAGATTCTTTTTTCATCAGGTGTTTCTTCACTGTTTAATAGGGCTAGCAATTCGCTTTCCATTCTTTTAAGTCTGCTTTTATGGGGATCTAGATCCGTGTCTGGATTCCTTTGCAGTGAAGCGTACACCTCGTGTGGAATCACTACCACTTTTTTCATTATATTAGTCTAGTCAGTAAAGGACCCAAAACTGAAAATAAGGTGGGGGAATAACCCTCCTGTTTGTACAATAATTCGTTTTTTCTTCCCTACAGTTTGACTTTTACGAGCGAGTGCACGTATTATGTTTGTAACGGCGTGGGCGAGCCTTCTGAGGTGGTTTCATTGATACATTGCAATTTATAACGTTAAGGCAGATTTCACAGATGCATTTTAAAAAGTCGGAGTCGATATTTTTAGTAAACTCCGCTGCATTGCCCGGGCAGTCGATAATAGATTTTTATTAATTCATGGTATTTCTTTAGCTTCTTTGTCATTCTGGAATATACACCGTTTCGGGCTCGTTTGGAAATATATTCGTTCTTAGAAGCACCCTAAACGTGTTTCGCGGATGAAGGTCGCAAAGCAAATATCCGTAACGCGTGCTTGTAGCTTCTTTATAAACTTCCAAAAACTCCTTACGCTGATTCGGGAACATTTGATTGGCTAATACACGAATTTGTGATACATCTCTACGTTGCACGAATAAGACTAGATATTGTGTATTTAAGGATACATCGCGCATGTATCTATTTTTGAAAAATAGATTCTGATTGATGAAGAACACGCTTATGTTAAGATGGCGGGAGAATACTGTAAATGTCTCGGCAAACGTCTTATCCATCTCCAACATGAAATCGTCAATTATGATACAATGACTGTATGTTCATTTCCCTTTAATGAATTAACATCATATACACTTTTGTGGAACAAAATAACATCTTGGTACTCGTTGAACACTGATTGATACGTCGAATAGCACCATATAACTTTATGCACAAATTTTGAGAACATCTCTTCCTTTTCTTTAATGATTTTAAGCATAAACACAGTTTTACCACATCCTGTAGGTCCAGATATAATACATGTGGATGGGCTCGTGAACTGGAATTTTTCTATAGAAGCCATTTCTAACACGTGACACTCCTAAGTGGGTTATTTACAAAATATAATAAATATTTAAGTGACGACCCTTATATTCTAGTCTTGCTTTTCGCTTCTCCCATAGAACCGTGAATGACGATGAGGTACAACATAATCTTTGATGTGTCTATTGTTAACTTATTATTACACGTATTTGTAAATATATATACATCTTGAATATTTCGTTTATTAAATAAATCGTGTTTCAATTTCTCCTTTGTGTGTGTGTGTGTGTGTACACAGGAGAAAGTTCTAAGCTCCGCCCACTGTAAAACCAGCAGCGTGAGTCATGCTACTACCTGGGCTTCCCTGCGCGCTCAGTTGATTGCAGTAAGCCCTGGACATCAGACGTGTATTCTCCCGCGTAGACAGAAATAGTAATGGCTACCTTTAATATTGCTTGTCAACGTTTATGAAATGGTATTCTGCAAAGTGTCAAGATGTAGTGGATACTGAAAAACTCCCTATTCCCCCCTCCTTTGCCTCTTTAAGGTACATTGAATCGTGCGAAGGAGCAAGATGTACAAATACTCTATGGCTATTCTGGTGAGGGTGTTGTTGTTGTTGTTTAGCCGATCAGCCCACCCTGATCGAGCAAGCCGGCGGCACGCAGGTAGTTGATCGCCCTCTCCGGAGTGGACCAGAGGTTCAGCGCACTAGTGATGTTGTGTTGTGTTCGTTGTTGTGCTAGAGCGGTACAGTCTGTCATAATGTGTTCAATTGTTTTTGGTGTGTCCTGGCACAGGTGGCAGGTGTCGTCTATGGAGTTGTCTAGTCTGTGTTTATATGTCCGTAAGTTGGAGTGATGTCCACATCGGAATCGTGCTAAGTTAACTCGATCCGATCTGCTCAGGCTGATCTCTGACCTGTTAATGAGTGGCGGCTTCGCACCTAGGACCGCATTCGGACCGAGTCGTGTCAGTGCTTTGTGGATTAGGTGTGTGTGTGTATGTGTTTTCTGTACTGTGTGATGTCTGTGGGCGTGGTATGGAATGGAGTATTTGGTTATAATGTCTCTCTGGTGTTACCTTATGGTGCGAGGTGTTGGTGCATGATTGTACATGTAGTGGCAAGGGTGTTTGTGGGTTAGTTGTAGGATTTCGTGGGACAAGTGATGTGTTGAAGTATGTTATAGACCTAAGCTTTATAAAGGCTCACATATACCGTGAAGTAAAAGAAACAACACGTGCAGAAGAGAAACAACGGTTATGGATAGTGAGTCTTGTTGATGAGTGGTTGACAAACAGTATTATGTCATGTTGCATCACACCGAGTACTCGTACCCTGCGACTGAAAATGTAAATCTCGTCATCATGGAGAATCTTAAGTATTTTTATCACTATATTAATATATATCATGACGAAGTTTGTAGCGAGGTTGTGGCTAATGCCCTGTGTGAGTTTTTAACAGACTTTAGAGATGAGCATCGCTTGTTTAACAAAAATGAAAAATATGGGCATATGTTCCTCTCAAATAGTGCGCCGGAATGTGAAGATGTTTAGTTTGTGGAAATGGCGAGTGGTAAAACATTAAAACCGTTATAAAATGTTAGTTCGTGAAAATTACCCTGAAGGAAAATGCCTGGTGCGTATTCGGGGAAGTGGGAGTGATAAAACATTAAAACCGAAATTAATTCTTGTATCAGAAAATTTCTCAAAACACCTGCCCAATATAATGGAATACAACGATTCATGTTGGATTAGCGCCGTACACGTTTCATTAGATTATGGTGCGACTCCTCCCATCGAACCGTCGCGTTGCATGTGCCTCATAGTTATCTCAGAGCTTGAGCCGAGTGGACGTGCGCTCCTCGAATACGATGAAACTTCCTTTGAACAGCATTCTCAATGCCGTGTACGATGTCTCCATGACGAAGTCGTTGCGCGTGTTCAGGCGTAAATCCGGTATCGTTAACTATGTAATGGAAACCGATTGTAGGCAAGCAAGCAAACGGAATGTTGTTTATTTAAGTGTCGAGGAGATGAATAGAATCTTCGTGATAGTTGAGAAGTGGAGTGAAGATCGTTATAAAATTCCTACAGGTGTAGGTACAAGAAGAGAGCAGATTAGTGACACCCCCTCATACGCCGTTGCATGTACGTTGTGTATAAATAACGATCGGCCATGCATTGATATACGGT
Source organism: Bathynomus jamesi (assembly GCA_023014485.1). Taxonomy (NCBI): domain Eukaryota; kingdom Metazoa; phylum Arthropoda; class Malacostraca; order Isopoda; family Cirolanidae; genus Bathynomus; species Bathynomus jamesi. Next base: position 167,271 of record JAJOZX010007059.1, read on the forward strand.
TGATGTGGAAGAATGCTTCTGATAATAACGCTCTTGTTCCTACGCGAAACCGTTTCATCCTTGACAGAATGTTTGAAATCGTCGGACTCCGTAAGCTGAAGCCTATATTAGACGCGCGTGTTACGGATATGCTTTATTTTGATACGGTTCTTGAATACGCATACACCGCTCTGCTCGATGGGCTTACCGAGTGTAGGGTTGAACAAGGTGAGAATGGTCTAGAGCTGGACGTTTATTTAAAAAGTTTAGACTCTTTGAAATATCATGAACTTTGGTACAAAGCACTTGATCGGTACAGGGCTGAGCTCACCTACACCGTTCACCCTGAAGAACTATTTCTTTATATAACGGGCAGCTGTCGTAACGACTTAGAAGATTATTTCAACTGTCGCTATGCAGTGTGAAGAAGAGTTCACGATTGAAAAGCTCGGGTCGGTAGAAATAAACCCTCTATTGGAAAGGCGTGTTTATAAACTTGTATTTGGCGCTGTGGCTACGATGAACTCTTTGGACGTGCTTTTGATTATTCTAGACGTATTTAAAGATCACTTACCAACCGGCTGTAAAGTGGGCACAAAAATAGTACTGAACGATATGAAGGCCCTTTATATAGAGTATAGGTATCCCTATACCTTAAGCGGTAAAATATTATTAAACCACGTATACTGCGTAATGCAGAGCAATAACGATGTAATTGTAGACTCGATTAAGTGCGAGTTTAGTGTTTTGAAAAAAGTTAAATGTATTTATATATTTAACATAATTGTGTATATATATATATATATTTCTGCTATATTGATGGCTATACGCTTTCTTATTTTTATTTTGTGCGGTAGAAGATAAAGTATGTATTTATTTATTTAAACATAATTGTATATGTATATTTCTGCTATATTGATGGCTATACGTTTTGTATTTCTTATTTTTATTTTGTGCGGTAGAAGATAAAGTGTATGTATTTATTTATTTAACATAATTGTGTGTGTGTGTATATATATATATATATATATTTCTGCTATATTGATGGCTATACGTTTTGTATTTCTTTTTTTTGTGCGGTAGAAGATAAAGTGTATGTATTTATTTATTTAACATAATTGTTTGTGTGTATATGTATTTCTCCTGTATTGATTATATTATTTCTTATTTTTATTTTTTATTTTTTGATCATTTCAATGTATATTTTATTTTCTATATATTTCCATAATATAATTGTGTGTATATATATATATTTCTCCTGTACTGTTATATTGACGGTTATATTTTTTGATTATATGCATATTCCTCGTTCATGTTTCTTATACTATTATTATTTTTAATTGATCATTCCAATGTATATTTATTTTCTATATATTTACAATATTTAGTAAACAGAATGATGTAATGTTGTTTTATTTAATTCTTTTGGTTGTAAACAATTATACAATTGGCTTGTTACACCTTCTAAACCTACTGTTAAGAATTAAATAAATGGCACAATCCTCAACCTAATAATGTATACCTGAACAATTAAAATAAAAAGTGGTATCTGACAACTCAACCTGTACAAGCCATTTACGCCTTCTAAGCCAACTGGCTGTGGCGCCCGCTGGCTCTGGCTGATTAAGCCAACTGGCTGATTAGGGGCCTATGAGAGGACGGCGGGTCGGCTGAAGTGTTAATATGCACTTGGCTCCTGCCAGGTGAACATCTCTCTTCCCTTCTCTCCTCCTGTCTTTCTCTTGGGGATAACGCCGCCTCCAAGTTTCATGACCCCTTGTTGCACCTGCAGCATTCCCCCACCCCCCTTCACTGCATACCCCCCACTCCCTTCATTGCATACCCCTCCCCCTTTGCAACAATGATCATTATCTCTGCAACATCTCTCCACGCGTCCATTTTGCGTCTGTACTACTGACCTCTCCATCCAGGATTCTTCCAGTCTTCCAGACCCTGGAACTAGAACCAACAACCAGTTGACCGGCGTGTCACGACTTCTAGTTCGTCACATTCACCCTTGAACCGGTGTGTCACGTCTCCAAGTTATCCACGCCTAGTTTTCATCCAAGAACAAGTGGCCAGCAAGACACGTCTTCAGGACACGTCTCTAAGGATTTCGCCGTAGGAATCTTGTTAAGTACAGAACTCTTTTTTTTTTTTTTAAATCTCTAAACATTTGAAAAGTTAGTATTATTAACAGTAACTAATTAGTATTGAGCCAGAATTAACAAAAAACACAGTGAACATTCCATACACCAGTGATACATTTTTTTATTGAAACAGTTAATGTCACAGAGTTAATTGTCACAGAGTTAATTGTCACAGAAGTTAATTGTCACAGAAGTTAATTGTCACAGAAGTTAATTGACACAGAAGTTAATTGACACAGAAGTTAATTGACACAGAAGTTAATTGACACAGAAGTTAATTGACACAGAAGTTAATTGTCACAGAGTTATTGTCACAGAATTAATGTCACAGAGTTATTTTCAGTTATTTTTACTATTATAGTTAGTATAGAATAATTTTATTTTATGTACCAAACATAATAGTACCATACCTTCGCGTACATTCGAGTGAAATGTTGTTACATTTTTTATTTTTGTTTACAATTTTTTCAAATTATTGAATTAAATTGACTTGCAAATTAAGAAAGAGAAAGTTTATAGAGTTTATAGAGTTATAGAGATATTTGAAGCAGTTTCAAGTTCCAGTTTCAGTTTCAGTTCAGTAGACTCCACTGATAGCAGTTCAGTGCAGTCCATTTCAGTTAGTTCCAGTCAGTCGGTTGCATCCGAGAGGGACAACCGCCCCAAAGAACAAAGAATAATAGACTTCACTTGATAGAAGTTCGAGTGCAGTCAATTTCAGTTTTCAGTCAGTCAGTTTCTAGTCAGTAGGTTGCATCCAAGAGGGACAACCGCCCCAGAGATTTATAGAAATACTTGATAGCAGTTCAAGTCAGTAGGTTGCATCCAAGAGGGACAACCGCCCAAGAGATTTATAGAAATAATTGATAGCAGTTCAAGTCAGTAGGTTGCATCCAAGAGGGACAACCGCCCCAGAGATTTATAGAAATATTTGATAGCAGTTCAAGTCAGTAGGTTGCATCCAAGAGGGACAACCGCCCCAGAGATTTATAAAAATATTTGATAGCAGTTCAAGTCAGTAGGTTGCATCCAAGAGGGACAACCGCCCCAGAGATTTATAGAAATACTTGATAGCAGTTCAAGTCAGTAAGTTAGTTTCAAGTCAGTCAGTTCAAGTCAGTTCAAGTCAGTCAGTCAGTCAGTTTCAAGTCAGTCAGTCAGTTTCAAGTTAGTCAATTCGAAGTTTCAGTCAGTTTTGAAGTCAGTTTCAGTCAGTTTGAAGTCAGTTTCAGTCAGTTTTGAAGTCAATTTCAGTCAGTTTTGGTCAGTTTTCAAGTCCCAAGTCAGTTTTCAAGTCCCAAGTCAGTTTTCAAGTCCCAAGTTAGTTTTCAAATCCCAAGTTAGTTTTCAAGTCCCAGGTCATTTCAATGCAGTCAATTGAATTCAACTTTTTTTGTTGTTAAGAGAATTTAATTTAAGAGAATGTAATTTAAGAAAATTTAATTCAACCTTTTTTTTTGTTGTATAAGAGAAAATTAAATTCAACCTGAATTGACCGGTTTGCCTTTTGTTCAACCTTCTTTTTTTTGTAAGAAGGAAATTGACCGATTTGTCGTTTTTTCATGCCATGTTGCATATGTAAATATATAAGTAAAATGAATATTTTGTTATTTGTAACCAAATCCGTTTTTTACAAATGTTGTAGCGATTTTTATAATTATTATGATATATGATGACAGTAATAGTGTAATAATTAATCAATCATGTCCAATGACTTCCTTTCTAAATTACTATAGGGAGGAACATGCCGTCCCTCCGTTTTGTTTTACCTCCTTTAATTTTTGTTATAAGTAGTGTGACAAGCGATCTTTTTTTTTTAAAGAGCAAAGTGCTCGCGAAAAGATGTATTGTCAATTTCAGACATATCTTCCCGCTTGGTCACTCAATTCCCCCGAATGTGGTGCTCCAACCTTTGTTTTTTTTTTTTATTTTATTTTAACACCCCAACAAGTGTTTTTGTTTTTTTTAAGAGTATGGACCCTGGAATCTCATGTTAGTTCATTGTAGTTTGTAATTGATTTTATTTTTAATTTGTATTTTTCATTTTCTTTGTTCAATTAATCGTGAGTAATTGTTCTTAAATTGTTATTGTACCATTTGTAAGGTATCAAACGAAAATTATAGTCAATTTGACTATATGGCTATAAATGTTACTAGTCGAATTTAATTGTGTCGAAATTCAATTTTAATACCGTGAGATTTACTTTCATTAATTGTAAGTTCTTCTAAGTGCGTTTTTTTTATTACCTTAATATACGTGCAACTGATTTAATTACGTAAAATCTATAACCCTAATTGAATTTTATTATTGTTAACACATACTCTAATTCACTCGTACCTCAAGTCACTTTTACATTGAACCTCATACGAATACATTACCATTGATGCTACCTATATCAGAATTTAAAAAAAAAAATTGACTTTAAACTTAAAGGACTCTATAACCCTACTCTAAATTTAAATTATTATAATACTTTGTTAATTCGAAAACCTCCCGAATCCTTACACACACGTATGCACACTATATATACTATATATACACACAAACCATTATTCTAAAATCATTGGATATCACGATAAACTTTATTTAATTGCGTGTAAGCGTTAACCATGATATTTACTCTAGATCATTTAAATTTATTTCATTGTAATAATTGTTGCTTAATATATATAATCTTGCTCATGCATTTATTCTGTTAATTTAACAACCCTCTAAGCTAATCTGTCCCTCAAAATTATAAATACACACTTGACCACAGGTCTATACATCATCCATTACGTAATTCGATTTTTACCTACAATAGTCAATAAAATTAGTTTATAGATTGTACGATCATGGTAACTTTGAAAAATTCCTGAACTTTAAAATTTATCTTTTTCCCTTTTACCTACTATTCATTATGTATGTAATTTTTCCCACAGAAAAATAAAATTTTGTTAAAAATTTAACAATATCATTGTTTGTCTAACTTAATTGTTTGTCTAAATCAGAGCTTTCCAAACTTTTAACGTTGGCGACAAACTATTTAAGCATAACAATTTTCACGACACATTAATTAATTTTTGTTACCAAATATCAAATATCAGATAATTTTTCAGTAGGTGGTTTATCTTGTAGCCGATTTTGTTGATAGAAAAATCAAAATTTTCAAAATACAAAAAACACTAATGTGTCGCGACACCTTTGGAAAGCTCTGGTCTAAATTAACGTATTAATCCTTTTATTCTGTTTGCATAAATTAAAGTATTAACATTTGAATTTTTTATATTTATAATAACTCTCTAAGCAAGTGTCATGTTAAAGATTTGATTACGGTGCGTTGTATTCAACCACCCGAACTCACTTGTTCTGTATAAAATTTGTATTGTAAAGAAAAATTCGTCATCATCTAATTTGAATTCGTTAGGATGTTATCTTTATGTTATTGTATTGTATTATATTATTGTATTAATATCATTTTAAAGGAAGAGCCCTGTAAAAATGAACAATGAATAATCAATATTCATTTTTACATAAACCAAAATCGCTTAACGCGAGTTTGGATAAAAATTTATTTGTCGCTTTCTATTTTTTTTCAGTGTCACCATGCGACCTACCATTTCTATGGTTTCGTCGTATCCATATTTCCATTTTTCATTTGTTAGAGAATTTATTATAATTATTATGGTTGTCTTGCACCTAACCCTCATCCCTAATTTCATTAGATTATGCATGCACATTACATATAGTAGGATTGGAACCCGTAGTTGTACTTAGTTCTTAATACCCACTCTTTGTCTTTAATTTCGTTTCTTCTGAATCCTCCCAATAATGACTTACACTGTACGTATGACATAATTTGAATAAACTATGACGTCATAAAGTAGCTTAATTCCCTTTCACATTTTCCCGTCATTATTTCCCTTCATCATATCTCTAGTATACAATGTATGGAAATTCTTTAACATAATATAATAAAAACTGTACACTCTATACGTCATTATTTATTTTATGTTATTCGTTTCATACATCCATGTCCTTTCTTGAACTTTATCTTTTGTTAATTTTATTACTTATTCATTCATCTACCTATTGTCTACTTATGCCCTATCAACTATCAGTCCATATTCACTCGTGTCCTATATTACGCACACAACCTATTGTGTTATGTACCAATATGTGTACAAAACTTGTGCATTCGTACATGTCCCCTGATGATTACGTACATCGTTACGTACATGTACATCCGTTCACATGTATTCTTTTTATTTCTCTTCTTTAAATTAATTAATTTCTCGCAAGATATTCATAAATGCTTAGGCAAGTGGTCAAATTCCGCTAATCACAGCATAAATCGAACATCTGAAAACGAAACTATAGTTACCTGTGGTAAATTGTAATTAACTATAATGATGTAATATGATGAAATTAATGTACTTTAATGAAACTATAGTTAACAAGTTAACGATAATAAATGAATTAATTGGTAATTATAATCATAGTTATAATAGACCAAAATTACAATGTGACCCAACATTATGTCGCCATTTAGGAATATACACTCGGCAATATTAGTGTTATTTTTTTTATTATTATTTTTTCGTTGGGATAAATTTTGGAGCTGCTTCCTTTTTGTCATTTTTAGATTAGATGCATTCTCTCTTAGAAAGATGAAGTCATGTCTTGCCTTAAAACCTTTAATTTTGCTCATATGCATATCGTAGTATAAAAATGCATTTAATTTCCGTTTCTAAGTAACTCGGCAGACCCGGAAAACATCAGATCTGAAAATATGTGGTTTAAGATAAAAATATGGCTTCCTCTTCCTATATCCTGTTTATCTGTTTATTTTTAACTGTTGTGCAAAAATAATACAGCCTCTTCAATATTTAATAATGATGATGTTAGTAGAATCGGGGTATATAAACCCCAACCATTTCTTCCATAGGCATTCTGATTCCAACGACGAGGCTGAGTAGTACCTGTATATTTTAGCAGTAAATTACAGTAAAAGAAAGTATTTATCTTCTCCTTCGAGCCGTGCTCTCTTCAGAAAACTTAGTCATTAAAATCTCCCGATACGTTACAAGAAGAATCGGAGGGAACCCTCAAAGAATTTAATAAGCCTCTCAGAATCCTCGAGCCACTAAAAAAGAACTCGGAGAGTCGTATAGAAGAAACTACTGCAAGTAATAGATCCGTTGCTGCCTCCTAACCAGAACCCCCGTCGACTCCGAACCAACCCAGGGCCATAGACGGAGGGGTTAACATATATATATATATATCAGTGGCGGATGGTGACTGTGTGAATTGGCTGTGCGGAATATCATGTGGAGTAAAATTAATAGCTGAAAGTCATGTTAACTTAGTTATTAATAAATCTTAATAGTAATATGGTAAGCATACGCAATCCACATTCTCAATATTATACTAAACACTTGGAGAATTTAGGGGAACTAAAAAATCTAACACCAATTTCCTACGGGCTCCTTTAAGCATCGAACTTATTTACACATAAACTCGTCTTCTTTTTGGAGAAAAATAGTGAGCAATAACGTCCTCATATAAGGAACTTCTTTGCTTCACATGTATAAGCAGTGTAATATGTTAAGCATATGAACCTGACGCGGGCCATGGCAACATAAGCCCCGCCCACTTTACCATATATGGAAGGTGTTCTGTCCACAAACCGCACACTCCGTCCTGATCCCTCGCTCTCTCCCTTTTCCATTTGATTTGACATGGGCAGTAGCGTGGTGAGACTCTCATCGCTGGTAGGGCCAGAGAGCATTTTGGCGCCCTCTCGAAATGATTCGAAATTTTTAATTTCAGCATTTTTTTACCGTTTTGAGATTGAGACGTATTTGTTTACATTTTTCGTTTTGAACGTTATAAACAGGACCAAACTGTTAGATTTTTTCGGTTAATAAATTTATAGATATATAGGTTGTTTGTATGCAGAAAATATTATTATTACAAACTTCTTACAACAATAGAAAGCACAAAACGTTTTAAAACAATAGAAAGCACAGCACATGTGTGTCATGTAGGTGAAAATAAATATTTAACGTCTCTACTACATAATTAGGGCTTTCGAGAGAAATTTAGACGATTGACCAAATCGAACAATTAGCCGGTCTGTGTCTAGTTTCTTTGCTATATTTCGTTCGACTGACATCAGCGTTGTACCCAGCAGCATCTCCTGCGACATGGAATTCCTTATGCGCGTTTTGATTCGCTTCAATGCTGAAAAGGATCTCTTAGCCGTTGCTGATGTAGCGGGAATTGCCACTAATATGCCATATGCTTTTGAAAGAGTTGGATAGGCTTCAGTAAGACCCTTATCATGATTGAGTACAGTGTAGGCGCTGTAAATCGTTTTTGTGTTCGATAATAAAGGGAATACGGAACTGAAGGTATAGAGCTCCAAGGCACATTCGTGACTATTGATGCTGTAATTACTGCAAAATTCATCGATCTCATTCTCCAATGTAGAAATTTAAGCACCAATATTAAAAAAATTTGTTGAACAAAATTTTTGTGTTGATTTTAGTACACTTCCATTTGCAGAAAATCGATCGTTCATCGCCGAGTTAATTTTGTCTAGAACAGTATAAAATGTTTCACGTGTCCATTTTGCCTGACTATTTTCAATGATTTCAGTATCATTCTCATTGATCTGTTTCTTCTCTTTACGTGCACGTACGACTGGCCACTGTGCTTGATCGTCGATTTCTTCGACAGCAGCAATAACAGTAGCTGGGTCATCGCGAATCTTCTGTAGCTGCTGCATCGAAGCTGAGATCATATCAAGTGCTCTGACAGCATCCACATTGACTGTCTGTAGATAGTGACTGAGTGGGCCTGTTATCATGAATATTTTATGAAACAGGCAAGCTGTGGTGGCCAGATATGCTCGACTCTGAACAATGTGAAGTAGACCAGCTGCTTCCGAACGCTGTTTCTGACTAAACTCTTGAGATGTGGTAATTTTATTCAAGGTTTCACATATTGATGTGTATCTAGATATGAATACACCTAGAGAAAATTCACGAGCCGTCCAGCGTACTGTGTTCAGTCTCCTCAATGATTCTATGTTTCAACCAATTAGTTTATTTTGGTTTTTGACAGTTTATAATACCAAAAACAAGAAGAAAAATATTTCATGCTGAAATTTTATCTGTAAAATCGAATGTAGTTATATTTTCTTATAAAATACATTTATTAATAAAATAAATATAGGCAATATTTATTTTATTAATTTAAAAATAAATAAATATAGCCAAGGGTTAAAAATATCAAATTTGTGACTTATAGTATACATTTTTGACACAGCATGCAAAATCAAATTTTAATTCTTGACATTGAATATATACAGTATATGTATATATATATATATATATATTTATTATTTTTTTTTTTTAGCTTTAAAAATTTCCATACAATTTTGGTATAAATTTGGGCATAACTCCCCCTCCCCTTCAAAAATTTGTAATAATTTGGGGTTTCTATGTTGTGGAGTAAGTCTTCCTTTGTGTTCAGTGCAATTTTGAAGAAATTCATAGTCTCCAATTTTTTTATGAATTTTCTGAAATAGAAAGTTGTTTTTTGAAAAATGGATTTGAAAATTGTTTTACTTTATGAATGGTTATAAGTCTCCCAAATTTTAAATCATAGCCAAAGATTATGATTAAAAATTTGTATTACTAATTTTAGTAATATGTAGCAGTCATATTACTATTATTGTTGGTTTTATAATTTTAAAATTTTAAAAATTCTAAAATCTGGCCCCTGATGCGGCGGCGCCTGAACCTCTGTTATGGCGCCCTTTGACTAATCGTCGTTGGTCTGGCCAAATCCGTTTGGTCCATATGGCCACCACGCCACTGGGCATGGGGTAAACGTAAATTTATATTCCCATAGTAGGGGAGAAGAATATATATATATATTATATATATATAATTATATATATATATGAAAATTATTTCACGAAAGTAACACGTGAAAAATATTTATGATGAATAAAACCACGAAGGAAAGGAACACAGAATGGTGCTCAAGCGCTTTCGTCTAATGACATCTCGTACTTTGTCAAAAAATATTTTGGTACTTCCATTTTTCCCTGGCTTTTTAGGCATTGCTAATGTACTTAAACTTTTGGATATTAATGTAGTATTTTCATATAACAATATTGTGAAAAATATCATAGTAAAAAATAGCCCTACCAATAATTCAGGCATTATCTATAAAATTGGTTGTAAACAATGTGATTCCTTTTACATAGGTCAGACGGGAAAGGATTTGCACACACGTATAAAACAGCATCAATATTCCGTTAGAACAGGACAGTCGTCCAGTGCCCTTTTTGTCCATTTGTCAGAGTTATCCCACTGTATTGATTGGAATAATGTTTGTTTTATTTCACTCTGGCAACATTTTTAATAGAAATATTCTTGAGTCTGCTATTATCCAACTTACAAATAACTTCAACATAAGCAAAGGTCTTTTTCAACTCGATCCTGTTGTTTTGAATTCCTTCAGAACAGATTTAGATAAGAAGGGTAGAACGCTAAATCTTTGGTAAACTTGTATGCCACTCTAATAACTTTTATTTTTCAATTTATTTTTATATACAGGAAGGGCAGAGTGCTAAAACCCGGGCAGATTTCTATAAATTTGCATTTTTTTTATAGCATTGGTTGGAAACAATTCATTTGACCTTGTGCTAAAAATCGGTAGTTTTTTTACCTATAACATTGGTTGGAAACAATTCATTTGATCTTGTGCTAAAAATCGATAGTTTTTTCCTTACAAATTTGTATGCCCTTCCCACAATTTTTTAATTTTTAATTTTATTTCTCCGTTTATTGTATATATATATTTTTTTTTCTGTAACCTATATAGGCTGTAACTCTTTATGTACTTCAGTGTTCCTGAGGATGTCATTAGACGAAAGCGCTTGAGCACCATTCTGTGTTTCCTTTCCTTCGTGTTTATTCATCATATATATATATATATATATATTGTGTGTGTATATATTATATATATTATATATATATATTATATATATATATACATTGTATATATCGGGTGGTCCGAAAAAAATGACGCATTTTTTAAAAATTAATATCTCAGTAACCCCTTCCTTATCATGACAATTTTTATATGCAAGATACTTTCAACTTCTTTTTTTGAATGCAAGAAACGGAATTCTGATATCTTTTATAGTTTTCTCGCAATTAACAAAAGTAACAACATGGGTCAAAAAAACGAATATCATGAGAAAGGAAAATTTAATCAGAAATTTAACTAATTAATTTACAGTAAATGATCGATTGGACCACCACTCTGTTGACACACTAATGTAAGTCTTTTCTTCCACACAAAATAATACTTCTTACTTCATTAATGCCAATTTCTGCCAAGATTCAAGTATTTTACTTTTTAATTCTGATTCGGTGAATTTTCTCGTCGACCTCGGTAAACCTTCTCTTTTAGTAACTCCCAAATTGAGTAGTCCATAGGATTACAATCTGGGCTTTGTGTGGCCACTCATTTTTCGTTATTAATTTTGGTGTATTGCTAATCAGAAACGACTGTGTGGCGTAGCTTGTATGCGACGGTGCTCCATCTTGTTGAAATATGAATCATTTTCTTGATACAGGCGACGACAATCCGGCAACAATTTTGTTCTTAAAAGTTCAATGTAATTTGCAGAATTCACCTTTCTTTTCAGTTTCAATAAAATGAACATCTGTCTTGCCATTCCAAGAGACCCCTGCAGATATATAACCTTTTTGGAGAATCTTGACGTTTCATGATACAATCTGTTTATTGAAATGTCACACTTTTTACCACGCCCGTAGACAACATCATTTTGACGGTTTCGCGGAATTTCTAGAGTGAAATCTTTTTCATCCGTGAAGACTATCTTTTTAATATCAACGACAGAGAAATTATCAAGTAACTTTCTGCACCTTGTTTTTCTTTTATCCTTAACAGTATCACTTTTTCTAGAAGATACTATCTTTTGAAGGCTTTTAGTTTTTGTGCTTTAATTATTCGGTGTACAGAAGTCTTTCCAATATTCAAATGTTTAGCAATTGTTCTTTGTGACAAATGACTTCCTGGTTTATCTTCTTGAGAGCAGATTTTATCGTTGATGTAATCCACATTTTCTGGAACCGAAGCTGTTTTAGGTCTACCGCTTCCTGGTTTTCTGGCAGTACTTCCCGATTCGCGAATCTTCTTTAAGAGTCTTTCCACTGCACGCCTTTTCCACTTTTTGCCGGGAAACTCTTGCAATAACCTTCCAGTCTTCCATCCTTTTTCACAGTAACAATTTTTAATGAGAATACGATCTTCCTCTGACAACATCATTAAGGGTACTGACGAATTGTTAAAAAATAAAAATATCCACAATTTGACTTGTTCATTCCTGTAGAGTTTTGTAATAACTTGCAAAATATCGCATGATATCGTATAAAAATGATATCGTATAAAAAACGGATATTATATTGCGATTTTTGTTTTTTTGACCCATGTTGTTACTTTTGTTAATTGCGAGAAAACTATAAAAGATATCAGAATTCCGTTTCTTGCATTCAAAAAAAGAAGTTTGAAAGTATCTTGCATATAAAAATTGTCATGATAAGGAAGGGGGTTACTGAGATATTAATTTTTAAAAAATGCGTCATTTTTTTCGGACCACCCGATATATATCGCCGCACCGCAACACTGAAATTTCGCACCTCAAACAAGCTCTAGGAACGCTTTTATCGCTCAGTACCAAAATTTTACCGAATGGTTGTGAAGACAATCCGAACAACTGAATTGAAGTAGCTCATTTCTCATCTCGACTAGTGTAACAGTCGAGCGCAGAATTAAGGGTTAGGGCATCTTTTTCGTCTCGACTAAAGTTGAGAGAGGGAGTCAAAGGGTTAATTAAATATTAATTTACAAAAAATCTATTGGGTGTGCGGCGCACACCAGCACACCCTGAATATTACGCCCCTGATATATACACGGTGAACCAAAAGTAGGTGGGACAGTAGGTTGAATACGGTTTTGTGTTATATTATATTTAAACTATGGTGTTCATTATAACTATGGTGTTTGTGTTATATTATATTAAATATTATTAACTAAATTTATTTAAATTTTATTTTGTATTAGAGTATACAAAAAAATTAATATGTATTCTCAAATAAACGTTATCATTTACTGTCCACCTACATTTGGTTCAACCCTATATATATATATATATATATATAATATATATATATATGTTGTAACCATAAAATTGGCATGCCGAAATCTTTTGTAAAATAAATGCAGAAATTTTAGTTTAAGATTTCGTTGTGTACATCTTTAAAAGCAAGGTGGTTTGGCTTATAAATATTCATGAACGAATGAATTAGAAGGTGTTTCAAATTGCTTAACGTTTGTTCTATCTTAATTCAGATTCTCATGGAAGTGATTTTGAAATCGATTTAATTTCGCGTGAAAATTTAAATCTTTTAAAATGAACACCGACCAAAGTAAAGAGTGCCGATGCCCTGAGTATAGCCAAAGGATGAGTGTGTAATCAGAGAGGAGAACTTTTTGTTTGACAGTCTTGGATAGATTTATGGTCTAGTTCAAAGGGCAAAAGGGTCCGTTTCATTTTGAACCTTGTAAGGTGTCGGTTTTGTTTATTCGTGGTTTCGTCTGAGGTAAGCCCTCGAGCGAAATTTAAAAGTTTTGTTTTAAATTTTTAAATTTTAAATTTAAATTTTCAAATTTTAATTTGAAAATTTAGTTAGGAAAGGCGGAGCGTAGAATTTAACGAAGTTGAGATTAGAGCCAATAGAAAAATCAGTAATTTTTGTACGAATGATGTCATGTAATGAAATTGGGTTTGATAGGCCCTTTAGACACCAAAGGGAGGAGTTTTTGTAACTCTGAGGTGGAACTTAGAGTTTCAAATCAGTTGTAGTCGTTCCTCCGAAAGTTAACAGTGGCTCAAGTAATTCTTTAGACTTGTGGTAAAATAGAAATTTCTAAATTGAACTTGAATTGTCACGATTGTACTTAAAGTTTGAATCGCCTTCGTTTACGCGAACTTGTGTATAAGAACTTATTGTCAGCGACTGTAAAAGAGAATTTAGTCAGAATACCTTAATTTAGGTTAGCCAGCAGACCAAGAGTTTTGTGAATTTTCAATGAACTTAATTGGGTTCAAGTTAAAGGTTAAAACTGTAAGTTTGCGACCTATTGTGCATGACCCGTCAATAATTTTGTGAAGGAATCTAAATTAATTGGTGGACTCTTTTAGTTTTGGTTGGTTTTGTTCTGGAAATAAATCTGCGGGACTCGCGCAGAACTGTTGAGAATAACTTCTAAATTTTGTAAGTAATTAATTCTTTCCAATTCCTTTGTCGATTATGATAATTTCATTTAGTGCTAAGTTTTATTGTTACATGGAAAATAAAAAGCCCCTCTGTATAAATGATTTTGTAGACTAAAATACTTGTGAAACTTTTCGTTAAATTAATAACGGGATTTTATTGTAAACAAAATTGATAATCATCCATCAGCCTATTACTTTGAATTTATGTACTAATTTGAGTGAAATTGAATAAACTTTATAAGAGGGAGTGTGTCGTGTCTCTGCCACCGTGCAATAGGCCTCTCTTGTAAGCTGAGGGTAACTTAACATTTGAAGTTTGAAATCCAAAGTAGGCTTTCAGTAAGCCGAAGGAACTTACGCCTATCAATTTAAAGGGCCATCCGTCTGGATAGGTCGAGTCATCCTGAACGCAAAGCACACGCGCGTAAGAAATAATTTGAAATAGAATTAAAGGGTAGCGCCCAACCTGAAGGGTGTCAGTGAAGTGAATTAACATAATTAAAAGGGTGTCCAGCACCATAAATAAATAAACGAGTTGGGCACTACATAAATGGTGTCAGAAGTTGCAAAAGAAATAAAGGTGCGCATATATATATATATATATATATATATATATATATATATATGGAGAGAGAGAGAGAGAGAGAGAGATCACCTACACCTGCATGTGGTAATTGTGACATTCAGTTTTCTTCATGTACAAGTTAGCTGCAGGTATACAGGGTGTTTCCATCGGAGGTAATGATCCTCACCAGTCACGTAAATCTAGTTTTACTTTAAACGAAAATTAATATCTAAATTTTCTCATCGTTTTCATAATTTATTCCTGAGTTTTTAATGGATGCAAAATGATTGGTCACTTGACTTCATGGTGCATTATTTAGGAGTGCAAAATAGGAAAACCAGATAACAGATTTAGCATCCAAAGGTAATCTACCGTAATGCGCTTCTCTCTTATTGGTATAATTTCCAATGCGGCATATTAACTTTAAATATCAAATGTCAAATATTAAATGTCATGTTTACGTGGCATTAAATTAACATATTGCATTCATTCATGAAGACGGCACGCATGAGTTGGGAATTGGCTGTTTTGTTGATGTCGAATTGTAGTCGTGGAAGATTATTCTTCTTCAACCTCGCGTCGAATGCTTCCATTCATTTTTAATTTATGTATATATGATCATCACGCGGGTTTTCCTTTTCCCATTAAGGCTGTGTTTCTCTTTGCTAAATCCTTTAAATATGTTACTTACTTACACACACACACACACACACACACACACACACACACACACATGTGGGCATCTCCGCATAAGCGAGGTACCCGGCTGTTTAAAATCTAGATATCTAAAAAAATAATAAACCAAACCTACTTTCACGTAACCTCACAAAGGTGCCATTGAACTGAGAAGGGCATTTAGGGAAGCAATTGAGGGTTCGAAGGGTGGTTTCTGTTAAATCATTAAATAGAGAGGTACTCGCTAATTTAGCCTAACCTAACCAAACTTCAACTAATCTAACCTAGCGTAGCCTAACCTAATCAGGACCAACATATCTTCTTCCGAGAGTAAAAATGTTTCTAGATATTTTATATAAATTTGGGGGCGGGGGGCATCCAAAATGTTAACTCACAAAAAAATTAACCCACTACATTTGTGAATTATCACACTCGACCACACTTATGCCCAATTGTTACTCTCTCTCTCTC
Organism: Bathynomus jamesi; assembly: GCA_023014485.1. Lineage (NCBI taxonomy): Eukaryota > Metazoa > Arthropoda > Malacostraca > Isopoda > Cirolanidae > Bathynomus > Bathynomus jamesi. The sequence goes on from JAJOZX010007059.1 coordinate 183,482, forward strand.
TCCTCTCATGAAATGAATGAATAAAATTTTATTTAAAAAATACTATTTTACAATTTTTGCTGTTAAATAATTTTAACATAAAATAAATGTGAAATTGAACTATTTATTTTATTTAATTTGGCCCTTAAGCTTTAAGTTTTACTGAGTTTTTAATTAAAGATAAAACAGATAGTGGATCACCTGAAGATCAGGCCCCCCAGCCTTCTTTAGTTAGCCTTATAAGTCTAACTAACGAAAATATCACGACCCTAACCTAACCAATCGTTAGGTCAACTGTACGCCCTTGACGATTGGTTAGGTTAGGTGGTGATATTTTCATTAGTTAGCCTTATAAAGCTACCTAAAGAAGGCTGGGGGGCCCTAATCTTCAGGTGATCCCAGATAGTTAGTATTAATGGATCATATGTAGAATTCGGACCCCAGCCTTCTTTAGTTAGCTTTATAAGGCTAACTAACGAAAATATCATGACCTAACCTAACCAATCGTCAAGGGCGTACAGTTAACCTAACGATTGGTTAGGTTAGGTCGTGATATTTTCGTTAGTTAGCCTTATAAAGCTAACTAAAGAAGGCTGGGTCCGAATTCTACATTTGATCCGTATTAATTAATAATATATACAGTAAATCATGAATAAGAATTATAATTAATTTCAAATACATAATTGAACGAATAGTTGAAAATTAAACAAGGAATTTAAATTTGTGAAGTCATTAAGTTATTGTAAAAACCTGATGCCAATACAGTTCAAACAATTCAATGTTTGACACGAGAAATGAACAAGTAATAAACGAGTAATGTTTATTTAATCCTAGATTAGACACGAGAAATGAACAAGGAAAAGAGTAATGTACATTTAGTCCTAGGTTTTTATTAGTATTCCATTATTAATCGAGATTTCAATTTTTTTTTTAAAGAATTTACGTTCACCATATTTTTTATGTCAGCATTTAAATCATTCCATAGTTTCAATCCAATGAAAATGGATAATTTTTGAGATAAAGACAATCTAAATTGAGGAATGACATGGTTTGATCTATTTCTAATCCGATATGAGTGGATTTTTTTGAGGAGTTACAAAATATTTATTTATCTAATATAAATTACCGTATTTCCCGGCGTATAACGCGCACTTTTTTTTCCCCAAAAATACTCCAAAAATCACCCTGCGTTAAAATTAACTCGTTAAAATTGCACATGTGAAGTGAGGTAGGAGCAGTGTTGGGCACTAAAGCGTTAATCCGATAACAGTTAATTAACGAAGTTAACTTTTTTTAACGGACTATTAACGGAAGTTAATTTCCATTTATCGTTATCGGACCAGTTAACTTCCGATAACTCGATATTTAGTCTGTTAAAGTCCGTTAACACGTTAACTGCGAGGAGTCATTCACAGAAGATCACCGCTCCGCGAATGAATTCAAACCGCCATAACTTCAGTCTGCCAATTCCGTCCTCTGCCGCAGTGGAACGGCTCTTCTCTCTCGGCAAGGACATCCTGAGGCCCAAGAGGTCAAGACT